>JAGGNH010000022.1:0-409307 GCA_026586065.1 Dioscorea zingiberensis | reverse complement strand
TATTGATTCACTGAAGTGTTTAAATACAGAGAGAGAAAGGAATAAAAATAGGAACAACAGCAGATTGCTATCATAACAACTAACAAAAGTGGAATTGGTTACTAGCTAATCTCTTATTCTGATTCTCGCTAAAATACTAACTTTCCAACAGTCTCCTATCCATTACTTGTGTTATGCTTTCAAGCGTATTAGAGATATAGTAATTGCCGGAAGACACGTCTTTTGTTATTCATCATCTGTCTCCCATTTGCTTTGTTCTTTGAATATGGGGAGTGCTTTTTTGTAGGCTGTGTTAAGCACAATTCTATGTTACCCATTGTTGAACTTTTTGCATGATTTATGTATTTTCATATGAATATCTTAGCTTTTGCGGGCACTCAAGAGTCGAGGAATTAATGTTGCATTGAGGTCTAAATGTGAAACTATTTCTCCCTAGCTTAAGAGTTTCTACGTGGTTGACACATTAGGCAGGTTTTTTCCTCTATCTTGAAAAATTCACTTCGGAGATTCCCCGATCCTGTGTGATGCCTTCCAGGGTGGTTTTGTGAAGTGAGAATCAGTGAATTCTTCTAGCCAGTGCTGGATTCCTTGTTGATCACTTTATGCTTGTTTCTTTGCATGACCTTCTTTCTAATTCTTAAAGAAATTTTGGAATTTTGAATAGATTTATGCATTATTCTAAGTAGTTGTTATTATATCTACTGCTAACACATAATCCCCAGGTGAATTAAGGTCGATGTATAGAGTTGCACCAATTTACTTGCATTGATTTGGAGGTTCCTTTGTTCCTAGTTTAGGTGGTCATTATATTTCTAGAGGGGCTGCTTCAGCTAGTTTGTGCTATTTTGACAGGTTCCATTTTCTTTAGTTTACTGAGCTTAGAGGTGTTGAAAGGCATCTATCATGCATCTATTGTCTAATAAGCTGCTTTATACTTTAATGCATTTCAGGTCCTCATATTCGACATTTTGCACTATATGATAGTAGAAAATGCTACAGATCAGATTCTCTATCTGTACTACAGGTGAGAAGGCTGCCCATTGTTTCCAGACTATCCTCTTTGGCCAGTTGAAGGGGTTATGGAACCTAAGCTTCTTAATAGCTATCATCCATGATACACATTTCACTACCAGCCCACTGAACCTACGTGTGTTGTATCTTTTACGGATACCATTTTCTTAGTGGGCACTGATGGACTCACCGAGGAACTAACTTCTTACCCTTTCCCAAGCGCTTTTGTCACATGTAATACATGACCAAAATTCTACTAGTAGAGGCTCTTCCCCAATCCTATCTTGAAATTTTTTCTTAGTACTCTTCATGGAGGGAACCCTTTAAGATTCTAGATAAGAGCTCTTCATGCTGCTTGACCTGTCACTACTGGATCGGTTGCACTGCTAAACTTGTGAGGTCCAAGACAAGAGGGGAGCTTGCTGATGTCCTGAACCTGCTGCTTTACTGATGTCAATGCTTTAAAGGCACGCCAGTGCTGCTAGGAGAGCATTTTTCCTTGGTCTCAGGGTGGGGTTGGTCAATGAGTGTCTGGGATCTAGTAGATACCCATGATATTTTTTAAATAAAAGGTCCTTTCAAAGGCTGATTTCCTGCTTATTTTTGGGGCTTATGGTAATAGGGCCTATAGTTAGATTTTATGAATTTTGGTTTCCCTATCATGGAGTTCAAAATTTTATAGCCGAAATCAAGCATTTCCCACTCCAATGTGCATCCTCACATTATTCAGCTGTGAAAAAGCCCTTTTTTAAGACCATAGATTTCTTCATAAAATTATCAACGTTACTTAGCTGATTAACAGAAAGTATTGTAATTTCTTTTGTATATTATAATTCTGCCAGCTCATCTCAATTATATCATTTCCTCCCACATTTACCTCCATTCACTGAGAAATTCTAAAGTGGTTTTGTTGTTGGGGATTATGATATATGATTTATTTTGGATTATAAAAGCAACAATTTATTACAGAAATTATAATTCTCAAGTTATACATTATTTGTAACATACCATTGAAGTTATGTAGTGGTCTACCGACATCACCATTCAGGAGTGCCGTTCTACTCTCCCTATGCTCTTTGGCTCATCCAACCTTCATCCACCTGCTTCTCGCATTTCTTTGCTGTTCCCCCACTTGCAATGGTGGGTTGGGGGTGGAGTTCGCGGTACATGAAACACTCAAATCTAAGCCTTTCCGATATAAAAGGAAATCGGGGCTGCTACAATATGCCAAACTTGGTGATCAAAAGGAAGAAAGCCCAACCCGGTAATAAAGGCCAGGTCAACATCAAGGGAGAAGTTTGAGGAGGCTAAGGACCCTTCGACACTTGAGAGGTTCAAAACCACATATGGAGATTTTCAAATGAGGAGCACATGAGCAGAGAGAGGATGCAAACAAGCCTACCTAAGATCGAGGATTACGTTTAAGACTAGTGTTTGGCCGAGAACCACTAGAGAGATCTAGGAAGTTTTTCTATATCAGAGACATGGCGAATGGATTCCTATTACATTCGATTTGTTGGAAGGCAGTTGGATGATATATTTGCAGATAGAAATTCTTTGCTGGGATCCATGGAGTACATGCAAGGAATGGTCTTTGCAGCTCATCGTCCTATGGAGGAGAAGTTTCTTAACCCGACTTTTGAAGAAGCTTTCGACACTTACACACTACATTTGGATTCAATTACATTTATCTCCCGATGGAGTTTTGGGAGGTGGAGGCAGATTGGAAAGCACTGTGATCTTTGTTTGGCGGAGTTTAGGGTTAAAGATTGGCTTGACCACACAATGAGATGTTGACCTTCCCTTAATAGATATGTAGGGTGAGTCGATATACACGGGCTATGTATTTTAGAAATAAGATCCTCGACCGAAGCCCACGCAACATGGAATTTGGATTGTGGAGAGGGAGAGAGATGAAACCTTAGATTGTTTGTTATGTACTTTATGAAAATTTATGCGATCCTCACACTTTAGGAATTTATTGGAAAAATAGGCCCATATAATTGGTTCCTATACACTTAGTTCCTAAGGCACACTTTTGCCTCTTTGGTAGGGGGTAGATAATCCCTCAATCCCACGATGGGTATTTTGAAGGGATGATACGCCATGCAACTAGATCGTGAGGCATGGAATGATTATACAGAACCTCCACTTTGGAATCTACGGTTTTACACAGGTGAAGAGGCTAGGAGGCGACTTTGCCACATGGCTTGTGGTGGGACCCGCTTGGCCCGAGGCCGTGGTGCGTGACCTGCTTTGCCTCTCCCGGAGATGGGAGGCGGGCACCCTAGGTTGACACATGTCTAAATGGTTTTGCGCATTAGTCCAACAGGCGACTTTTCGTTTGGAGGTCGTTGAACCACGTGGAGGAACATGGAAGCTCTATAATTGAATAAAATCTCATACAATATAAACAAAGTCTATAACTTAAATACATATAGATAGATTACTCATCTACAACTCAAATACACATAATTAGATTAGTTATCCATTTACCTTAATTGCACGAGCTCTTGCATCAATTAGGTGGAGGTACCCTTCTTTGTATGAGCCACTTGAAAAGCTTTCGTATGGGCCGAGGGTCACAACCAATCCATGATCGCTAGAATAACGTAACAACTTGTATTAAGTTAAAATTAATGTTAGATTAAATATCATTTAGAGATATATTTATATAAATTAAAGAAGTTACCAGTCTCTCAGCATGGCATATGTGGGAAATAGAGCCTCCTGTGTGTCGGGTGTAACAGTTTGTTACAAACTTTTGGTCTTCTATGACCATTTATATGCTTTAGTGAAATACTTTAATGACCATTAACATTTGCAATGGCAATTTTCTTTTATCAATGGCTATTAAAGGGTGGTAATCCAAATGGCATTCTTGATGGAACAATGGCTATATATAGCCTTCTCTTTTCTGAGGTTTGAACACTACTCTTGAAGAATACACCATCATATTAGGAGAGCAAAGTGTGAGAAAAGCGAGCAAAAACACAAAGAGAATCCATAGCCAAGCAATCGAATCAATAATGGCCAAAGGTGCGTAAGGAATCCAATTCTTGGGTTCTTTTTGATTTTCAAACCTTTTTCACTTTCGTTTTATTCAGCATTTTAGGATCGATAATTCTTTCATTTGATATCGAGCCATAATTAGCCTCTTCCTTGTTAGTTTTCGTAAAAGTTGTGTGTGTGTTAGTTTAGCGTTGTGCTTGAGTTTGATATATCGGTTTTGATTTTGATGGTTTTTTTATATTTAATAATAACGAATCATTGGAGTGAATTCTAAGAATTTTGATATAAAATCATTGAAATTTGGTGTCGAAATTATGAGATACCTTCGGGTATCCAATTGGGTCACAATCGAAGATTAGCGTTGACCCGTCTGGAGGATTGAAGGCGATAGAAAAGCGACACGTCATTTTAGTTGAAGAGCCTTTAACATCGTTTTTAGAAAAGCGACTTGTTATTCTAGCGGTGATCATTTTTGTTGTAGTTTATCACATTAGAGAGCTTTAACAAAAGTAGAGGAAAAAGCACACTCTTCTTTATGTTTTTCATGTTCTAATATGCATATATATATTAGGAAACAAGGTGTTAAAAGTCAACACCTAACCCAACTAACACATCTAACTTTTTCAAAAAGTAAATTTCACAAAGCAATTACATCTAATTCATCTTTCACAAAATAGGGCAACTAATTCATCTTTTTTGAAGAAATTTGATTTTAACACTCCTTGAAATTTCTCATTGAGACTCAATCCTTGATCTTAGTTTTTCAAACTTATCTTTTACCTAATGCTTTGGTCATAATATTTGTAAGTTGTTCATCGATTGTAACAATGCTTTACCTCCAACTTCTTTAAGTCTTTGACTTCTCTAATAGCATGATACTTGACATTTGTATGCTTTGTTCTTCCATGTTGAACTGGGATCTTGGACATGGAAATGGATGATTTATTATCAACCCAAATTGTTGTAGCTTGATTATGAACTTGTCCCAGACCAGATAAGATTTTTCTCAACCAAATTGCTTGATTCGTTGCTCCAGCTGCTGAAACATATTATGCTTCAGCTGAGGATTGAGCTACAACTTCTTGTTTCTTAGAATTCTAGCAAAATACACCATTGCCAAAAGAAACAAACATAGCCTAATGTACTCTTAGAATCATCAACGCTTCCTGCCCAATCACTGTCTACAAAACCAATAAGATCATGACTTTCCCTTCTTGAGAATAGAACACCATAATCAGTAGAGCCTCTAATATATCTCAACACTCTCTTTGTTGCACAAAGATGGAAAGCCTTACTTAGTGAATGCATAAATCTAGAAAGCAAGCTAGCAACATACATAATGTCAAGTCTTGTTACAGAATGGATACAAGAGACTTCCAATAATGCTTCTATAATTTGGAAGCATCAATAGTCGCTGATACAACCGCAATTATGCGAAGGTAGATCATAAGTAATAAAGTGGACGTAAAAGTCAGGTTATCTATCCGCAGGGAGAATAATTCATCTAAAGGACTCGCTCTCCTTAGTACCCGGGTTTTCGGTATACTCACAATCCCCTCCATTGGAGATGGTCTACACACGGGGAGGCGTTCGCTTCTTCCCCCGTATGGACTATGAGAATCTCTCCGGGCTCTCGCAACGTAGAGGGATTCACTCACATTAAAACATCAATGAGACTCAATGAATATTACCAAGCATTCCAAGAATAGAAAATCAACATTAATTAAATCATGTCCAAGGGTTCATCATTCATCCAAGCATCTACAAAATTAGCTCTCCATGAGAGGGGCAACAATCAAAACAAGGATAGAAAGCAATCAAAGAAGACATGATAGGTAAATCTAATTACAATCACCGTTGGTAAACTTCTTGATCTTCTTCCAAAGGTTTCTCCTCCTCTTGCTCAATAGCTCCTAGATGAAGACCTCCAAGCTTTCCCCAAGATTAGCCTCCTTCTCCTCAAAATTTTGCTCTCCCCTAAACCCCTAATTAGTTGGCTTTTTATACCTCTGGGGTTTTGGGGTGAGATTTACCTAATTGCCCCCTTCAAGATCTGCTTGATTGGCTGAAATTGTGATGCTCACGGAGCCCGTATACGAGGCGTATGTAAACCCGATATCACGGGCGATCCTTCATCACCGTGCCATTATCACGGGCCATTATATCAACCCATATACGGGCGGTCATCCACCATACCGGCTATCATCACGGGCGTATCTTGGCCCGATATTCCCTTCGAACGATTATCTGGCCATATATCGGCCCGTATGATTGCCGTATATGGGCCCTTTTGGGTGTTACAGGATCCGGTTTCTCACGAAATGCTTTCTTTCCTCCAGGGTCCTTGTATCATGCCTTGTTGATTAGGAATAAATATATTTTAAGAAGTATCGGTGGGCAAAAAGGTCTTCAAAATTACATGCCAAGCATATAGGAATATGATATAAAATTATGCTCAAATGAACACTTATCAATCAACCTTGCTTTCCCCATCATTAATGGAAAATTTTATATTAACTATCAAAGATATAGCAGATTTTGCTTTCTCGATATGAAAATTTTTCAACACTTGCCAGAGCATATTTACATTTGGTGATAAAAAACCATCTTTGCATGATTGATGAGATTTCAATCCAAGGAAATAACTAATTTCACCAAGATGCGACATTTCAAACTCCATTTTCCATGACTTGCTTGAAATCAAAATCATGGCTGATTCACCACCTTCTTTAACATAAAGAGTAGCCACATTTTTTGCTCCTTTTACTAAATCTATTTATAACACCAAATAAGTGTCAATTTTGCCATACCAAGCTCTTGGAGCTTGTTTAAAAGAATATATAGAGCTTTGATAAGCTAATACACCTTAGTTTCACTACCAACAACTTCAAATCCTTCATGCTGCTCAACAAATATTTCTTCATTTTAGAATGGCATTTTAGAAAAGCGATTTAACATCAAGATGAGCGATTTTTCATCAAACTTGGATGCAAGAGCAATAGGCATTCTAATTGTATCATGTATTGCCAAAAGGAGCAAAATTATGATTATAATAATCTATGCCTAGTACATTTGTGAATAACCCTTGGCCATAAGTCTTGCTTTCCAACTTGTTTCTGAGAACTATCTGGATTCATTTTGGTTCTATAAACCAACTTGATACCAATGACTTTCGATGTTGAGGTCTATCAACAAGTTTCCAAGTGGAGTTTTTCTCGATCATCGCATCTCCTCCTCCATTCTTTGCTTTCCAGCCATCATCAACTCAACGGTACGCATCTACATAGCTTACTAGTTCAAGCTTTTACAAAGCGCATTTCTCATAAATTTTTCAAGTGTTCTTGTGCCTCTAATGGGAGCTTCATCATCATAACTTGAATCATCATCATCTTGTTAATGGGATAAACCAATCAGTTATCAACACAGTTGGAACATTCAACTTCATATGCATCCCAATTCCATTTTTGGCTTCAACAACCTTCATATCTCCAGCTCACTTGAACCTTATTAGTCTTTAAATTAAAGAGCTCTATAGCCTTTTGTGATGCCTCTTGTACCCAAGAAAGATACCAACATTAGCTTTTTGTCTAATTTATCCCTTTTCACATCAAAAACATAGGCATAACAAGCCTCCCAAAA
The DNA here is from genome assembly GCA_026586065.1 of Dioscorea zingiberensis. Classification (NCBI taxonomy): domain Eukaryota; kingdom Viridiplantae; phylum Streptophyta; class Magnoliopsida; order Dioscoreales; family Dioscoreaceae; genus Dioscorea; species Dioscorea zingiberensis. Next base: position 401,645 of record JAGGNH010000022.1, on the reverse strand, counting down.
AATTTTGAGTGATCAGTGTGAGGAAGGCTTGAAACCATGCCACATACTTCATGAGGAATCCTTCCTTTTAAAGATTTTGTAGAGCGGAGATTCAATAGATATATTAAAGGTATTATTGTGCCTTGCCCAAAGCTTTTTTTGGGAGAGATTTTTTCATACAAAGGGGCACTTGGACATCTCCATAATAGTTATATTTTTCCTCTCACTCACTCCATTTTGTTTGAGGAGTGTAAGGAACAATTAGTTGATGTTGAATGCCATGCTTGTCACAAAACATCTTGATGCTATGACTTGTAGCTTCTCCATAAGAGCTTTAAAAGCATGTAAAATGGCTCAAAACTTTAGATTTTTGTTTGAGAAAATAAACCCAACACATTCTTGAATAGTCATATATAAAATCAAAGAAATATTTGATGCTATTTAAGGATTCCAGCACTCATTGGTCCATACATGAGTAGATGAGGTGTAATTTTTACGTGGCTCTCCAATTCTTTGTCTCTCCAAATGGGTACCTTGTATTCTTGTCCATTTGACATATTTCACACACATGAGACAACATCATTTAAGTAGGACAAATCAACAACAAGGTTTTTCTTTTCATTTGCAATTGCTTTTAAAAGTGGAGTAGTTAAAATGACCAAATCTTTTGTATGCCACAAGCATGAGATCATCAACTAAACTAGCATAAGCATGCATGGGAGTCTATTTCCAATCTATTGGAAAACTCATCTTTCATGGAAACAATCATTAAATGAGCACCAGTAGGATCATGAATAATGCAAGACAATTTTTCAAAGTGAAAGGAATAACCTTTCTCTAGCATTTGACCCACACTTAAAAAGATTCTGACTTATCTCAGGTACATAAAGCACATCAGAAATGAGCTTGATACTTGATGGTGTGCTAATGGCTGCTGTATATTTTCCCTTCACATTCAGGTACTCTCCATTACCCACTTGCACTTTTGAGCTGAAGGTTGTGAACAAATGCTTGAATACTTCAACATCAAATATCATATGGCTTATGCAGCTACTATCAACAAGCCAAGACTTGTTGGTGTTACGATGATTAATGAGGTTACAACAAACAACTTCTCATCTGCTTGAGGTTTATTTTCTGCCAGCTGAGCTTGCTGCCTTTGCTGATTTCCTTTGTTTTTACACACCTTTTCAATATGTCCAAGCTGATTGCAGTCTCTACACTTCACATTTGGCCTCCACCAACAATAATTTTCAGAGTGGTTTTCATTTTTGCAGTGAGGACATGGAGGAAACTTCCCCTTTTTTCCTCTCTTGCTTCCTTGTCCCTCAATCTTCTCCTTTTCTATCTTCTCACCCAAGTGCTTCCTCTCTCCACCATGAAACTTTTCCACTTCCCTTTCATTTACTAGTTTCTTGTCTCATTAATCTTCTCGGCTCTTAAAGCTTGATTCGCATGAACAAGCTTAGAAAAATATTTGTTAAATCTTTTGAGTCTTCAAGTGAGGAAATCTTAGACTCAAATCTTTCTGGCAGACTCACTAAAACTTTCTCTACAACCCTTTCATCCTTTAGCTCCTCACCAAGAAGTCTGATTTTGTTAACAAGTTCCATCAGCCTGTCTGCAAACACCTTTATGGACTCATTATCTTTCATATTCAACACTTGAAATTGCCTTTTTAAATTCAGAATCTGCATTTGTGTTGTTCTGTCACTACCCACATACATCTCCTTGAGCTTGTCCCAAGCTTCTTTTGTTGTTTCACAATCCATGATCCTCAAAAAAATTGATTATGAAACAGCAGCATGAATGACAGACAAAGTCCTTGGAGCTTTAGTCTTTTCTTCTTCATGAGCCCCTGATCTGATTGAGTGTTGGGTTGTCTCCAAAAGGTGGTATTTCTTTATCAGCTTAAACCCATTGCTATAAACCCAGCACACCTCTCAAGTAAGTCTTCATTTGTATTAAACTTGGTAATTTTCACCATTAAAAGCTAGAGGTGAAAGATTTGATATACTCTGGAAGCCATAAGGATTTGAAGTCGATTTTTGAGGTCTTTGAGGAGGAAGCCTTGATGGTTTTCTCTCTTGGTCACTCCACGGTCCCACAAGATCTATGAGAGCTTGGATACCATGTTATACTTTATCACATGAGAGAGCTTTAACAAAAGGAGAGGAAAAAAAAAGCACACTCTTCTTTATGTTTCCATGTTCTGATATGCATATATATTACAAGAAATAAGGTGTTAAAGTCAACACCTAACCCAACTAACATGTCTAACTTTTTCAAAAAGTAAATTTCCACAAAGCAGTCTGACTAATTCATCTCTCCACGAGGAACAAGGCATCTAATTCATCTTTTCTGAAGAAATTTCACTTCAACATTTTTGATGTCATTTTTCGTTAAATAATGTAACTATTTTCAATTTAAACCATATTTTTTTTAATACATATCAAAAGAATGGTTATTAAGTAATATTTCTAATTTTTGGGTATTTTTTTTTTTGGAAATTTTTCAAAAAACTCATTATTTTTCTCAAAATTTTTTTTTTTTAAAAAACAATTCTTTTACCCATATTGTGAATTTTGATAAAAATATGTAAAAAATGATATTTTCTAGCTTCTATGATAAAATGTATTAACCTTATCTATGTGTCTAAATTTTATGTTTTGTACGTACATTATTGTTTCATTCATACAATTTTTATTTATGACATAAATATTTAAGTGTTGAGTTAATTTTAATTATTTTGCTCTAATTAAGGTTATGCACAAAATGTATTATTGCTTAATATTTATGATCTCATTATGCTATTTATGTTTTATTCATGAGAAATTTCATTTATATATTATAACATATCATTTAGTCTAGATATTGTTAGAATTTGTAAGATTTAGGATTATTCTCATAAAATTTTATTTTGTGCATAAAATTTAAGTTAATGTCCAATTTTTAGCATATTAAGAATAATATTCATAAAATGTTCACTAAATAATTTAATCAAATAGGTGAACTATTAAGTTATGAATAATTCGTACACAATTGTATTGTTGACACTTAGAGAGCGTAAGAGTGCACTCTTGTGCCATTAGTCTTTAGGTTAGGAATATTTGCTCCATCTAGGAGGTTGGTTTCTAAGGAGCCTAATTTGCTCCACCAAGCTCACAGGAGCACTCTTGATGATTGCCAATTGTGTTTGCTTACATAAAGGTTATTTTGGCATTATGTATAGTCAAAATTTAGTAATAAAATATCTAGTGATTTATACAATTTTATTTAATCAAAAGGAATAGCCATAGCATCTTTAATTAAATAAAATTATATATTCAAGATTAGGATCACATAAGGAATTAGACATAAAATTGTAATTAATTATACCTAATATAATAAAATTCATCCCATAGGAAATTTTGTTATATTTATATAATTAATTAGGATAAAAATATCAAACTATTTATCATAGTTTACCCACAAGGTTTAGGAATTGGAGCATAGTTTTGGTAGTTTTATCATTTTAAAATAAAAAAATCAAATTATTCTAACATACCAATAAAGCGAATAATTTGACATTTCTATCATAAAAGATTTTTTTTATCTAGGAATAAAAATTTAACCCTAAAGGCAATTTTTATGTGCATTATGTAAAATCTGAAGACTTTAGGGAATAAATTTTTCTCTCTAGCTATTTGCTTTAATCATTTGGTTAATAAGGGAAGGTCTCCAAAGTTGGACTTGTTTGAATTTTCTATTTGCTCTTTAAGAAATTAGTTGATAATAAATGGTTTCTAATTTTCTTTATTTAATTTGTAATTAAAGAAATTCTTGTTTGGAATTAGTTGGATCTTTTGTGAGAAGGGGGATTAAAATGGCTAATCTCCTAATTAGAGTTCAATAGGGTTATTAGGGACCCAGATGTAATATTGGTGAAAAGAAGGGGTTTAGATGGAAAATTGTTTCTCTCACACTCATTGGAGTTGAATGAAAATTTTTGGAAAGCCAGGGGCTCTTTACTAAGATGGCAAGAGAGCCATGCACGTTAGCCTTTTTGTTTGAGATGGGCGGCCAAGATTGAATGAAATTTTGTTTAATGGAGATGCAACGATGGTAGTAATCCACAGAGGGAAATCGCGTGGAGGAATACAGTCGGGCCCTCAGCTGTTCGATCCCGCATGCTACGGAGCGGTGCTCCGTTGATTATGGCATCAGCTAGCCGTAGAGAAGATTGGATTGTCCCCGTGATCGCGCCATCAACAGATCCGCGATCCTCCTTCTATGTATCCAAGAACCCTATAAAACCAAGCACCCTCGGAACCCTAGCATGCCATCCTCCTTCCTCCTTCTCTGTTAGTGGGTGTTAGATCAAGCAAGCATGAGGCCATGTTAGTACTTGGAAGGGGTAGGCTTGATCCTCAGGGAGTTGCTAAGAAAGGCACAAGTCATTTGAGTTTATCTTGTTGTGTTTAGGAGCTGGTGATTAGTAGTTTATATATGTGAGTGTGTGTCCAGAGGTTTCAAGGTCAGTGGTTGGGGTTTATTCTTATAGCCCATTGGTTGATAAGCGTTCAATTGATTATATTTTTATACCATATTCTTGTATAATATGCATGTGATTTGGAGTAGTTTTAGTCCATTGGTACTTAATTTGTGCTAATCTTTATTTATAGGCCATTGGAGAGCCTCAAGCATCAAAAGGAAGAAATTCGACATCATTTGAGGCGAAATAAGAATCAACTTGAGACACTGCAGAAATCGTGAAAGAGCAACAAATATCATAATTTTATTACAAGAGCTATAGAGCTCTAAATAAAATCTCCATCGTTCAGATTTAAGATCAACAAGTCAAGAATACATAGTTAAAATTTCAAATCAATCCGAGGTTATTTGATCTTGGATCGAGGCAGCTTGATGTAAATTGCGTAGACTTGGTGATTTATTGTTCACTCAAAGAGTTATGTCAGGGCATGCGTGCGCCCATAAAGTACCCACACATAGTAGCTACAATGCGCTTCTGGTATTTTCAAAGAAGAGTCACGGAGTGCTGGCGTGCACCCATGAAGCTATGTCAGGCCCGATTTTCATCATTTGTAGCCTGAATTTGACCAATACGAACCCGACACGTGGTATACATTTCTCTATCATTGTAAAGGCTATAAATACCTAAAAATTAGGGTTTTGGACATCTTTGGACCATCCCCTTTGGGGGCTACTCCTTGGGTCATCATCATCATCTCTCCCACACACCATCAACTAGGGCATCAAGCTTCACTGTCCAGGCTTCTTGGCGGTGAGGTTTGGAGGAGGATTTGCTGCACCAATAGTAGAGGAAACATCGGAGGAAAGTTTATTTGTTCATTATATTGATGTTTTCTCCCTTATTTGCATTAGATTTGTATTCCTCTTTGATGGGGAACCAATCTTTCAAGTATTTGGGTATTGTTGAACCCTTGGGTTTATGTGTGAACCCTAATTTACTTGTTATGGATTTCTATATTTGATTAAATGTTTTAATGTTGAGAACCTATTGGATGTAATGTATAGTATTGATGCTCTACGTTGTGATAACTCTGAGTGTCAATCTAGATCTATAGGGGTGTAGATAATTAATGTTCCCTCTATATACATATAGATCTACTTCAATAGGTGGGAGTTGTGAATACATGAGAGATCGGTGTTTGGGTGAGAGACTCCTTTAGATGTATGTTCCCTAGAGCGCTAATACAATGTTGATATTAAGTTAGTAACTTCAAGCCTCGTGAGGAGGGTGTGAAAGCATTGTTAGAAATTCTTGGTCCATGAAGTAACATTCTTCAAATAGGAATCCATACATATCATTATCCACAAGAACCCTGGGGGGATACTTTACTTGGATACCTCTTCTCCAAATTGATTGCCCTTAGGACTTCATTACATCCCATTCTATCTTGTTTTTTTAGAATTAAAATTTAGATTAGATTAATCTTCACAACTGTTTGTTTTGACTAGATAATAGAGGAACAGTTAGTACTAGTATCTCGGTCCTTGTGGGCTCGACATCCGACTTTCATAGTCCACTTTACTACTTGGTCCCGTGCAGTTGCAATATAATTATAAGCATTAGACTCACATCAATGGTTATAAGGGAGGATAGTTCTCTATGAATGAAAAGGTAGGTAGGGTTAGTGAGAAGCATTACTACTTTTAATCTAAGCGTGAATGGAAGCATTATGGTTGAGATGATATTTTGTAGAAGTTTAAGGTCTTTGTTGGGTTCTCATGCTTAGCTTGAGAGAGTGGTTTTGGTTGTTGTTTATTGAGGAGTTGGAGGAGAGTTTCACTCTTTTAGGTTAGATGCATGAGGGTTTAGAAAAACCTTCTAAAGTATGGTTGAAGTGACTCAAAGGTTAGATATAGCCATAATCATACCTACAAGCATAGGTTGTATGCCCAGTGAGTAGAGAGTTAATGTTTTTACATTTGCCTTGCATGGATCTATTGGCATTTTGGTTAGGTTCCTTTGTGAGTGACACTTTCAATTAACCATGGAAGAAGAAGATGAGTAAGGGTTAGATTCAATCAACTTATAAAAAGATTGGGTTGTCAAGTTGGTTAATGAGTTGGGTTTAAGTATTACTGGCTTGTGAGGGAACTTGGTTGGAAATCAAGAAATAAGGTTTGCATAATGGTATAAAGAGGTTGGTTTCCTGGAGCTGAATGTCTATGAGGAATTATTAAGATAATGACTAGGTTCTAATCACTAGATCAAAGCACAAACGGGTTAAGTAGAACCAAGTTAAAACAGTTAAGGGTCTAAGGGGCTCCGGCCCATCTCAGTTGGGCAGCCAACTATGGGCTACATGGATTCTTCAAGAGAGGAAAACAAAGCTCATGAGTTGAATTGACCAGGTAAAGGTTCAGTCGGGCTTGGGCCTTAATATATTACAAATGGTCTAGGCTTAATTAAAAGAAAAAGAAATGGTAGGAGAGGGGACTAGAACCCAAGACCTCCATAACCAACATAGTAGGCCTTAACCACTAGGGTATTTTACCACATTTGATTTAATAGTGGGGTTAAATTAGTTAAGCACGAGCTTACCTATAATAAAGGCTAGGTCTAACCAAGTGTTGGAACAAAGTTATAAAAAGAAAAGAAATAAAAGGGAGGGAGTGAGGATTGAACCCAAGACCCCGGCTATAGTGGAGAGCCACGACCACTAGGATATAACAACTTTCTAGTTAAGCGGTGGGGTTTTAGACATTTAATAAAGAACTGGTATGAAATACAAGTAAGGGTCCATTTGATTAGACTATGGCCCAAAAATGGACCATTCATATCACATTTTAGGGTGTGTGTTTGATTCTGAGATGGAAAATTGGGTGGAAAGAAAACTTTCCATGCAAAAAGTTGCCATAGAAAAAGTTTTACTACATGGAAAAATAAGAAAATGGTTATTTGATTGGCACTATTTTCCGAGCTATATTTTACCATGAAAATTCAGTATTTTACTTGGATTTGATTCTTTCTTTATTTTCAGCTGAAAAATCTATAATTTTCTATGGAAAATGTCAAATTGTTGTTTGATTGCATCAATTTTCCCTAGAAAAAGTAGCATTTTCCATGGAAAAATTTTAATTTTCTCCATAAAAAAAATATATTTACATATTTTTTATCACTACTTAACCTTTACACAAGAAATTATTATTATTATTATTATTATTATTATTATTATTATTATTATTATATATATATATAGGGCAGTTATCACTTCTTTTATGTGTTAAATATATATATATATATATATATATATATATATATATATATATTATATATTATATAATCTATTTAAATATGTATAGATTTATCTATATATTTTACATAATATGTAGATTATATAATATGAGAAAAAAAGCCTATAAGAGACAAGAAATCTCGATCCATAAAGTATGAATCTGGTCCTTAAAAGAGTCAATTGATAGGACGAGAGTCAAATCCAGGTTCTCCATTTCGTCCTAACAAGCTCATTTATAAAAAGTTTTAAGGATGAGAAGTGTGAGCGGTCCTTAAAAAGTTTCCATGATGGAGTTATTACTCATCCCTAAAACATTTTTAAGGACCGATTTACGGTCTATAAAAGTCGATCTCATCTCAAAGACCAAAATTCACGATCCTTACAAATCTTTTGGGACCCCGGGATTCTTTCTATTGCAAAAACTCTTTAAAGGCGAGATTTATTGGTCCACTTAAAACCTTTAGGGACTACCTTACACTTGATCCCTAAAAGTTTTTGTGAACCAATGTTGTCGATCCCTAATTCAAAAGCAATGTGAACCTCTCAATTGGAACCTCCTACCATTTTTCAATAAACCACACAAATTATAAAAACCAAAATAAAAACATATACACATCTTTTGCAAAACAATAACAGATCATTTTTCATTTGGCATTTTCAATAATGTCATTGAACATCCCATGAGTAGCACTATATTATTTACACAATGCTTATTCAAAGTATTTTATAAATAAATAAATATATTTATTATATCAAAGGTATAAAAGTATTTTATGGAATAATAATATTATAATTAACAATTTAAATATACTAATTGATTATTAAAACTAATTTTTAATTTAATAATTAAATTAACAAATTATTGTTAATTAAATGATTAGGTGAATTATAATCGTTTTTGCATAACAAATTATTGTTAATTATATTAATTAAAAAAATATTAAATTGAGATATTTATATTTAATTATAATAATTTATTTAAGAGAGAAAAATTAAACATAATAATTAAATCAAAGTATTTTATAAAGAAATAAATTTATTTTTATATTAAGGGTATAAAAGTAATTGTATCACAAATTTTTTTTTTACTTTTCTCATTCCCAATAAATTACCTTTCTATTACCTCCCATCCAAACAAGGTAATCATTCCCCTCTTTATTCCTTTCCTTTCCATTCCTTTTTCCTTTTCATTCCCTTCTCTATTCCTTTCATTTCCATTCCTTTTATCCAAACGGGCCGTTATTTTATTTCCGTTCTAGTACTCTTCATTTTATTCATGTTATTTGGATTATGTTTTCATTATCTGTGCTATATTCTTGAATTACATTAGGCCTTGTACCCAAGTGAGGGTAGACCTCTACTTTGGTAAGACCGATCTGTGGCGTGATCGGAGACTTGGAATTTGGATGAGGCATGACATTATTAGTAATATAGGCGATCTATAATTGTAGACCTAAAATTCTAACATAAGAAAATTGAACCTTTACGGTTTCTTTGCTAGACATTTCACGAACACAGGGGTGACAATTATAAGATTTGGAAAGAAAGGATTCTTCTTCATTTAGGGTGGGTGGACAATGAATGCAATAATGAAAGACGTACGACCTACTATCCTTGTGACCAACCCTCCAAATAAGGTTGTTCTATATGAAAAGTGGGAGTGATCTAATAAATCTCGATTATGTTCATAAAGACCAAAATTTACATTTGAGTATCACGTGGTTTTTGAATAGTTTGACAAAGTTAAGTGATTTGTTGAAAGCCATTTGACAATTAATTAGTTACTTGAGAAGACATTAGCTAGCACCCTTACATTTGAAGTTTTTCTTCTCTCTATCTCACAAGCGTTAAGGGTGTGGGCGAGCACATCATACAAATCACGAGGCATAATGGCTCTACTAAAAGAAACTTGATGTAGATAAGGTCAAATAGTCTATTAATGAGTTAATGATTATGTGCGTTCAAGAAGAGGAGAGGCTTGTGATGGAATTGGGAGAAAGTGCTATGCTGGCAATAGTCCGGGGAAAGAACAAGGGTGGAAAACTAGCAACCACTTCTAAAATTGTCGAGGAAAGGGGAAAAGCAAAGTACCACCTCAATCATTATTAAGAAAGCCAACAAGTGTTTTCTTACGTAAAAAGAAGAACCACGAGAAGAAGAGATTGTGTAAAATTCAAGAAGTGGGTTGAGAAGAAAGGTAATCTTTCACCATTAAGTCTATTATGAATCTAATATGGCTAATGTTAATATTAACACTTGGTGGATTGACTATCGATCTACAATCCACATTGCAAACTCTTTGCAGGGTAAGCAAAATCTGTGGAAATCAGTGGTGAGTGAGCTATGTAGCTTATTTCGTAACAAGATGGGATCACATGTGGAGGCTATAGGAACTTGCATTTTAACTTTAAGTAGTGACTTTATTTTAACTTTGGAAAGGACCTTTTATATACCGAGTTTTTCTTGGAACTTGATTTCTATTTCAAGACTTGTACCTTTTGGATATTCATTTTACTTTTAAAGACACATATTTAGAGTTTATTTTATAAATAAGATGTGTTTAGGAATGGTATTTTGTGCGATGGTCCTAAAGCTGTATTTTATTGCAAAGCGATGCCACTAATAGTTCAATGTATGTTTCACCTGCTTGGCACTAAAAGTTGTAATAATAACACCGACTCTTCTATGTTATGGTACGGAGATTAGAGTCATATGTAGTAGAGCAAGATCGAGGTTTGCCCTTTTTCTCTCGAATCAACAACAAGTAAACCACTTATCCTATTCAAATTCTTTTGTTTCTTTTCTTATTGAAAACATATGTACCTTCCACAAATAGAAGATCGTTGAGTGTCATAGGCTAACATAAGATTCTTTGAAAGATTAGCTCTTGCCACTCCTAAGGAATCAAACCTCCTAGTACTAGTTAAGTTTGGGTGCTCAAGATGCTTGGGCTTTAGTAAAAGGTATTGTCGAGGCTGACTCAAGAAAGTTGGAGGCCTAAAACGAAATTTTAAAATGAAGCTTTTAATTATTAATATAAATTAAAATTTATTAATTTTTTTAATAAACACTTATACAAGATATTTTTTTAACTATTTTATATACTAACATTTATCGGTTTTGATGGGAAGTAACTTTATAAACACTCCAAAAATAAAATCTAAACAAACAAACAAAAATTTAAACAATAAAAAGATAACATGTTATTTTATAAAAAGAGACATTCTACTAAAAAAAAATATTTAAAATTTATTTTTTTGACTTTTTGAGATGCAAAGTTATTATTTAAATTTTCATAATAGAGAAAATGACCCTTACTTACCAATTTACCAACGGCTACATAATTAATAATTTTTGGGATTAGTTTTTTAATAACTAATAATGTAGTTGGTAGAAGATATAAATTTAATTATGTATTAAACTAAAAAAATTAAAACTTTAGTTTATTATGTTTTATTTTAAAAAGTTAGTTGATAAAAGACATATAATTGATTATATATTAAATTAAAAATTTTAAATGTCCGTATATTATAACAAATAATAATTATTATTAGCATGATAAAGTTTTAAAAAATTTTTAGGTTCAAATGTTGTAGGAGGCCTCCAATAGATATTAACTTATAATTTTTAAATATTAATTTTTCATACAAATAATTATTATAACTACAATGATAAGTTTTTAAAAAATTGTAAGATTTAAACTTTGCATGAGGCCTCCAATAGATATTAACATTAAAATTAAAAATTTTAAATATTAATTTATTATAATAATCTATTATTATAGTTATGATAATAAAATCTCAAAAAAAAAAATCTTGGAGGATAAAAAATAAATATGAGGCCTTTAAAATTTGGGGGCCTAAAGCGATAAACTTCACTAAGCTTTACCCTTGAGGCATACAGGTATTGTGAAGGCATCCTTTAGATCTTACAAACTTTACTTGAGATCTGAGGTCTTATGGGTTTGCCTACATCCAACAATTATATCTCTCCACGAGGAATTTGTGTAGTTGCGGGAACAACCTTTCCACTGTTTAGGATTATAATAACCTTGGGTTTGGAAACTTATGAGTATCCTTTTCAACCTCTTCTTGAGATTTAACGGCTTTGCTATCTACGTCCTATTGATCCAATTCTCAAAGATTGCTTTACCTAAGCTGCACCTTCTTGTATGTGATCGAGGATAAAGCCATTTTCCTTCCTTTATTTAAGTGTTCCTCTTTGGTTTGTAGGAAGAAGGGTGGGGGTCTACAATGACTTTCGAGGCACATCACGGGTAGGTCACATTCACCACGTTGTAGACAAGATCGAAAGAAAAATATTAGTCTTCAATCATAATAATTTCTATATTCACACAAGACAAAGTATGAGAGGGAACCATGGATACATTCAAACACTTGAAATCTAACATGCATGTTTTGAGAGTCACAAATTGTTGTTGTGTAAACCCAAAGGCATAAAGTGGCTAAGGCCCTTTGGACATATCCACCTTAGGGATAGTACTAGAGTGCAGGGTGCACAATGGGAGAAACTATAACTTTCATAACTTCTATAAGTCATAACCTAAACCTTAAAAATGGTGGTATGGGATATTTATAGTAATAAAAGTAGCGTGTCTATACAATAAATGCATAAAACATTAACATGAATTATATACCATTTCAATCATAAACATAAACATATAGAATAGATACATACACTACCATAGACATCTGCACTCTTACATAAAAAAACAAAATAAACTTCCAAACACATAAACACAAATACAAAAATGGTGATTAATTATCGAGCTTCTTGGTGGTATATTCGTTAGCCTCTTTTTTGACCACCGATATTCAAGACGATGAAGCTTTGGAAGTATTTACACCCACCTTAGGAGGTTAAGGAGACATTTAAGATTAATTCTCATTGTTAATAAGAGACATGAAGTTAAGAACTTGTCATGGATATTGATTCTACTATGTGAGAGCTTTCTTTGATGACCACTTTATTTTTGAAATTAAGATAAAATAACAACTTATTTCTTCGAATTTATACATTTCCTATTAAATCAATCATCTTATCAATTTCTACTTTCATGATTTTTCTAAGTTATAACCTAAACCTTAAAAATGGTGGTATAAGATATTTCTGATAATAAAAGATAATGCAACTATACAATAAATACATAAAAAGGTAACATGATTTTTATACAATTATAAAAGCATAAACATATAATATATATAATGGAGATACATACACTACCATGCACATCTACACTTGCATAAAACACTACCAAATATATGAACAAAAATACAAAAGAACTATATTAATTCTTTAGATTCTTAGTGGTATCGTTGACACCCTCTTTTTTTTACAACCGATATTGAAGATAACAAAGTTTTGGATGGTGGAGCTTTGGATGGCTTTCCATCCATCTTAGCCAGTAAGGGATTCATTTCAGATTCATTCTGCTCTGTAATAAGGGATTTGATGTTAAGAACATTTCAAGTATATTGATTCCACTATGTGAGAGTTTTCTTTGGTGGTGAATTTATTTTGAGACATAATCTTGAGACAAAGTAACGACTCATAAACAAAATGTGATAAAGAAGATAGGTAGCACCAAATTATATAGATCATATAGATTATAAAATAATAATAAAAAATAAGATAAAAATGGAACTTATTTCTCACTATTATACATTTCCTATTGTTGTTGTAATTTTTTTTTCTTTAAATTCATTGATACCCAATATCACGAGGTGCTTGCCTAAGCTTGTAATGTTCATCAAAACGTTTTGCTACAAAGCTCACGCTTTCTGCACTTAAGCTAGTATGCAATAATAGAAATCTTCACGCTCTTCAGCGATCTCCATGATTAAAAACCCTCTATATTTCACGGAACCACTCAAGGAAACTTTCTTTATCTAGGTTTCCATTGAAAATAGGAATCCTACACTTGCCTTGACCTGTACCCATCATACTCTTAGCATTGTCCATAATGTTGGCTGGGGCTGAAATCATAGTGCGATGGGTTGAATCCCTCTTGAGCAGGGGACATTAGGTTGTTTTTTATTATTCCCGTTTCCAAGATTTAGGGTTGACATCATGTCTCATATCTCTTGTATCGGAGCTCCCATCTTGTGTATCTCTTAGGATTCGAATCCTATGCTTTCCTCGAAAGTTTGAATATGATCTTCTGTAGTAGCTCTAGTACCAACTGACACAATACAGAAGCAAAGAAAGTTAAAAAAGAAGATCTTGTTCATAAAACACACTAACATGTGTTTAATCGATAACGCTTTAACGAATGAAGAAGAAGAAAAAATATTGTAATCCCTTATTGATCAAAAGGATGCCTTTCAATGTTGATTACAATCGGCTATATAAATTTAAACATGAAACCCTTATTGAAATAACTTACTCAAAGTATAGAGAATACCATTAATCTTAGTAGAAATCCAAAAGCGCCTAAAAGTCCGAAGCGATGGAATTTCCACCCCTTTCATGGAATTTCTTTAATTTTCATTTGTAGAGCAAGATCGAGGTTTGCCTTTTTCTCACGAATCAATAGCAAGTAAACCACTTTTCCCATTCAAATTCTTTGTTCTTTTCTTGTTGAAAACATATGCACCTTCCACAAATAGAAGATGCGTTAGTGTCATAAGCTAATATAAGTTTCTTTGAAAGATTAGCTACTTCCACTCCTAAGGAATCAAAGCCTCCTAGTGCTAGATTAAGTTTGGGTGCTCAAGATGTAGGTTTTAGTAAGGCATTGTGAAGGCATCCTTTGGAGCTTGCAAACTTTACTGCAGTCTGAGGTCTCATGGGTTGGCTACATCCAACAATTGTATCTCTCACAGGAATTTGTGCAGTTGCAGGAACAACCTTTCCCTGTTTAGGATTATAATAACCTTGGACTGCCAACTTTTGAGTTTCCTTTTTCAACCTCTTGCTGAGATTTAAGCGCTTTGCTATCTCTATCTTATTGATCCAATTCTCAAAGATTGCATTTCCAAAGCTGCAGCTTTTTGTATGTGAGCATAGAAAGCCACCTTCCTTCCTTTATTTAAGTGTTCCTTATTTATAACACATCAAGGCTGACTCCACGTTTACCACTTGTGTAGACAAGATTAGGAAAGAAAAATATTAGTCTTCAATTATAATAATTTCTATATTCACAAAGGCGAGGTTTGAGAGAGGAACCATGCATTACATTCAAACACTTGAAAGCTAACTTATCTGTGCTTTGAGAGTCATAAATTGTTGTTGTGCAAACCAAAAGGCATAAAGTAGCTCACGGCCACTAGACATATCCACGAGAGAGATGGTACTACTAGGATTTTTAGAGTACAATGGGAGGAAACTATAAGCTTTCATATAATCTATAAATCATAATCTAAACCTTAAAAATGGTGGTATCCAGGATATATATTGTAATTAAAAAATAGCGTGTCTATACAATAAATATATAAAACATTAACATGAATTATATACCATTTCAAATTATAAACATAAACATATAGAATAAATGTTGTAATCCTTTAAAAAATTTAAAGGAAATTTTTATTGATCAAAAGGATGCTTTTCATGTATTGATTTACAATCCCGGCTATATATACTAAAACTTGAAACCCCTCTTTGAAATAAAACTCAAAGTATGATAATACCATTAATCTTAGTGAAATCCAAAAAGGCCTAAAAGCAGTTGAAAGGATGGAATTTCCACCCTCTCGATGGAATTTCTTTAATTTTAAGTCATAGAGCAAGATCGAGGTTTGCCCATTTTTCTCTCGAGATCAACAACAAGTAAACCACTTGTCCTATTCAAATTCTTTTGTTCTTTTCTTATTGAAAACATATGTACCTTCCACAAATAGAAGATCGTTAGTGTCATAAGGTGACATAAGATTCTTTGAATGATTAGCCTCTTTGCCACTCCTAAGGAATCAAGTTTCCTAGTGCTAGTAGTTTGGGTGCTCAAGATGTGGGCTTTAGTAAAGGTATTGTGAAGGCATCCTTTGGAGCTTGCAAACATTACTGGAATCTGAGGTCTCATGGGTTGCCTACATCCAAGTATTTGTTTCTCTCATAGGAATTTATGCGATTCTGGGGAACAACCTTTCCACATTTAGGATTGTAATA
Organism: Dioscorea zingiberensis; assembly: GCA_026586065.1. Lineage (NCBI taxonomy): Eukaryota > Viridiplantae > Streptophyta > Magnoliopsida > Dioscoreales > Dioscoreaceae > Dioscorea > Dioscorea zingiberensis. The sequence goes on along the minus strand of JAGGNH010000022.1, from coordinate 385,773 downwards.
ACCTTGGGTAGCAACTTTTGAGTTTCCTTTTTAACCTCTTCTTTGAGATTTAAGCGCTTTGCTTTCTCTGTTGTAAAGCCCCAGGCCGGATTAGGGACCTCGAGAGAGCGTCAGCAGGGCCGGAGTATTTAAGTAGAGATAGACTCAACTTCGAGATACAAGGCCTAACGATTAATGATAAGCGAGAGATAACAATCCATAAAAATAAATAAACTTCGAGTTCTAAGGAACATAGAAGTCAGCAGAGTCCATAGGCCCTAAAGCGATCTAGTCCCTATCACGGGTCCCTACAATAACAATGCTCATAAAATAAAAGATAAATGAGTCTCCTAAAACCTACGGTCTCCACGTGACCTCCCCTCAGGGCTCCCTCTCCCTCCCTAAACCTCGGAATGCAGTAAAGAGGAAAAAGAAAACACATGAGCTTTCGAATGGAAAGCCCGATAAGTACCCTACGGTGTGAATGACATAAACAAGAAGTATGTCAACCAATAAGTTCATAACATCAACACGCAGCCCTGGGGGTCTACTATAAACAAGTCAAAAGTACTACCCCCTAATACAGAAGCCCTCGGGCTCCGTAAGGAGTTTTAAGAGAACTCGAGGTTCACTCCCGGCCAGTATGTCCAGCTATTTGCTATAAATACGACCTTGATGGTCGTTTGACCCTCCGGTCACAGGTCGGTAGAACTACCTCTCCTACGTGTGCTGCGGTGGGTGTACCATGCCCTTGGCGGGTAAGACCACCAGAGATTTACTTCTCTGGTAAGGCAAACAGGAAAGCCAGGGGGTCCTGTCCCTGAACATTCCTTCATTGGAGCTTCCCTAGCTCCTTTGAGTCGAGCGGTAGAACATAGCAAGCGAGGGGACACTAGCGTCAGAAAATATACATACATGCTCAACAGGAATCTAAAGCAGATACGAATAGCATGTACGGCATCAACAAGGCATGTAATAAGAATACATAGCAAGTCCAAGAAAAACCCGAAACCGGGTGGAAACTAGGCAAGTGTACTTACAAGAACAGACATAACAAAAGTCAAGAACACTCCGTAGAGTGGGGTAGTAGGCAAAAGTACTTACCTCCTGGTGAGACTAAATGTCTTTCTAGAATCCTTTGGAATGCCTTACGTCTCCCACGAGGAATTATCGGCATACATAGACCCTTATTAGAGTCAAGTTTTCAACAAGCTTTAAGTTTCATATGCATGTCCAGCGTTCTTGTTGGGCTTAGGCCCACTAGCGGGTCCTAAGGACCATCTCTCGGGTTATTGGTCCTTATCCCCTGGTTCCATGTCCTTTAGTTGACCTTGAACCCAGCTTGGTCAAAGTTGGTCTACATTAGTCTACTTGTCTTATCCAAACTTTATTTAGTCATTTCAAGTCACTCTACGGTTTGAGTTGGGCCCGTTCAAGGCCATTGCACCATTTAACTTAACCTTAGTCCCTTGAACTTAGTTAGCCGCCTTACTAAATAATTTCCATAATTAACCAATTATCCAAGTTAAAGAAAATTAATTTTGTCACGCTAGCAGCCACATAACTTTTTTTAATTATCATACTATTATAGTTATTTCCACAATAACATTTGAATTACTTCATTTCTATTAATCAAAAGATTTTGTCTTTACTCATAAGTTAATTAAACTTATTTTTGTCACAATACCTTAGTTCCATATAGTTATTGCAACTATATTAAAACAATTATTCAAAATAATTGTCACAACACTAGGGTTTTTCTTTTTATTTTGTCTCATTACTATGCTCCAAAATATTTAATCAATTTATGTGTCACACTATAGTTGACAAGCACTTAATTACTTCTTTAATTTTGTCACATCTATCATAGTTAGGGACAAAATTATTTAAATTCGGTAATTGATTTTATTTTATCATGCTTCCGAAATATTATCCTTCATAATATTTGTCACGGGTCTATAGTTTCAATATTACTATTATATCTAGCTAATTACTATTTATCATAATAATTAGCTAATGTTTTAATCAAAAAGAGAGGAAAATAACTAATTATTCTAATTAGTTATATATATGTCACCCTATCTAAGTTTCTTTTTAATAATTATTTTGTCACACCTCTATAGTCATGGGTTTTAATTAAAACATTACTATTAAATAATTTTTTTTTATTATCTCATCCTCTTCTTCTCCCTTGGTGTGGCGATTGGCGGTGGAGCTCAGATTGGCGTATTTGGAGGGGCCTTGGCCAAGCTTTAGCGACTCAAGCTTCTTCTCCGTCCATAACCCGTTTCCTAGCCCGTTTCCCTTTATGGCACCTTCTTCCTTCTCTGTCCAAGCTCCAGGGAGGATTAGTAGGGAATGGCAACTTCTCACGAGAGCTCCCTCGCTGCCAAGGATGCGGAAGCCGTCACCGGCTTCACGATCCTTATCGCCCATCAATACCGTCGTTCTTCCCCTCGGTAGCTTCTCGACTCCGACTACTCTCATCCTCTCGTGAGGGTCTACCTATGGCTCGAAGGTACTAAACATAGAAAGAAATGGGGAAAAGGTTAGGTACCTTATTCCGGTGCTTGGCGGCGGCGGTGGCGTCAGCGGCTCTCCCAGCGGCGATTGCCCTTCTCCGATCAAGCTCACGGAGTCCCGTCTCTCCGGCCCGTTGGTGTGGTGAGGCGGTAGGAAGAGGTCCCATTTATATAGCCTCTCCGCGGCGGGGCGAGCAGGCGGCGGTTTGGAGCCGTTCGGCCGACCAGCGGTGGGTTTCCAGCTTCGTAGCTTGGTAGGAAGGCGAGGCTTCAGCGGCGTTTTCGGCGACGAGGAAGAGGCGGTGGCTGCCTGGGATCATCACCTCACAAATGGGCCTTGAGATTGATCCTTGATCTCTACGGTCTGATCGGATCGGCTTGTCTCCGAGTCCGTTATCTTTTGAGATGAGCGGTAGAGATTAAATTTCCATATGCGGCTTGATTATCACATATCCCCTGCATTACTAATCACGATGTGCGGAATGAAGGGCTCACGGACACCCGCCGTGAGTTCACCCCATACGATCCTCCTCTTCTGCCTCGCATCTGATCCACGATCAGATGGATTAAATCACAGCTCGACAAGTGGCTCCTCCACAGCCGTTATAACGCTCTGTGATTTGTTACAATCAGTGATGATATAATCTCAGCCGTCCAACCTCTACTAATAGAGTTTTGTCTCACGAAAATTTATGAGAGGTCCCCGGGATATTTTTAGGTCACAACTAGGTCCAAGCCTAAGAGAGGGGAAAATTAGCTTTTAGTCCCCCCAGACTTTAAAAATTACAATTCAGTCCCTCTGTCTCCCATAAACCCTAATTAGGGTTTCAATTTTTTTTTTCCTCACTATTATTTTCCCATTAAACTCTAAGGAAATTATTTAACTTAACAGATAATTTTAAGAAAATTTTAACACCTTTATTTCATAGAATTTCTTGGATTTTACATCTGTGCTATTGATCCAATTCTCAAATATTGCTCTACCAAAGCTGCGCATTTTTGTATGTGACCAGACAAAACCACCTTCCTTCCTTTATTTATGTGTTCCTCTTTGACTGTAGAAAGAAGAGGTGGGGGTGCAATGACTCAGAGCACATAACCAGGCAACTCACGTTCAGCACGCTATAGACAAGATCAGAAAGAAAAATATTAGTCTTCAATCATAATATTTTCTATATTCACAAAGACAAGGTTTGAGAGGGAACCATGCATACATAAAAACACTTGAAAGTTAACATCTGTGATTTGAGAGTCGCAAATTGTTGTTGTGTAAACCTGTAAAACCCAAGTTTTTATGAATAATTTTGGAATTTATTTATTTTTAATTATTCTTATTGATTGGAAGAATTTTCTAGATTTGTTTAATTGGAGAAAGGGGAATAAATGGAATTAAATCTTCATTTAGTTACAAATCCTAAATTGGAGATTATTGGGGATTTGATTGATTTAATCTTATTTTATGAATATTACGGGTTTTGATATTTCCTAATATTATTTATGGTAAATTAGAAGAGACTCTAAAGTTGACTTAGTGGAAAAATAGTAATAAAGGTGTTATTTGATTTAAATCTTAAAAGGAGAATGTTAGAGTGCATCCAAGGACCATACTTGAGGAATGTAACATCTAGGGGGACTAAAGAGAATTTGCCACTTCTCTCCATTATTGAAATGATAAGAACTATTGTGTAAATAGAGAAAGTCTGGGGACTAGAAGCAAATTTCATTTCTCTCTCAAGGGTTTAAAAATAGTGAGGACACGTATGGGATTTTAATGAATAAGGGGATTTAATTGTTAAAACAATACCCAAACCATTACCCACTTGAGATGTGATGGTTTGGAAGGGGACTCCGAGGATTTGGTGATATTTTTTAAAAGGGATCCAGATTTTTGCTGCGATTACGTGTGGGGGTTTGGCGTCGGGCCGGAGGGAAGAATCGTCTTGGCCAGATTCGCGAGCCTTCTGCGTGTCTTGCAGATAAGGTAGGAGAACGTTTTTAAAATTCGGTTATGATCGCATGGAGATCTTCTCAGTCGTCTATTTGTAGGGAAACCAATCCCTAACCCTAGGCAAACGCCACCTTCTTCCCTCGTCTTCTTCCCTTTCGGTTGGAAATTTGTGATGCGTGGGCCGGTCGCGGAGGAGAACCACCTGACCCGTCGAGGCGAGAGGCGAAGGAAAGGGTCTTGACTTTCCACTGTTGTTGTTCGAGGTCACCTTGAGGCGTCGGGGGCCAGGTTGCGAGAGATCTACGGAGGAGAATTTGTTGATCGTCAGTAAGCTTCTTAATCTCTATTTTTATTATACCTAGTTCCCGGCATCATGCATAGCTCTAGAGTATCATTGTTTAGTGAAGAGTCGGTTTGTGCTTAGATGTACGATATGCATAGGATCAGTTGTTTGTCTATTGTGGTTATTTGGTAAAGAGAGGGATGAGACTAGAATTAGAGGGAAATTTGGGCATAGAGATAGAGATTGAGTATTGGGTTTTTTTGAAATTTCCTTACTATTTAATTAAATAATGGTGTGCATGATCAAAACTAGACTGGTTTGCTTGTGGTTGTACATTAACCTCTATTGAGGTAGAGTGGATTGTAGGTGGTCCTAATTTGCGTCTTATTGTAGATGGTTTATTGGTTTGTTGATTTCTTGATTTACTGGTATTCATTGATATTCAGCCATGGGGTATGCTAAGTGCGGGTATATTGCCCAGTTTGCAAGGTCTGTCTATTTTGGATGAGGATTGATGGGGAAATTTAGATTATTTTAGTTTTAGTTTTGGTCTACCTTGGTGATGAGTGCAGGATATATTTACATATGAGTACTATAGTTTAGAAGCTGTGATTTGTGCTCTCATAATTATTTAGTTGGTTATGAGATGGTTCTCTCTCTCTACGGTTGAGGATTGGGGTCAGAAGTTAGTGTGGAATGGTTTCTGGTCCAATGAGTATTTGGGCTTTGAATAATGATGAATAATGATTATGTTTTTATGGAATCTTAAACAATGTGTGCACTTGTAAATTGTTTGATGTCAAAAGCTGGTCCACCTCCTTTGTTGCCTCGTGATGCGGTCTCGACCTTGACAAGCGGTTGAGATTTATAGATTGATGTGGGCGCTTACAAGGATTACGAGCGGGGAGATACTCTAGAATCTGATCGAATTATGCACGCTTTGCTTTGGGAGAGATACGTAAAGGGAGAGGGAGATGATCACGAGATTGGGCCTTTACGCGGGATTTAACTCCGATGCTTAAGTCAAAAAACTTGAATAAGAAGTCTTAGACATAAGGTAGTTCTTTTATATTTTTTCTGGATCCCTTTCTTCTATCATTGTTCTTCTTTTATAGCAAATTAAAGGCGGTTTAGGAAAATATCCTGAAAGGCGGTAGGAAAGGCGGTGGATAAATATCTCATGAGGCGGTAAGAAAATATCTGCCTTGTTTACCTACTGTGTAGGTACTATACAGGTAAGTAGAAAATATCTGCCTACTGTAGAGGCAAGTGGATAAGATCTACTTACTGTACAGGCGTTAGATATTTTCTTCCTAGGTGGCTATGAGGCCCCTGTATGAGACAATCTCTGGATAAAAAGGGTTGCTATAATTCCCTACAGTTTGTTGGGTACCCTTATTCTTATTTACTTGAATGGAATTTATCTAGAATATTTGGTGATATTGCCGCGTGGTGGGGAGGGATGTGGCCTATGTATGAGAGCGGTGGCCATTTAAGTGGGTGGCACGTATTTTTACCAAATATCTCCGTAACACTAGTCCCAAAGTGTACTTGTTGAAAAATCAGGCGAGGGGTGAGCTAATCACACTTTTAAGCTTGGTTCGAGAACAAGTATCTTCTCACTAGTTAGCATGTCTATGTGAGTGTAGATTTTTGTCTCTAGGATGATAAGGCACATGTGTTATTAATGGGCAAGCTGACACTTGTTGTGTTTGTCTTTTCGTTGTTTGAATCGAGGTATAGTTTTCGCCGGAATTTTTGTTTATAGTGTCAACAGGTTTTTCTATTTAAGGAGCTTGTATGGATAGTGCTTTTATTCATGCCGTTGTTATCTTTGTAGGTTTGTATAATGGCGCAACGCTTGTCTTTCTTCAAATTTTTCACTTTCACCCAATCCTCCCCTCATTTGCGAACTCCAACCTCTTTTTATGAACATTTAATCTTTTGCGTCTATCTTAATTTAATCTTGAATCATGATGTCTAACTTATTTCAGAATTTATTCTTGCAGAAAATCTGATGGAGGACGAAGATTTAAGTTACGTTAAGGGCATCCTGGCCTCCTTTGAAGGTGAAGTTCATCCGCCCCCCTTACCTGCATTAGAAGGCGAAGGAAGGTAGCGTCCACTAAAGCTGATACTCCCAAGGAGGAGAAGAAGAAAAGGAAGAGAAAAGACGTTGACTCTTCCAAGAAGAGGGTCAAGAGTGACCCTGCTGCTGCGTCCTCGCAGGAGAGGAGGACAAAGAGGAAGAATTCCGAGGATGCATGGGTCCACGGAGATTACAAGAGAGCAGGCCGAATTCACCTCAACAAGAGGTTGCAGAAGCTTTATTGCCAATTTGGAGGAGCCCCTCTTCTAGTTGACCAGAAGATACTCTCCTTAGGGAGGTGAAAGTCTATTTCTTAGGGCTATCTATTGTTTCACTAAGAATTTTTGATTTAGGTTTATTTTATAGGTGGAAGCAGGAGAAGCAGCTTTCCTGGACAAACTGAGGGTGGCGGACTCAGTTCTGAAAGGACTAGCCACTCAGTAGAAGGAATTATCTTCCGAGGATATTCCTTTTCGAGATGCCACGTTCGTGAAGGACGTTTTGATAGCTATGAGGCCCGGCGACTCTCAATAAACTCTTAAGAATTTTGGAAGGGAAGAGGCCACTTATCAACTTTTAGATTCGGCTATCTTTGGTAAAATTTATTCTTATGATCCTTTTACTTCCCTAGTTTGGCACTATCACCCTTAACTCATTTGTTATTACATGGAAATTTGCTTTCGATGGTAGGATCGAGTCATCAATTTTGTCAAGAAGACTTGGCAAAGATAGAAGCTTGAGTGTGGCGAGAAATTGATTAAGTTTTAGGGTGGCGGCTTTAGAGGGAAAGGAGAAGGAGCAACTTCATTTATTATCCATGCTCTTGGCGAGATAAAGTAGAAGCTGACTTCAACGGTAGGCTTGCTATGGAAAAAGAGAAAAATGATCTAGCGGCCATGTAAGACCCGCCCCGAAATAAATAAGAATTTTTATTTATTTATTTCCAGAATTTATTAAATAGTAATTTAATATGGTAAGTGATGAAATTTGGGAAAAATTATAAAGGTCTAATTAATCCAGATTTAATTAAGTACTAATTAAATCAGATTAATTATTAAGAAAGTTATGGACTTGTATTTAAATGATAAAAATGGAAAGAAGGTTAATATGCAAAAATGGGGTTGATTTGAAACCTAGGTAAATTAATAAACCAAGTGTGACAAAAGGAGATAAATAAAACATAGGACTAAATTGCAAATGAAATAATGTTAATTCATCATGAGATTTTATAAGAATTCAAGGGTGTGAATGAAAAGAATTTTAATTATAAGATTAAATGAGGTAATGAAGCTTGAGATGCAAAATGACCATTTTGCCCCTCAAGCCAACACTTAACAATTTAAGTGAAATGAGAGAATGAAAAGTTTCATTTCTCTCTCTCACTCTCTCTCACTCTTACGGGCAAGGGCATAGAATACTGTAGCACATTGAGGATTTTGGAGGAATACTCATCAATCCTTTACATTAAGCTTGATTTGAAGGTAAGGGTTGGTTGAGTAGTGGATTTAATTCACTTGATCTCCATTTGGAGTCTAATATGCATGATTATGAACTTTAATCCATTCATTAGGGCTTGGAGAAGAAAATCGAAGGAAATCGAGGTAAAGCTCGGGAATACGAAATTTGGAGCTTGAATCTTCAAGAGGTTAGCTCAATACTAAGTTAGAAGCATTTGGATGATTTCAAGTTGAGTATTCATGCATTTTATGTCATAGGTTCATGAATTGATGAATGTGACCCATTCATGGGATTTCAATGGATGAAATCATGTATAAATGGGTTAAAATGGATGTAGAACAATGTATGAGGAGTTTGGGATTGAATTATAGATTGTAGAGATTGATTTGGAAGAAGGAATTCTCGGATTTACTGTAGCACTACAGATTTTCATGGGTTTTCAATTTATAAAAGTTGAACTCTTACTCTCTTCATGGTATATTAAGGACTATGGCAAGTATGAAACCTATTGAGCTTCATAGAACCCTGCTTGGATGATAAATTGGGCCTACATGATTTTTATTCCATGGATTTTTATTTGATTCATCTCCCATGTTCCCATGGCTAGTAAGGGAATTTAAGTTAATAGTTCATAGTGAGTTTTGTTATGAGCATGGTTAATGCTCTTCATGAGTTTATACATATATCATGAACTATTTAAGAACATGGAAATGTGAACCTTTACTAAACATGATTAATTGGGGGTTTAGAGTTATGAATTTAATGGTCTTGGATGGCATAGATTGTATGTGGATGATTCCTTAAATTCTTGTTGTTGTATGATGGCCATGCTTGTATGCAATTGATGAATATATAAGTTATGGAAGTTATGTATAATGGATGAATATTTGTATAGGAATTAAAGCCCTAAATACAAAGCAAACTCTGTCGAATTTTCTATTGAAACCATGCATCACAAATCCTTGTTGCAATATTTATGGAAATACTTAAATGAACTAGCTAATCAAAAGAGCGATTCACATTAATCATGTGTTTTGATATATAATGTTTCCAAGGTTAGGTTACATAATGAGGAAGCTTGACAAATTGGTTTGATCGTGTGCATAATTTTATGATTTCAAGATCAAGGAAATTGTGATGAATGTGTTGTTGTATTAAGAATAAACATGCCTATGTATTGTTTGAGAAATGCAAGTATTGGATTCCAAGTTTAGAAATTTATTGAAGAGAATTGAACTCCAAGTGAAAGGAATTTGCAGGAATTACTGTAGCAATGCAGATCATGGATTTTTGTTCATTTTTTTAAGGGCTGTATAAGAGATGATAATGAGCCCAATTATGATGGAAATGAAAGACAATATTATGAATATAATATTCCGATCATCCCGATAGTTCGGGTGTATATTTAAACTAGTAAAAATAGTGAGGGCAGGTATCTAAGAGCCCGGATCCATCGGTTACGAATTTAAAAGACGACATTTTGGTAAATTCACAAGTAGGGTTATTTAATGCATGTAATGCATTCCTTTTGATATGAAATGTTATGTGACGAATATTTACCATGTTTAGGACGTGGTGAGGTGACTGAAGACCTCAATAGAAGGCTCGGACCCGAGTTGGTCTTGGAGGTGAATAAGGTAGGATGTCCTTGGAGATGCTGTGAGTATTTCTAACTCATAGTATTCTATTGATTCTGTTGTTATTGTGCTAGATGGAGGTTGGAGTCCATCCTTTGATTCCTTCTTTGTCTATTGACATATTATGCTTATTGCATTTATGCGAGCTTGTATGTTCCGATATGATGCGCTTTGAGGAGTACCCTTGACATTCTTCTTGTGTTGTTGTGGGATGGCGGGAAGGTGGGTACTCCTTGGCATATAGCCAATGGGAGTGATACTCCATGGCATATAGCCAGTGGAGTACCCTCTGGCATCCTACTTGCACCTGGGATGGTCAAGGGGGATGGTACTCCAGAGCAGTTTGTTGATTTTCTATTCTTTGCATTGATTATTCCCTCCTTCTACCTTGCTTTGATTTCGTACTCTTATTTTCTTGAGATGTTTCCAACATATATTCGAGATGGGTTTCCTCATATGTATGAAACTGCTTTCGCCTCGAGGAGATATTTATTTTCATGCTTTTATATGCATTATTTGAGTTGAGGCGTTCCTTAATACGTATTGGCTTCGATCTCGAGGAGATCACTAATTATTATATATTGAGGATATTCTTTGCCTTGGATATATAGATATACATGTTGTTAGAGTATTACGTTACTAGCAATCTCTTACGTCTGGGCATGATACAGCCGGACGGATAACCCGGCGAGAGGGTGTATAATATCGGCCATGAGACCCCGTGGTGGGTGTATAATATCGGCCCGCGAGCACTTGGTGCTCCATCGGATGAGGCCCTGCGTGAAGGGTGTATAATATCTAGCCACTGGCTCAATCGAGGAAGCGGTATTTTACGGCCATGTGCACATGATTATTATAGCGCTATAGAAGCGAAGGCGAGCGATCTTGATGGCGTCGTTGATGTCGTGAAACATCTTAGTATCATATATGCCGGAGATTGAGTACATATGTGGATTTATCCGCATTCGAACTTGTTATTTGCTTTCGTGATGTTGTTTCCACTTGCATATTTGCACTTACTTTATTACATTTCTTTGCTTATGGCTTTCGCTACCTTTATTGATTTATGTATGCGATCCCTCTTTGGGCCTTTCTTTGGCTCATGTACACTTGGTTGTTGGATGTTTTCCTAGGTGACTGGCAGTAGCTAGGAGGCGGGACTCTGGGAAGGAGCTTGGTGGGGCTGACCCTAAGCGGCATTAGGGATATTTTTAATTTGAGACACTGTGAGGCCTCTATTCTTCTCTGAGAGTAGAGAGTTGTATTTTTATTGGGACACGTATAGGGCTTTTATATAACCTTATATATTTTCTTCCATTTGATTTATAATTTAAACTCTGTTTTAATTATACGCTTTTTGTTACTTAGCCTTGCGTGCTTTTAGAGGCGACCCTATAAGCCTTGGCGTTAGCTCATGTCTTGTAGCGAGGCCGGGACGAGGTTGAGCGTGTGAGCAAGTAATTTGGCGAAGTTATTTCGAGGCTCTCTTAAATGCTGGCGAGGAGAATATCAACAAATTACAGGGATGAATCCGGTGATTTGAAGAAGGAACTTACATCCGCTCAAGCTGAAGCGGTATTTGAACTTAGATGGGAGCTAAAATTGAAGGTTGAGTGAACTTACTTGCGTTGATTTGAGTTGGAGAAAATTAAAAGGGGCGTGACACACTCAAGGAAGATTTATGCACGCGGACAAAAAGCTCTAAATCAGGCTCACGGAAATGAAAGATTTAGCGAGCAAGGCGGATAAGTTAGAAAAGAGGTGCATTTCGGCTTAGAGCGAAAGCGAAAGGGGCCACCCGTATATATTGAGTATTGCGGTGGTGGGCCATCATGTTCCTCTTACTGAAGTGTTACTTGATGGGGCTTCTTTGGAGTCTTAAAGAGGTTTCTGAGAATTGAAGGAGCAGCAAATTATAAAGACTTTAGAGGCCCCTGCTCCGGCCTCCCTCTGTACCTCCAGGTCAAATTCCTCCCGAGCGGCTACACCCACGGGAAGGCCTAGCTCTTAGGGATTTTTTGTTTTATGGAATATTTTTGCTTGAAGACTTAGGCTTTTGAATGTAATTTTTACTATATAGATGAAACACAAACCTTTATTTTGGTGAAGATTTATTTCAGAATTAAGTGGATTTATCTTTAACCATTTAAGAAGTCCTTTGCAAAGTCTTTCTTTCTTCATTTGGCTTGTAAAGCTTTATAGCAAGTTCTTCTCGTCTTAGTCCAGTCATGGGACTTTGATTTGTTGAGTAAGACCCTTGCCTTTGTAAATGAGATTGTTGCCTTATATTTCGATCGGGATTTTTGCCCCTTGATTCTGGATGAGGATTGTCTTTTATCATTGTAGGATAATTTCGACTCATCTTTTAGGAATGGGATTTTCACCTCATCTTTGTGGGATGGGATTTTCACCTCATCTTTATCGAGAATTTCTAAACAGAACTTGAAGTTTTATTTCACAAAACATTTAGGAGACTGCTACAACATTCATTAATAGTGGCATCGCAAGTGTTCAACATGAAATGGGCATTTGAGTGCCTTCCCTTTCATATTAACCAGATAATAAGTACCTACGCGGACAATCTTCTGTATGACGTAAGGGCCTTCCCAGTTAGGAGTTACCTTCCCGTTAAAGCTTTTTGTTTTCCACGGAACTCATTTTCTCTTAAGACCCGGATCACCCGATTTGGAAGAAGACTCATTTTACCCTTGTGTGCCATTAGAATCTTTTTTACCCTTTGGCAATATATAGCGCCCTTGTTTACGCAACTTCTCTTCACTCTTCAAGTAGATCAAGTTAAAGCTCAAAGATTTTTCTCATTTTCTTACCTGAGAAAGTTTGTTTGTGTCCATGAGGTAGGCATTCCTATTTCATGAGGATGGTATACACTTGCCAAGTAAGTAAGAGAATGGAGTTTCTCTGTAGGGGTTCTTGTGGTTGTTGGTAAGCCCGAGGCTTCGGAATTTCCTCATCCCAATTAGTTCCATTTTTAGATACTCGGGTTTTAAGAGTCTGGAGCAGGGTGCGATTTGTTACTTCGACTTGGCCGTTGGCTTGAGGATGTGTTACTGAAGTTAATCTGGATTCAATTCCGAGCTCGGAAGAAAAGCTTTTGAAAGCCTTGTTATCAAATTGTCGCCCATTATCAGAGATGAAGGCGAGCGGAATTCCGAACCGACAGATAACCATTCGCCATAAAAATCCTTGACAAGCCTTTTCCGTGATCTTGGCCAAAGGCTCAACTTCTACCCATTTGGTGAAATAATCGATAGCAACTATCAGAAATTTCATTTGTCGAGTTGAGGTTGGAAATTGCCCCAGAAGATCAATTCCCCAAACTGTGAATGGTCGAGGACTGATAATTGGCGTGAGCATTGTTGGCGGTCGCGTTTGGATCCTGGAATGTCGTTGGCGAGCGTCGCATTTTCGGCCGAGCGCCACCGCATCTTGAGTTAATGTTGGCCAATAGTAGCCTTGTCGCGAGGACTTTTGTAACTCAATGCCTTGCCTCCCTATATGGCCTCCTCCGATACCTTCATGAATTTCTTGAAGGACATAATTAGCTTAGTTGGATTTAAGCATGCGTAAGAAGGGTTGCGTGTAGGACGCTTGTATAGGTGTTCACCAATCATAATGTCTTGGGTAGCTTTGTAAGAAATCCAAATTAAAGCCGTCTTGTTGGATGAGTGCGGGTCCACCTTGTAGGTAGTTTACGATGGGATCGATCCAACATGACTCTTCTTTCGTACTTTGTACCTCTCCTACCCGGCCCTTCAATAGTTTTCTTTGGAAGATGCTATAGGTTGAAAGAGGGTTACGTATCTCCGTTAGGCGCGATCTTTCTTAGATAAAGCGTGCGCCTCTTCATTTTGTGTGTTCGGCAAATTTTTCAATGGAAGGTGGCGAAACATGGAATTATTTTCTTCACCTGCTTTGCACGGTACTTGACCATGTTCTCCTCCTTAAGCTTCAAAGCTGCCTAGCGTATGGTTAACAACTAGGCTATGAGTGAGGAATATACATGTAGATGTTGAATTTCGAGCCCAGGGCTAAATGCACGATCCTGCGATGAGGGCTTCATATTGACCTCATTGTTGAGTGGCTTCGAAATTTGAACTTAAGAACTGTTGCAATTTTCCATTTAGAAGGAGAATAAAGGACAAAGCACATACGACTTTTCTTGATTCTTGTCAGATCCGAAGCATGACATATAAGGACCATGGGATGGTAGGGTTTTTCTTACGGGTCTTGTATTTGGATTTCCATTGGAAATGGTTAATTCAGCGATAAAATCTGCTAGCACTTGAGCCTTGATTGCCGTTGAGGGTTTTATAAGTAAGATCAAACTCACCTAACTCTATTACCCACTTGGCTAGGCGTCCCAGGAATTTTAGGGCTTATGGAGAATGCACTTTAAAATTTTGAATTAGGTCAACGCGATAACTTTGTGAGCTTGAAAATAAGGTCTCAATCTCCGTGCGGATGTGATAAGGGTGAAGGCTAACTTTTCGAGTGGTAGATACCTTGACTCCGCGTCATTAAGGATCTTGCTTGTATAGTAGACAGGCTTTTGAACTCCCTTATCTTCTCTTAATAAGGTATCTTGTGGCTTTCGAGGCGGCTGATGGCTAGATAGATATAGAGTTCTTCTCCTACAGCTTGGCAGCTAGCAAGCTGAGGCTGATCGGAGATAATCTTTAAGCCCTTGGAAGGCTTTTTCACACTCTTACATCCCACTCCATCTTTGGTGCTTCACATAGGAAGCTTGGAAGAGTGGGAGATTTTTCTCTCGACTTTAGAGATAAATCTTCCAAAGGCTGCTAAGCGTCCATTAAACCGTTATTACTTCTTGAAGACTTTTGGGTGATCCCATGTCAAGAATGGCTTTGATCTTTTCTAGATTTGCCTCTATTCCTCTTTGGGTCAATATAAATCCTAGAAATTTCCTGATGGGACACCAAAGGCACACTTGTTGGATTTAAGCATATTGTAAGTCAGAAGTATTGTTGAAGGCCTCTTGTAAATCCAACAAATGCTCATCGAAACTCCGGCTCTTCACCAAGATGTCATCCACGTAAGCCCGACATTTTTGCCAATTTTCTCTTTTAAGGCGTACTTATGAGCCTACGGAAGGTGGCTGCAGGCATTTAGGCCGAGCGGCATCACCTTATAGCAATAAGTTCCTTTGCTAGTAATGAAGGATGTTTTTCTTACGTTTGTCTTTGGCCATTAGTTTGATTGCTTAACACGAGAAGGCATCTAAGAAACTTCGGCATCTCATGCCACTGTAGGTAGAGTCAACCAAACCATCAATTGAAGGTAGGGGAAGGAATCTTTTGGACAAGCTTTATTTAGGTCGAAGTAAAATCAAGCGCACATTTTCCATTTTCGGACGACTTTTTACGAACCACATTAACCAACAATTACGGATGAGTTCACCTCTCCGGATAAATCCACGCCTTCAAAGAGTTGATACTTAACTTCTTACTGCGACCTTACGCCTTTACAGGGCAAAATTTCTCCTTTTACGCTTGTAGCGAGGTTTTGAGCGATTGATCTATCTTTGAGGTGGTGTTCAATGACATCACATTTTACACTGGCATGTCTTAGAGGACTAGGCGAAGAGGTGAATTTGTCCTTAGTACCACCATGAGATTTTCTTGCTGTGCTGTTGTCAGATCCGCTCCAATCCGCTCCGTTCGTTCCAATCTAGTTGTGTATAGTGGATCTATGAGCAATTCTTCAAGCTGGTGTGGGGCGAGGGTTCTTCATCTTCTGGATTACGCTATTACATTTAATCAACATGGCCACGAAGCTCTCGTTTTGCCTTTATTTTGAGTTGTTCCTTTGAGGTTGAGGCATGCATTTATGCGTGCAAAGGTTAATCCCCTCTTACTTCTCCACTACCACTCTCGGTCGGAAATTTGAGGAGAAGATGATAAGTAGAAATTATTGCTTTTAAGGCGTTGAGGGTTGGCCTACCAAGAATCACGTTGTAACTTGATGCACAGTGCACAACTAGAAAATTTATTGTCACTGTTGATGATCTTGGCGAATTTCCTACCGTAACTGGTAATGTGATCATGCCTTCCGGTTGTATCACTCCTCCGGAAAATCCTATCAAGGATGATTTTACGGGGAGTAAGTTATGCTGCATCATATCTCATTCTTTCAAAGGCGCTCCAAAGAGAATATCTACTTGAACTTCCAGTCTATCGGGACCCGTTTCATTTTGGAAGCTAGAGACCATGATGGGAATGGCTAAAGAAGCGTGCGTCATGAGGGTGGCGAACCATTAGCGACATTATGTATTATAAAAATGATGGGGTCATAGGCGAGACCTTCTTTGTAGCACTTAGTCTCACATGTGCCACTCCAACCGACCGAGCATAAGCTTTTCAGAGGCGGAACTTTCACTTTACCACAACCCGGGGCGGCTGCTAATAAATCCGACCATCTCTCCTTTTGCTCCTTGAGTTGCTTGAAGTCTCGAGGGTTCCTCTTGAACATTAATGTTGATATCTTTGCTCCAGTTGTCCCCTTCTAGCGACATCTTCTATAAGCGTTCATCAAATGGAATTTTTACACTTTTACGTGTCATGTCCTTTGGCTTGATGAAATTTGCAATATAAACACTTGCTATTTTTGTCGATTGGAGGATTTCTTAGAGGCTCGGCCCGCGTCAAAATTTTTGATCATGGATTTGCATAAGGATATGGCTTGGGTTTGATTTAGTTAGGGGTATATGATGATCATATACATTTATTTTTCCCTTCTTTTTTAGGGGTTCTCTAAGTTTTGTAACATATATGGCTGAGGACCTTTACCTTCCACTTTATTGTCTCTCACGTGACCACTCCTTCCCTTAGGACTTTTGTAGACCTCACAGTTAAAACTTTGATGTTTTACGTCTTTACGGATCTCAGTAAGGGATAAGGCCGAGCCTCTTCATCCCAACTTGAGTATAGAATTTAAGTGAATTAATCTACTTTTGGGCGTGGATCATAAGAGTAGGGGATGGTTTTGGTGGGTCCAAGAGTGAGGGAAAAGCGGAAGAGGCGAGTCTAGCAAACCCTCCATCAAAAGGTTACGGCCATTAGGTGGAATAAGGTCCATAACATTTCTTGCTTCATCTATGTAACGATGTTGATGCCAAAAGCTGGTCCACCTCACACCCAGCTCACAGCTGTAAGCCTTGTGATGCGGCCTCGATCTTGACAAGCGGTTAAAATTTATAGTTGGTGTGGGCGCTTACTTACGCTTATGAGCGAGGAGCGAAAGTGAACACCACGGAAGTCCGTCGGAATTACCCATTGGCGAACATGTAAAAAGGAGAGGGCAATGATCGGGTGGGCCTTTACGCCGGTTTAACTCAGATGCTTAGAGTTGAAAGCTTGGAGTCGGGGGTCTTGAATTACACAGTTCTTTGTATCTTGAGGTTTTCTTATCCTTCTCCTTCTACTCTTCTACTACCAGTTCTCCTTTTTACTTAGCACCCTAGAGGCGGTTTAGGAAGAAGCGGTGGAGTAAGGCGGTGGGTTAAAATATCCTCTAAAGGCGGTAAAAAATATCTCTTGCCCTAATGTGCTTAGGTGCCGATGGGTAAAAATAGAGTAAATATCACACTACTTTGTAGTGGGTGGATAAGGCCTACCATGCTATAGAGGTGTTAGATATTTATTTCTCTCTTTCTACCTCACGCCTTGTATAAGAGGGTTGCTATAATTCCGGCCGGACTTGTTTGTAAGATTGCATCCCTCATAATGTCTGAGAGCGGAATTGTGTGAATATTGCCATGTTGCCAAAGAGACCGCGGTCTTGTGTGTGGCCAGTGGTCGCTTTAGGTTAATGACCGTGTCTTACCAAATATATCCATAACATAACTTGATTGAGGTAGGCTTGAGTGTTTAGCCCCCTCGTTGTATAACATGCAAAAGGGTAGATGGGGTTTTTCTTTTGCTTGAGTAATTAGCAAAATAAGCTAGAAAGCGTCTGCTAAAACTTGAAAAGAAAGAAATTGTGCTAGAGCGGAAGATCAACAAACCAATCTTGCGGCTTTTACAGCTATAAAGTCCCGGGAAAAGCTTCGGCACATCCTGAGCATCAAGTAATTCGAGGCGGCATCTTTGATCGGAAAGACTTCAAGTGACAAGACGGATCGGTTTTGCCTTCATATGCGATCATTGTAGGTAGTCGAAAACTTTCAGGGACGTGTTCATCCAATATTTCTTTGATAAAAGGAGAGCGTGTAGTGGGAACACGTCGTTTAGATTTCTGGTTTCCCCGAGAGGGACCACTATTCTTTGCGTTCTTACATGGCGGTTGGAGACGAGGCGAACTCTTCCGTTATATTCTTGTAGTAAGCCTATTCTCGACGTCGAATGAAGGGAGGTTCCTAACTGGCAGAAAAGGCGGTTTGCTCTCTTCTTTCCCCATGAGTACGGGTCTTTGTCCTCCCTCTACTTTTAGAATTGGCTAATGGGGCCGTCGGCACAGTTAGTGGAATTTGTGCAGGTGGAAGTGGTGGATGGGCCAAGGTGTGAACAGCCTGAGTCTACCGCTCTAATTGTTGCTGCATGTTGAGATAAAATTCTGGGATGGGTTCTTGAGATACAAAATGGCTTGGATTTTTCCAGATGGGGGTAGGATGGGTGGATTTTAGAAGGATTCTCCCCATCTCTCTGGATTCGCCAGTGTTTCGGTATTACTAGGTGCACCTTGCTCTTGAATTACGTTTAGATCTTACGGTAGTAATCATTTAACTTTTTGTAAGGGTCCCTGAGGCACGCATGGCCAAACTATTGATGTCAAAAATCGGTCCCACCTCAGTACATTTGCCTTGTGATCCCGGTCTCGACCTTCGACAAGCGGTTGAGATTTATAGTTGATGTGGGCGGCTTACAAAGGATTCTAAAGCGGGGAGATACTCACGGAATACCGATCGGAATTATGCGCTTTGCTTTGGGAGGGATGCTGTAAAGGGAGAGGGAGATGATGAATTGGGCCTTTACGCGGATTTAACTCCGATGCTTAAGTCAAAAACTTGAGAGAGAAGTCTTAGATATAAGTTAGTTCTTTTATATTTTTTACGGATCCCTTTCTTCTATCATTGTTCTTCTTTTATAGCAAATTAAAAGGCGGTTTAGGAAAATATCACGAGAAGCGGTGGGAAAAGCGGTGGATAAATATCTCATGAAGGCGGTAAGAAAATATACGCCTTGTGTACCTCTTGTGTAGGTACTATATAGAGTAAGTAGAAAATATCGCCTCTTGTAGAGGCAAGTGGATAAGATCTACTACTTTGTAGAGGCGTTAGATATTTTCTTCCTAAATGGCTATAGAGCCTTATGAGACAATCTCACGGATAAAAGGGTTGCTATACTTAGGCCATTTTGTTGGTACCCTTATTCTTATTTAGGCAGCGGAATTTATCTAGAATATTTGGTGATATTGCCACGTGGTGAGGAGGGATGTGGCCCTATGTATGAGACAGGTGGCCATTTAAGTGGGTGACACGTATTTTACCAAATATCTCCGTAACATAAATGTAAAGATTTAATTAAGGCATGTGAGAATATTGAGGGATAGTGAATAATTAGGTATAGTTGATTTTAACCCGGTTGAGTGTAGTCGGGTTTAATTGGGAGGAAAAAAATTATTGTGGGCATAATTCTGAGAATTTCTTTTAGTGGTCAAGGTTCCCATTTGATGGAAACTTGGAAGTATCAAGTATTGGAAATTGGGATTCCCATATTAGCCAATTTGGATTGGTGAGTGAAGGATTTTTATTATTTTATTTTATTCTTTTTGCCTTAAAGAATGCTACAACCCATGAAATGATCCATGTATTGGAAGGTTAAGAGAAGACACCATGTATTCCTTGATTTAAGTGGAAATTAGTAAATATGAGAATGGTTTGATCTTGTTTATTATTGTGGTGGAAGGTGATTAGTTGAGTTGGGCCTTGGGTTGGGCCAAGGGGCTCAATTAGGAAACTCATGATAATTATTTGAGTGGTTGAGTTAAAAGGATAAGTTGGAATTATTTAGTGGGCCGGGCCCATTTAATTGCATGTGTAGTATAGATGTTATTATTTTAGCCCTCGTGCGTGTATTGAGTGTAGAGTCATGATCTACAGATATGTCGGCGAGGCGTTGAACCGTCCCGGGAGACGGATATGTGGTAGTTGTGGATTACGTTTAGAGGTAAATTCTTTGTTGCCTGCGCTTCTACCCATTGTTTTGGGTTTCTTGATTTGATGAATACTATTAGTTAGCATGTCTTTTTATTTGGTACCTGCTATTCTTGATGCATGCACATACATGTTTGTTTTTGTTGTCTTCCTTCGTATGTGTATGATTGATATGTTAGTGGTAGTGTTAAGGCTACCTTTTGTTGGAATGCTCTATTGGACTTACCCACCCTTGGGCCGACACTTGATCATAGACCATGGTCTAGTGTGCTGGCCGGGAGGTATATGCCAACTGAGTGAAGTACTCCACCCGGTTCAGTGGAGAATTGAGGCTCCAGTTTGGGAACGTTCAGGGATGGGACACCCTCAGCGTTTGACTTACCATGCAGGAGGGGGCGGTACTGCAGTTTGTCACCTTGCGTCCCGGTTGGATTGGTTGTGACCATCTTGCCGAGCTTGTATGAGAGGTGGGCGCTCACAGGAGTGGTGACAAGTTTGTTGCTTACTGACCCGATGTTGTGTTAGCTTTGTCAGGGGATCATTCTTTGAGCTTGTTATTGGAATTCTCTTCCAAATCCACAGGGGCTATTCTTAGGATAGAATTAGTTATGTCGTTGCTAATGTTTGTGGTCGACTCCTATAATGCATTTTATCTTGGGTGTATCCCCATTGCTTGATGATTCTTTGATTTTGATATCATGTTTCATCTTATGTCTTTGAGGTCCTTGAGGAGGTGCTACTTAGGGCTTTCTATTAAAGCTCCCTACACTTTTCCTTCTCTCATTTTAGGTCCTGAGGAGTAGTTGACTCAGCTCAGGTGACGTGCGAGAGACGGGGTGGGATGTTTACTGAGGTCGGAGGATGTCTTTATCTTATGTTTTGTGTGAGGACATTTCTATTTAGGACCCATGTAGGGCTTGGACATGTATAGGGCTTGTGGACCCCTTTATGGCTTATTATTTTCATTTCAGCTGTGATTATCTTAAGGATATTGCTTTATGTTATTTGAGACTTTTGATTTATTATTTGTTATCTGCTTTGATTACTTAGGTTTTGTATTTGGGTGGGACTCGTCTCCACTTGAGTACGGCCTATCTTTTTACATGCCCGAGGTACCGAAATCCGGGTCGGGGCATTACAGATTTAAGTGGTATCAGAGTAAAGCAGATAGTTGACACCCTAGCATCCCTAGTGACATAGTCAATTAAGTTTAATTGAGTGTTGGGTCGGGTAGACCCGGATTTGAATCAAATGGCGATATGTGATTTGCTTGGCAGGCATTTTGGTAAGTTGGGGAGGCACGTATTGACGACCCAGACATTAGTATGTGCTTCAGTCTCCAGTGCGGGACATGCCCCAAGCGGAGGAGGTTCCCCCACCTCCAGCAGGGATGGAGGTTGAGTAGAAATAGCCTGCTCAAGTTGGGAATGCGGGGCCACAGGCTGCGGTCTCGGATTCGAGGTGGGAGGTACCCCAGTACTATGTTGGGGCTTATATGAGAGAGAGGTGGAGTACATCTGGGAGCATCGGCAGCGTGGCGTGCAGGACACTACCTACTTGCCGCCACTTTCGGCCTACATCACCCGTCTGCGGCACCGCAGTGACGAGGAGGTATACTAGGTGAGCTTAGGAGACCTGCTCCTAGATCGTTTTAGGGGCCCTCCCAGGCCCCCGAGCGTGAGAGGTGCGGATCCGGAGAACTTCGAGAAATCTTTGAGATTCATGAGTCGGAAGCGATCTGCGGAAGGGATAAGAGGCATTGCATATTTGATGTTGGGTGCTGCTGAGGATTGGTACCTCAGGGAGGTACGACTCATTAATGGAAACCCTTTCCAGACTTGGGATGAAATTAAGAAGGCCTTCCTCGCCAAATACTTTTCACGAGGGAGGTTACCACAGATGGAGAGACAGTTGATGCATCTGACTTAGGGCACTCGGACAGTTGAGTAGTATAAGGCAAAGTTTGACAGGTTGGCCCAGTTTGCACCTAACCTTGTCTCCATAGAGGAGAGCAAGGTATTGAGGTTTGTGGAGGGATTACATCCATTACTGAGGGATATTATTCTTTGGACACATATGTACATATAGTGATGTGGTGTCGGTGCAAAAGTTCATTTGAGGCTATCAGACGAGGCGGAAGGACACGGGGGCCATCACGGGAGAAGCAAGATAGAAGTCATAATAGTCAAGGCGGTTCTCGGCAAGAGTTACGGACACAAGAAGTCAAGCCACAAGTACAAACACTATAATAAACCATTTTGGGTCTTGACCTCATGCGAGGTGGTAGTTCATTAACTAGTGGATCGCACACAGTGAGATGCTATGAGTGCAAGGGACGACATAAGAAAGCAGTGTAGAGACTCACATTTGTGGATGCTTTACACATGGCGGCTTAGAGCACGGGGAAGGCACGCGGTATCCCGAGAGGGTCGAGCGAGAGCACAGGGGGAGGAGCTCAGGGACAGCATCAGTCTTTCGGGGATTCCAGGCAGTCAGTCGGATTACCACCGAGGCCACATAGGGGTGACAAAAAGAGGAAGGGCATAGCTGGACAACCTTCTACTTCTAGCCAACCCCAGAAGTAGCAGTAGAGGCCTATGACTCAGGGACGAGTCTACCACCTGACTACTGAGGAGGCTCAGGCATCAGCTAACGTCATTGCAAGTACTATTTCAGTGAGCTCTTTTTATGCCTGCACTTTATTTGATCCGGGTGCCACACATTCCTTTGTTTCTGCATTATTTATACGGAGGCATTCCTTGCCTACAGTAGAGTTCTCATATGAATTGAGGGTGGATACCCCAATAGCAGCTGCCAGGTTGGTAAGTAAGATGTCCTTGCGGCGTACCCGATGAGTGATTGAGGGGAGGGAGATGCGTGATTTGCATGTAATGGACACGAGAGATTACAATGTGATCCCCTGGGATAGATTGGCTCTCTTAGGTGTATGGAGTGGTGGATTGCGTGGGGAAGAGAGTGTTGTTAGGATCACCGGGTGGCAGAAGTTTACTTTCCCGGAAGGCGTGAGTTGTTCTTTAGTTCAGGAGATTTCAAAGACTTGAGGGCGGAGGTTACTTGATGAGTGGATGTGTGGGATACCCGCCTCGATCTCGGAGGCTAAGCGGGAGAGTGGACCCGTGGTAGGCTGATGTTCGATGGGTGAGAGAGTTCTCGGATATGTTCCCAAGTGATTTACAGTGATTACCCATGGAGAGAGAGTTGGAGTTCTCTATTGATTTGATTAGAATTTATAGCTCTCACTGTAACTAGAGCTCCATCTGAGGATGGTACCTTGGAATTTGGAAGGAGTTGAAGACGCAGCTTAGAGGAGTTGTTGGAAAAGGGTTTTATTCAATCCAACATGTCACCTTTGGGAGGCGCATGGTTTTGTTTGTCAAGAAGAAGGATGGATGCGATGAGGCGTGCATGAAGCTAAATGGAGTTGAACAAGGTGGCGGTGAAGAATAAGTACCCTTTCTTAGGGATCGATGATCTCATAAACCAGTGAGGGAGCACAAGTGTTCGAGAGATTGATTTGAGATCCGGGTACGGCAGTGCGGATCGAGGAGGAGGATATCCCGAAGAGTGCCTTCCGTACAAGATATGGGTACTATGAGTTTCGGGTGACGCCATTTGGGCTTACTAATACCCCGACGGTGTTTATGGACATGATGAACCGGGTCTTTCGATAGTACTTAGATCGGTTCGTGGTGGTCTTTATCGACGACATATGGATTTACTGAGGGAGTTGCCAGGCACACGAGGAGCACTTGAGGACTGTGTTGGAGAGTTTGAGGAAGCATCAGTTGTACGCTAAGTTCTCCAAGTGTGAGTTTTGGCTGGATAGTGTGGCTTTCTTGGGCCATGTGATCAGCGGTGCTGGAGTTTCAGTAGACAGATTGAGGCAGACATCGATTGGAGGAGACCGACCATAGTTAGGGAGATCCGAAGTTTCTTGGGATTAGCCAGGTATTATCGTCGGTTTTTTGAGGG
This sequence comes from Dioscorea zingiberensis, assembly GCA_026586065.1. Taxonomy (NCBI): domain Eukaryota; kingdom Viridiplantae; phylum Streptophyta; class Magnoliopsida; order Dioscoreales; family Dioscoreaceae; genus Dioscorea; species Dioscorea zingiberensis. The sequence continues at coordinate 361,672 of JAGGNH010000022.1, read as the reverse complement.
TCTTTCCCGGTTGGCGGAGACAACTGACCCGAGAATGACTAGGAAGGGTACTAAGTTTGTGTAGTGCGATGCTTGTGAGAAGAGCTTCCCTGGAGAATTTGCGAGAGGTTGAGGTATCCGCATGGCGGTCCTTGCTTTACTTGCAGAGTGGGGCGTGGGTACACGGTTTATAGTGATGCTTACAAGGGCCCGGCTGGTGTGTGTGTTGATGTAGGATGGGAGAGTCATTTACTTATGGTTCTCGTCGGCTTGAAGCCTTTTGAGGAGAACTACCCTACAAGCTTGATCTAGAGCTTACTGGTGATCGTTATTTTGCTTTGAAGATCTGGCGACATTTCCTCTATGGTATACCATGTGAGATCTACGCTGACCACAAGGGCCTCAAGTACATTTTTACTCAGAAGGAGTTGAATATGAGACAGAGGCGATGGTTGGAGCTGATCAAGGATTATGATCTAAGTGTTCATTATCTCCCAGGAAAGGCTAATGTGGTGGCAGATACTTTGAGCAGGAGGTCAGGTTATGGAGTCGTTACTGCGTTGTTGACGTCTCAGAAGCCCTTGTTGGAAGATATGAGGAGACTGGAGTTAGAGGTTATTTTGCCACATATGGATGTTAGTGTGGCCAGCTTGCACATACGACCCTCAGTTTTGGGGAGGATTAGAGATTCTCAGAGGCAGGATTCAGATCTAGAGGAGATCAGGAGTCAGATTGGGTAGGGAGAGAGGCAGTAGCGGTTTAGAGTGCATAAGGATGGTACTCCGGGGTTTTGATAGCTTGAGTTTGTGTGCCCAATGTCCCAGAGTTGAGGAAGAAGGTGCTTGAGGGGAGGCCCATTACTTAGGTTCTGCTTGATTTATCCAGTGGTACCAAGATGTACGAGAGGATTGAGGGCCCACTTACGGTGAAAAGGCATGAAGTGGGATGTTGCGTTTGTCAGGTTCTGGCGCCACTTGTCGGTTGGTGATGGCTGAGCACGAGGAGACCAGACTCACCGGGACACTACAACCCTTTTACCTATTCCCGGAGTGGAATGGGTAGGAGCATATCAATATGGATTTTGTGACAAGGTTGCATTGATGTACTAAGATGGGCAATGAGTCAATCGTCTAGGTCATAGTGGATGATTGACTAAGTCGACCTATTTTATACCTTTGAGGATGGGGCATCATTGGAGAGGTTGGCCCAATTTGTATATCGATCAGTTGTCGAGACTACATGGAGTATCGGTCGATCACTTCGATCGGGACACTAGGTTTTCTCGAGATTTTGGGAGGTTTTGTATGAGACTTTGGGTACTTTCGTTTGGCGTTTAGTCTTTGCTTTATACCCACATATGGATGGTTAGTCGAGAGAGGAATGATGGTGTGTTTTCCACAAGTATCACGGGTGCATTGATCAAGTAATAAAGTGGACTATGGGAAGTCGGATGTCGAACCACGGGGAATAGAGATTGCTAAGAGTAAACCAAGCTTTAAAAAAATAGTCTAAATGGAAATTTGGGGGGCGTTTTGGTTTTCAAAACTGAAGAGCTACAAAGGATTGCGAATAAGAACTGAAAATTGAGAGTTGATTGGGGTGAATCAATGGCAAGAGAGGATACTTGGGTATGTATCCCTTTTGGATTTCAATTCTAAAGATGAGCAAAGATGTTTAAGAATCAAAGTTGGTACTTCTTGTGCCAATAGTCCCTAAGTTATATCCAATCCCTCTTCCAAGGTGATTGGATAACTAGTCTCCTAGGACTTGATAACTAGTCTCCTAGGACTAGGAAATTTATGTATATTGGAAGAATCATGGGGTGAATTCGTATGAAAGAGTAGTTCGCCCTTCTAGTACCCGATTCCTCGGTATACTCATGAAACTCTCTAATGAAGCAAGTTCCTAATACAAGGAGGCGCTAGCTCTACCCTTGTATTGCACACAAGTAATTTCTAGTGATGAAATTACAATCAATACATAACATTCATTAGACATTCAAGAAGGTACCAAGAAATCATCATAAACATTCAATGCTATTAATGCTCAATCTAAAAGTTCAACATACCCAAGTACCAATAGATTAGTTCCCCATGAAAGGGGAACTCAACCCAAAATGGAAAAGCTTATAAAACAATAAACGGTTAATAGAGAACACAATTACCTCCAAGCTTGTAGCTCCAAGGGTTCTCTACTCTCAAGATTTGGGGAAGATGACCCCCCAAGCCCTAATCTCTCCTCTATCCTCTCTCCCAAGCCAACCTCCTCTCTAAACTCTCATACTTAACTATTTATACCCATGAATTAGGGCTCCATTAAAAAAACTTACAACATTGCCCTTGATTGGGCGGTGAAGTCACTGCAAAGAGATTACGATGAGCGGCCTGCGTGAGCGGCCTGTTCATCGGTCCGTTCAACTCACGACCGCTCGAACCGGTAGGTCAAGCTGGCGTTCATCACCCGTTCACCTCACAGCTTGCTCACGAACGGCAGTGAAGCTGGCGAGTTCATCACTTTGGTTCACCTCACTTTGCTCAACCGGTGAGCTGAGCGGCCATTCACAAGGCGTTCACCCTCTCTTTGTACTGCCTTTGTGCCCAGTGTGAGCGGCCGTTCACAAGGCCGTTCACCCATTTTACTTCAAAATATCTTACGTTTGTTCTTCATTTTGTTGATAAATGCTTCCCTTTTGAGGGGTGGCCTATTTATACCACTGTTTACAAAATATGAAGCATTTTGGCAATGCAAGGGGGGTACAAATCATTGCATTTGATATGAAAATAAGTATATATGTAGTATGTAAATATGCTCATTTGAACGCTTATCAAGGAACATCCAGGTTTTTGAGGATATGCTGAGGGCATGTACATTGGACTTCACAGGTTCTTGGGATGAGCGTTTGAGTCTGGTGGAGTTCTCCTACAACAACAGTTATCAGGCGAGCATTCAGATGACTCTATATGAGGCACTTTATGGGAGGAAGTGCCGAACACCGATATGTTGGGGCGATATGGGTGAGAGGAAGCTTGTGGCTGAGAGGACACATGAGCAGCCAGACTTCATCCGACATACAGAGGAACAAGTCAGGATGATTAGGGAGAGATTGAATATTGCTTAGAGCCGACAAAAGAGTTATGCGGACCTGAAGCGTACTAAGCTTGAGTTTCAAGTTGGTGTTGCAGTGTTTCTTAAAGTGTCGCCTATGAAGGGAGTTGTGAGATTTGGGAGGTGTGGGAAGCTTGCCCCACGTTATATTGGACCCTTTGAGATTCTGGAGTGGGTAGGAGCTGTGGCTTAAAGATTGGCTCTACCCCGAACCTGGCCCAGGTTCATGATGTGTTCCACATGTCTATGCTGAAGAAATGTATTCGGGAACTATCTCGAGTGATTCCAGAGGTATCAGTTGAGGTCCAGGAGGACATGTCATATGAGGAACGGCCGGTGGAGATCTTGGATTGTAAATAGCCGCAGTTAAGGAACCGGGCCATTCCTTTTGTGAAGGTGAAGTGGAATCATCATTCTGATTGGGAGGTGACATGGGAGAGCGAAGAAGTCATGAAGGAGCGCTACCCCGAGTTATTTGTTTGAGGATTGTCTTGGGTTATTTGATTTTTAAATTTCGAGGACGAAATTTTTGTAAGGGGGGAGAATTGTAAAACCCAAGGGTCTTTATGAATAATTTTGGAATTTTTATTTTTAATTATTCTTATTGATTGGAAGAATTTTCTAGATTTGGTTAATTGGAGAAAGGGGCACAAATGGAATTAAATCTTCATTTAGTTACAAATCCTAAATTGCAGATTATTGGGGATTTGATTGATTTAATCTTATTTTATGAATATTCTGTGTTTTGATATTTCTAATATTATTTATGGTTAATTAGAAGAGACCCCTAAAGTTGACTTAGTGGAAAAATAGTAATAAAAGGGGTTATTTGATTTAAATCTTAAAAGGAGAATGTTGGGTTTGTCAAGGACCAAAAAAGGAACGTGACGTCTAGGGGGACTAAAAGGGAATTTGCAACTTCTCTCGATTATTGAAATAATAGAACTACTGTGTAAGTAGAGAAAGTCTGGGGACTAGAAGCAAATTTCATTTCTCTCTCAAGGGTTTTAAAACAGTGAGGACCTGTATGGGATTTTAATGAATAAGGGGACTTAAATGTTAAAACCATACCAAACCCATGCACGACATCGCAGTGGTTAGAAGGGATGGCCAGAATTTGGTGATATTTTTTTAAAAGGGATCCGATGGTACTGCTGTGCGTATAGGGGTTAGCCTTGTATTTGGAAGGAGAGAAGAGAGATCGTCCTTAGCGAGCCTTACAAGGCGTGTCCTGCAGATAAGGTAAGAGATCATTTTTAAAATTCGGTTATGATAGCATGGAGATCCTCTTAGTCGTCTATAAGTATGGAAACCAAGCCCTAACCCTATACGTTGCCACCTCCTTCCCTCGTCTTCTTCCCTGCCGGTTAGAGCTATGATTGTGGACAGTCGCGGAGGAGGACCATCGGCCGATTGAGGCAGGAGACTGAAGGAAGGGTGCTGACTTTCCCTGTTGTTGTTCTAGGTCACCGTGAGACGTCGGACTGGTTGCAGAGATCTCCGGAGGAGGACTGTTGATCACTGGTAAGCTTCTTAATATCTATTTTTATTATACCTAGTTCCCGGCATTATGCATGGCTCTAGAGTGTCATTGTTCAGTGAAAAGATCGGTTTGTGCTTAGATGTCGAATGCATAAGATCCGGATTGTTTGTCTATTGTGGTTATTTGGTAAAGAGAGAGGGATGAGACTTCGAATTAGAGGGAGTCGGGGCATAGAGATAGAGATTGGTGTTTGGTTCTTTTGAAATTTTCTTACTTTTTAATTAAATGAAGGTGTGCATGATCAAAACTGGACTAGTTTGTTTGTGGTTGTACATTAACCTCTATTGAGGTGGAAGGATTGTAGGTGGTTCTAATTTGTGGCTCATTGTAGATGGTTCCTTTGGTTTGTTGATTTCTAGATTTATTGGTATTCATTGACATTCACCATGGGGTATGCCCGGTTTGCAAGGTCTGTCTATTTTGGATGACGATTGATGAAGTTTGGCGTTTGGTTTTAGTTTTGGTCTACCTTGGTGATGGTACAGGATATATTTACATATAGGTACCATAGTTTAGAGGCTGTGATTTGTGCTCTCATAATTATTTTGTTGGTTATTAGATGGTTCTCTCTCTCTATGGTTGAGGATTAGCGTCAGAAGTTAGTGTGGAATGGGTTCTGGTCCAATGAGTATTTGGGCTTTGAATAATGATGAATAATGATCATGTTTTTATGGAATCTTAAACAATGTGTGCACTTGTAAATGTAAAGGTTTAATTGAGGCGTTTGAGAATATTGAGGGACAGTAAATAATTAAGTATAGTTGATTTTAACCCGGTTGAGTGTAGTCGGGTTTAATTGGGAGGAAAAAAATTCTTGTGGGCATAATTTTGAGAATTTCTTTTAGTGGTCAAGGTTCCCATTTGATGGAAACTTGGAAGTATCAAGTATGGGAAATTGGGATTCCCACATTAGCCAATTTGGATTGGTCAGTGAAGGATTTATTTTATTTTATTTTATTCTTTTTGTCTTGAATAATGCTACACCCCATGAAATGATCCATGTATTGGAAGGTTAAGAGAAGACACCATATATTCCTGGATTTAAGTGGAAATTAGTAAATATGAGAATGATTTGATCTTATTTTATTATTGTGATGGAAGGTGATTAGTTGAGTTGGGCCTTGGGCTGGGCCAAGGGGCTCAATTAGGAAACTCTTGATAATTATTTGAGTGGTTGAGTTAAAAGGATAAGTTGGAATTATTTAGTGGGACGGGCCCATTTAATTGCATGTGTAATATAGATGTTATTATTTTAGCACTCGTGCGTGTGTTGAGTGTAGACTCATGATCTACGGATATCGACGAGGAGCGTTGAACTTCGTGGGGACAGATACGTAATAGTTGTGGATTACGTTTAGAGGTAAGTTACTCTTGCCTCGCTCCTACCCATTGTTTTGGGTTCTTGATTCGATGAAAGCTATTAGTTAGCATGTCTTTCATTTGGTACATGCTATTCTTGATGCATGCACATACATGTTTGTTTTTGTTGTCTTCCTTCGTACGTGTATGATTGATATGCTAGTGGTAGTGTTATGGCTAAATTTTGTTGGAATGCTCTATTGGACTTACCCACCCGTGGGCCGACACTTGATCATAGGCCATGGTATAGTGTGCTAGCCGAGAGGTATGTGCCAACTAAGTGAAGTACTCCACCCTGTTCTGTGGAGAATTGAGGCGTTAGTTTGGGAACGTTCAGGGATGGGACACCCTGGCGTTTCAGCTTGCCATGCCTGAGGGACGGTACTCTGGTTGTCCTCCACGTCAGTGAGATTGGTTCGCTGACCATGTCGACAGGTATGAGAGGTGGCGCTACCGAGTGGTGACAAGTTTGTCGCTTGCAGCCCGAGGCTATGTTGCTGTCCGGGGATCATTTCTGAGCTTGTTATTGGAATTCTCTTCCAAAGCCCTGAGGGCTATTGCCAGATAGTAGTCGTGCTGTTGTTGATTTTTGTGGCAGACTCCTAGGATCTGTTTGTGTGTAGTGTATCCCCATTGCTTTATGATTCTTTGATTTTCGATATCATGTTTCATCTTATGTCGTTAAGGTCCTTGCGGGGGTACTACTGGGCTTTCTATTAAGTAAACTCACTATACTTTCCTTAGCTCATTTCATTTCACGAGGTAGTTGGCTATTTCGAGGGTGGCGTCTCGCGAAGAGATGGGGTGGGACGTTTGCTGAGATCGGAGGATCTCTTTATCTTATGTTTTGTGTGAGGACATTTCTATTTAGGACCTATGTAGGGCCTGGACATGTATAGGGCCTGTGGACCACTTTATGGCTTATTATTTTCATTTCCGCTATGATAATCTTGAGGATATTGCTTTATGTTATTTGAGACGTTTGATTTATTATTTGTTATCTGCTTTGATTAATTAGACCTTGTATTTGGGTGGGGCTCGTCTCCACTTGAGTACGGCTGATCTGTTTACGTGATCGAGGTACCAGAATCCCGGTCGGGGAGTTACAAAACCGAAAGACATAAAGTGATTAAGGCCACTGGACATGTTTACCCTTAGATGGTACTAGTATTCTGGAGCCACAATGAGAGAAACTATAGCTTTCATAACTTCTATAAATCATAACCTAAACCTTAACAAGGGTGGTATCAGATATTTATAGTAATAAAAAATAACATGTCTAAACAATAAATACATAAAACATTAACATGAATTATTCACCATTTCAAATCATAAAAATAAACATATAGAATAATTGTTGTAATCCTCCAAAATATTTAAAGGAAAATTTTATTAATCAAACGATGCATTTCATGTTGATTACAATCAGCTATATATAGTAAAACTTGAAACCCTTATTGAAATAAAATTCAAAGTATGAGAATACCATTAATTTTAGTGAAATCCAAAAAAGCCTAAAAGTCCCTGAAAAGATCTAATTTCCATCCCCTTTCATGGAATTTCTTTAATTTTCAGTCGTAGAGCAAGATCAGGTTTGCCCCTTTTTCTCTCTGAATAACCAGCAAGTAAACCACTTATACAATTCAAATTCTTTGTTCTTTTTTTTTATTTAAAACATATGTACCTTCCACAAATAGAAAATCGTTATTGTCATAAGCTAACATACGATTCTTTGAATTATTAGCTACTGCCACTCCTAAGGAACCAAGTCTCATAGTATCAGTTAAGTTTGGTGCTCAAGATGTGGGATTTAGTTAGGTATTGTGAAGGCATCCTTTGGAGCTTCCAAACTTTCTGGAGATACAGGTCTTATTGATTACCTACATCCAATAGTTGTATCTCTCACAGGAATTTGTGCAGTTGCAGGAACAACCTTTTCTTGTTTAGGATTATAATAACCTTGGACTGACAACTTCTGAGTTTCCTTTTTCAACCTCTTGCTGTGATTTAAGCGCTTTGCTATCTTTGTCCTATTCATCCAATCCTCAAAGATTGCTTTACAAAAGTTGCACCTTTTTGTATGTGACCAGATAAAGCCATCTTTGTTCCTTTATTTAAGTGTTCCTCTTTGACTGTAGAAAGAAGGGAATGGGGTGCAATGACTCATAGCACATCACCTGGTAGCTCACGTTGACCACGCTGTAGACAAGATCAGAAAGAAAAATATTAGTATTCAATCATAATAATTGTTAAATACACAAAGAGAAGGTTTTAGAGGGAACAATGCATATATTCAAACACTTGAAAAAAAGGTAACATATGTGCTTTGAGAGTCGCAAATTGTTGTTGTGTAAAAAGACATAAAGTGGCCACGGATACTGGATATATCCACCCTGAGATGGTGCTAGGATTCTGGGGCGCACAATGGGGGAAACGATAGCTTTCATAACTTCTATAAGTCATAACCTAAACCTTAAAAATGGTGGTATCAGATATTTATAGTAATAAAAAATAACGTGTCTATACAATAAATACATAAAACGTTAACATGAATTATATACCATTTAAAATCAAAAACATAAACATATAGAATAAATGTTGTAATCCTCCAAAAAATTTAAAGGAAAATTTTATTGATCAAAAGGATGCTGTTCATGGTGATTACAATCAGCTATATATAGCAAAACTTGAAACCCTTATTGAAATAAACCTCAAAGTATGAGAATACCATTAATCTTAGTGAAATCCAAAAAAAGGCCTAAAAGCAACTGAAATGATGGAATTTCCACCCTCTTTCATGGAATTTCATCAATTTTCAATCGCAGAGCAAGATCAAGTTTTCCCTGTTCAAATTGTAATCCACTTATCCTATTCAAATTGTTTGTTCAAATTGTAATCCACGAATCAACAACAAGCAATCCACTTATCCTATTCAAATTGTTTGTTCTTTTCTAACTGAAAATATATGTACTTTCCACAAAGAGAAGATCGTTAGTGCTACAAGCTAAGATAAGATTTTTTGAATGATTAGCTAGTGCCACTCCTAAGGAATCAAGCTTCCTAGTGCAAGTTAAGTTTGGGTTCTCAAGATGTGGGCTTTAGTAAGATATTGTGAAGGCATTCTTTGGGGCTTGCAAATTTTCTGCTGATACAAGTCTCATAGGTTGCCTACATCCAACTGTTGTATCCCTCACAGGAATTTGTACAGTTACAGGAAGAACCTTTCCCTGTTTAGGATTGTAATAACTTTGGACTGGCAACTTCTGAGTTTCCTTTTTCAACCTCTTGCTGAGATTTAACAAGGGTTGAGAGTGAACCATTCATACATAAAAACAGTTGAAAGTTAACATCTATACTTTGAGCGTCTCAAATTTTTGTTGTGTAAACCCAACGACATAAAGTGACTAAGGCCACTAGACATGTTTACTCTTAGATGCTACTAGGCTTCAAGAGCCACAATGAGAGAAACTATAGCTTTCATAACTTCTATAAGTCATAAATACAACCATAAAAAGGGTGGTATCAGATATTTATAATAATAAAAAATAACGTGTCTATACAATAAATACGTAAAACGTTAACATGAATCATTACCATTTCAAATGATAAAAATAAACATATAGAATAAATGTTGTAATCCTCCAAAGCAATTTAAAGGAAATTTTATTGATCAAACGGATGCCTTTCATGTTGATTACAATCAGCTATATATAGTAAAACTTGAAACCCTTATTGAAATAAAATTCAAAGTATGAGAATACCATTAATCTTAGTTAAATTCAAAAAAGGACTAAAAGCCCCTGAAAAGAAGTAATTTCCATCCCCTTTCATGGAATTTCTTTTATTTTCTTATTGAAATAAAATTCAAAGTATGAGAATACCATTAATCTAAGTGAAATCCAAAAAAGGCTTAAAAGCCCCTGAAAAGATGTAATTTCCACCCCCATTTATGGAATTTCTTTAATTTTTAGTCGTAGAGTAAGATCAGGTTTGCCCCTTTTTCTCTCCGAATCAACAGCGAGTAAACCACTTATCCTATTCAAATTCTTCATTCTTTTCTTATTTAAAACATATGTACCTTCAACAAATAGAAGATCGTTAGTGTCATAAGCTAACAGAAGATTCTTTGAATGATAAGCTACTGGCATTCTTAAGGGATCAAGCCTCCTAGTGCTAGTTAAGTTTGGGTGCTTAAGATGTGGGCTTTAGTAAGGTATTATGAAGGCATTCTTTAGAGCTTACAAACTTTTGCAGATATAGGTCTCATGGGTTTGCCTATATCCAGCGGTTGTATCTCTTCACGAGAATTTGTGCGATTCTTGGGAACAACCTTTCCCTATTTAGGATTATAATAACCTTGGACTGGCAACTTCTGAGATTCCTTTTTCGACATCTTGCTGAGATTTAAGAGCTTTGCTATCTCTGTCCAATTGATCCAATTCTCAAAGATTGCTTTACCAAAGCTACACCTTTTTGAATGAGACCAGACAAAGCCATCTTCTTTCCTATATTCAAGTGTTCCTCTTTGACTATAGGATGAAGAGGTAGGGGTGCAATGACTCATAGCACATAACCGGGAAGCCCATGTTCACCACACTGTAGACAAGATTAGAAAGAAAAATATTAGTCTTCAATCATAATAATTTCTATATTCACAAAGAGAAGGTCTGAGAATGAACCACGCATATATTTAAACACTTGAAAGTTAACATCTGTGCTTTGAGAGTCGCAAATGGCTGTTGTGTAAACCAAAAGACAAAAAGTGGCTAAGGCAAATCTACATGTCCACCCTGAGATGGTACTAGGATTCTGGGGTGCATAATTGGAGAAATTATAGTTTTCATAACCTCTATAAGTCATAGCCTAAACCTTAAAAATGGTGGTATCAGATATTTATAGTACTAAAAAATAACGTGTCTATACAATAAATACATAAAATGTTAACATGAATTATATATCATTTCAAATCATAAACATAAACATATATAATAAGTGTTGTAATCCTCCAAAAAATTTAAAGGAAAATTTTATTGATCTAAAAGATGGTTTTCATGTTGATTACAATCACATTTATATATAGCAAAACTTGAAAGAGTTATTGAACTAAAAGCTCAAGTATGACAATACCATTAATCCGAAAAAGGCCTAAAAGCCCCGGAAAAGATGTAATTTCTACCCCCATTCATGGAATTTCTTCAATTTTTAGTCGTATGCCAAGATCAGGTTTGCCCCTTTTTCTCTCCGAATCAACAACAAGTAAACCACTTATCCTATTCATATTCTTTGTTCTTTTCCTATTGAAAACATATGTATCTTCCACAAATAGAAGATCGTTAGTGTCATAAGCTAACATGAGATTATTTGAAAGATTAGCTACTGCCACTCCTAAGGAATCAAGCCTCCTAGTGCAAGTTAAGTTTAGGTGCTCAAGATGTGGGCTTTAGTAAGGTATTGTTTGGGCATCCTTTGGAGCTTGCAAACTTCCCCGCAAATCTGAGTCTCATTAAGTTTGCCTTTATCCGAAATGATTGTATCTCTCCACGAGAATTTGTGTAGTTGCATGAACAACCTTTCCGTGTGTAGGATTATAATAACCTTTGTTGGCAACTTACGAAGTTTCCTTTTTCAACCTCTTCTTTGAGAATTAACCGTTTTCTATCTACGTCCTATTGATCCAATCCTCAAATATTGCTTTACCAAAATTTGCACCTTTTAGTATGTGACGGACAAAAGCCATCATCCTTCCTTTATTTAAGAGTTCCTCTTTGGTGTAGGAAGAAGAGGTGGGGGTGCAATAACTCAGAGCAAATCACCAGGCATCTCATGTTCACCACACTGTAGACAAGGTCAGAAAGAAAAATATTAGTCTTTAATCATAATAATTTCTATATTGACAAAGAAAAGGTTTCTGAGTGAACACTGGATACATTCAAACACTTGAAATCTAACATCTGTGCTTTGAGTGTCGCAAATTGTTGTTGTGTAAACCCAAAGACATAAAGTGGATAAGGCCACTGGACATATCCACCTTGAGATGGTACTAGGATTTTGGGGCGCACAATATGAGAAACTATAGCTTTCATAACTTCTATATATCATAACCTAAACCTTAAAAATAGTGGTATCAGATATTTATAGTAATAAAAAAAATGTGTCTATACAATAAATACATGAAACATAACTTGAATTATATACTATTTCAAATCATAAACATAAACATATACAATAGATACATACACTATCATAGACGTCTACACTCTTACCTAAAAAAATAAAATAAACTTCTAAACATATAAGCATAAATTCAAAACTGGTGATTAATTATCGAGCTTCTTGGTGGTATATTAGATTCACCGTCTGTTTGACCACCGATATTCAAGACGATGAAACTTTGGAAGTATTTACATCCACCTTAGTCTGTTAAGGAGACATTTAAGATTAATTCTCATTGTTAATAAGAGAAATGAAGTTAGGAATATGTCATGGATATTGATACTACTATGTGAGAGATTTTGTTGATGGCAACTTTATTTTTGAAATTAAGATAAAATAACAACTTATTACTTAGTATTTATACATTTCCTATTAAATCAATCTTTTACTCAATTATTTTTTTCATCATTATTCTAAGTTATATAACCTAAACCTTAAAAATGGTGGTATTAGATATTTCTTTGTAGCATACAGACCGGATCAGGGACCTCGAAAGCAACGATCTACAGACCGGCCGTATTAAAGAAGAGATAAACTCAACTCTAATACAAGGCCTAATAATGTGATAAGCAGATAACAATCCATAAATAAACACAAACTCAAGTTCATAAGAACATAGAGTCATTAGGGTCCATAGGCCCTATAGTAGTCTGGTCCCTATACGGGTTCTACAAATAACAAAGTTTATAAAAATAAAGATAACTGAGACTCCTATAAACCTTGATCTCCCGGAGTCCCTCTCTTCAAGCTTCTTCCCCCTCTAAACCTCGGAATCTGTAAAAGGAGGAAAGAAAAAAAACACGTGAGCTTTCGAAGGGAAAGCTCAGTAAGTACCCCTGCAGGTCACAGTGTCATCAAAATAAAAATGACAATCAACAGGCTTATAGAATCAAGAACAAAGTCCTAGGAGTCTACCACAAACAAGTCAAAGGTACGACTCCTGTTACAAAAGCCCTCGGGCTCTGTAGTGAGTTCTAAGAGAACTCAGAGTTTACTCCCGGCCAGTATGTCCATCTTTTGGATATAATTACGACCTAGAAGGTCGTTTGACTCTCCAGTCAAAAGATCGGTAGAACTACCTCTTCTTCGTGTGCTGCGGTGGGTGTACCATGCCCAGCGGCGGTGAGACCTCCAGGATTTGTTTCTCGGTAGGGGCTGTCAGAAAGTCGGGGGTCCTATCCACGAGCGTTCCCAAAATTGGAGCTTCCTAGCTCCCACGAGTCAGGCGATTAGAACATAGCAAATAGGGACACCAGCGTCAGTAAACAAGCATACATGCTTAACGGATTCAAGAACGGATAAGAACAAGGTATGTATGTCATCAGCAGATTACACGTAATAAGAATACATAGCAAGTCCAAGAAATCCGTCAACGGGTGGAAACTAGGCAAGTTTAACTTACCTCTTGAGAGACTAAATGCCTTGCTGGTCTCCTTTAAAATACCTTACGTCTCCCCTGAGAGTATCTGGCATATAACGGTTTATTAGAATTATTGTCCCAATAATTTCTATCTCTCTAAGTGTCCATGCATGCCTAACGTCCTTGTTGGGCTTAGGCCCACTAACGGGTCCTAGGGACCATCTCTCGGGTTATTGATCCGTATCCCCTGTTTCCATGTCCTTTAGTTGACCTTGAACCCAGCTTGGTCAAAGTTAGTCAACTTTAGTCTACTTGTCATGTCCAAACTTTATTTAGTCATTTCTGGTCATTCTGGTTGAGTTGGGCCCGTTCCAAGGCCATTGCACCATTTTACTTGACCTTAGTCCCTTGAAGGGCATTTTGGTCATTTGGTAGTTTATGACCCTAAGGTCCATCTTGTTAGGGTTTATCTAGTCCCCTTGAACTTATCTAGCCACCTTGCTAAATAATTTTCCGTAATTACAGTCGAATTACTTTATTTCTATTAGTCAAAAAAATTATGTCTTTACTCATAAGATAATTAAACTTATTTTGTCACATCTAACATAGTTAGAGACAAAATTTATTCAAATCAAATAATTGATTTTTATTTTGTCATACTACCGAAATATTATCCATTATAATATTTGTCACATAGCTAAAGTCCCTTTTTAGCTATTTTAATTATGCAAATAATCATCCAATTATTTGTCACACTACCCGTATTATAAAGATAATTAGTTTTACTAACGATTTATTCAAAAATATGTGTCACAGGTCTATAGTTTCCCATTTTATTATCATATCTAGCTAATTATTATTTATTATAATAATTAGCTAATGTTTTAACCCAAGAGAAAATAACTAATTATTTCAATTAATTATTTAACTGTCACACCCCTAAGTTTTCATAAATTTATTTCAATTAACTAATTACTATTAATTAAATCAAATAATTATCATTACCACTATTATTCATATATATATATATATTTTTAAATATCTTCTTCTTCTTTGTTTCTCTATCGCGACCGTGGCCGCCCGGAGTCCCATCGCCGTCGCCGGAGGGGCATTGGCCGTGCTTCTCCTATGCCAAACTTCCCCTCCGCGCGGGACGCATCCTCAGGCCCTTTACCTTCCTGTCCGCACCTTCCTCTTCCTCTGTCCATGCTTCGCCGGGGAAGATCGCCGGAAATGGCAACTCATCTCCCGGGAGCTCATTTCGCCTGTAGAAGGTGCTTGAGCTTCCTCCCAACCCGTGATCCCCTTGTGCCCATCTACACCCACGTTTTTCCCCCTCATTAAGCCCCACTAACACCTACACTCTCACTCTCCGGCGAGTACTAACTATAGTACAGAGGCTTTCGATATGCAATTAGAAGCAAGGAGGAGGTTCCTACCTCGATTTCGCTTCTCCTGGTGGCAACCGCGGCGACAGAAGCTCTTCCTTGGCCGAAAACCCTTCTCCGACGAAGCTCACCGGAGTCCCGCGCCTCTTGTTGGTTGGTGTCGCGAGGCGGTGGGTAAGAGTCTCCTTTATAGCCTCTCCTCACGGCCGGTGAGCGGGTACCCGTTTGGAGCTATTCCACCGACCAGCGGTTGAATTCCCAGCGTAGCGTCCAGGAGAAGAAGGTGGGCGCGCGTGGCTTCGCGGTAGCGATGCTTGGCGGCACTGCCTGGGATCGACACGGACAAATCGGTGGCGGGATCGTCCTATGAAAATCAACGGTGGATTCCCCTTCGCAAGGCCTCGGATCCACCACTTGATTAGATCTTCGGTCCTGATCGCCTGGTGTTGAACGGTCAGATTTTGATCATCTTGTCTCGAACTTGTGACACTCATGGGATAAGCGGCTCCTATTCACCCGTACCATGGGATCTACTCCACCATATTTTCCTTCTTTGCCTCGTATCGTGTATGCGATGAGATGGATCCCATCTCTGATCGCCACGTGGCTCAATGAGAGCCTTACTCATTTCCTTACGATCAGCACTCTCATAGATGGCTTGATCTCAGCCGTTAAACCAGAACTTTGAAGGAGAATTTTATAGAGGTCCCCCCCATTTATTCAATTTACAAAACAGTCCATCTTCTGTGAGACGGGAAATTTCTCCAGGGTCCTCAATTCTTTCAAAATTACTATTAGGTCCCTGCAGACCCCATATTAACTTTTAATTTCCATTAAATTTAAATAAATCATTTAATCCCACAATAACACTAATCGGGGGAAAATAAATGACTTAAATTTTTTTTTTTTTTCTCAACTAAATAACTAAATATTTATTTCAAAAATTCATGGATTTTACAATCCTCCCCCCTTACAAAAATTTCGTCCTCGAAATTTCTACGCCGTTAATACTTCACACAAACAACTCTGGGTAACGCTGCCTCATATCCTCCTCACGTTCCCAGGTAGCTTCCCGTTCGGTGTGGTTACTCCACTTCACCTTAATAAAAGGAATAGTTCTATTCCTTAACTGTTTGCCCTCTCGGTCCAAAATAGCTACTGGGCGTTCCTCGTAGGACATATCCTCTTCGACTTCCACCGGAACTTGAGGAATCACTCTGGTGGGATCACGAATACACTTCTTCAACATTGAAATGTGGAAGACATCGTGAACCTGAGCGAGGTCCTGTGGTAAAGCCAATCTATATGCCACCACTCCCATGCGTTCCAATATCTCAAAAGGTCCAATATATCGTGGAGCAAGTTTTCCACGTCGTCCAAACCTTGCGACCCCCTTCATAGGAGACACTTTTAAAAATACCAAGTCTCCCACTTGAAACTCCTGATTAGATCTTTTTCGGTCGGCATAGCTCTTTTGTCTACTCTGGGCAGCCTGGAGTCGCTCCCTGATCATCTTAACATGTTCCTCCGTTTGTTTTACAAAATCAGGTTGCTTAAGTGTAAGCCTCGGCTACTGACTTCCTTTCTCCCACATCTCCCCAACAAATGGGAGTTCGGCACTTCCTCCCATAGAGTGCCTCATACGGTGCCATCTTAATGCTTGCCTGGTAACTGTTGTTATAAGCAAATTCCATCAAACTTAGACGTTCATCCCAAGACCCTGTAAAGTCTATCGCACATGCCCTCAGCATGTCCTCTAGCACCTGGATGGTCCTTTCGGTATCCCATCGGTCACATGGGTGAAAAGCCGCGTCTTTGAACGCCAATCCACATGCCCAGAGCGGTGTGCAAGCTCTCCCAGAATCTAGAGACAAATCGTGTGTCTCGATCAGAGGTGATAGTCACCGGTACCCCATGTAATCTGACGATCTGATCGATATATAGGCTTGGCCAACTTTTCCAAGGATGCTCCTGCCCCAATCTGCTATAAAGTGGGCCCGACTTTGTTAGCCGATCAACTATAACCCAGATCGATTCATGGCCTCTTTGAGTGCGTGGCAACCCCGTTACAAAGTCCATGTTAATGTGCTCCCATTTCCATTCCGGAATGGGTAAGGGTTGTAACATCCCTACCGGCTTCTGATGTTCCTCCTTTACCATCTGACAGGTGATGCATTTAGCCACGAACTCCGCAACATCTCGCTTCATCCCTTTCCACCAGAAGTGGTCCTTCAACCCTCTGTACATCTTGGTACCTCCAGGGTGAATAGTGTAGCCCGAATAGTGGGCTTCCTCTAGAATCTCCGTTTTTATTTTAGGGACATTTGGTATACAAATTCTCTCGTCAAATTTAAGGGTACCATCCTCATGGACTCTGAACCGAGTTTGTTCTTCCTGGCCCATGTGCTCCTTGATCTCCTCCAGTTCAGGATCTTGTCCCTGAGCAACCCTAATTCTCTCAAACAACGAGGGTCGGATATGCAAGCTGGCCAATGTGACATCCATCGTAGGCAAAACGACCTCTAAGTTGAGCCTTCTCATATCCTCCAGTAGCGGCCTCTGAATGGTTAACATAGCGGCAACCCCATATCCAGATTTCTGCCAAGGCATCTACCACCACGCCATACGCCTTCGCCTTGCCCGGGTGGTAATGGACACTGAGATCATAGTCCTTGATTAACTCTAACCATCGCCGCTGTCTCATATTCAGTTCCTTTTGTGTTAATATGTACTTGAGGCTCTTATGATCGGTGTAGATCTCGCATGGTACACCGTAGAGGAAATGTCGCCAGATCTTTAGGGCAAACACGATTGCTGCCAATTCAAGATCGTGTGTGGGATAATTCTCTTCGAAAGGCTTTAACTGTCGTGATGCATAAGCAATCACGCGCCCATCTTGCATCAACACACATCCAAGGCCAGTCTTGCAGCGCCGGGCCAGATCATATACCCACGATTGCTTTGTGGTAGCGCCAACACCGGTGCGGATATCAACCTTTGTTTTAGCTCCTGGTAACTCTTTTCACGCGAGTCGGTCCAAAGCTAATTTGGTACCCTTCACAGTCGAGCAGTTAGCGGTCTTTGCTAATGCAGAAACCCTCAACGAATCTCCGGTAATAACCAGCTAATCCCAAGAAACTCCGTATCTCCCGTACCGTTTGTTGGTCTTTTCCATTCCACAACGGCTTCAATTTTCTTGGGATCGACTGAAACTCCAGCTCCACTCACCACGTGGCCCAAGAAAGCTACACTTTCCAACCAAAAATCACACTTGGAGAACTTTGCGTAAAGCTGATGTTCCCTCAAGGTCTCTAGCACTATTCGTAAGTGCTCCTCGTGGGCCTGGTGGCTTTTCGAGTAAACAAGAATATCATCGATGAACACTACTACAAACTGGTCAAAATATTGGCCGGAATACGGTTCATCATGTCCATAAAGACCGCTAGGGGCATTGGTAAGCCCAAGCGGCATTACGAGTAAACTTCGTAGTGCCTGTATCTAGTGCGGAAAGCACTCTTGGGATATCCGTCTCCTTAATCCTCACTTGATGATAACCGGATCTTAAATCAATCTTTGAGAAGACTTGAGCTCCACGTAGGCTGATCCAAAGTAGTCATCAATTCTTGGTAGAGGATATTTATTCTTCTGATCACCTTATTCAACTCCAGATAATCAATGCACAAGTAGCGACCCGTCTTTCTTCTTGGCAAAAAGAACATGGTGCTCCCCAAGGTGACATACTAGGTCTAATAAAACCCTTGTCCAATAATTCCTCTAGTTGGGTCTTTAATTCCTTAAGCTCAAGCAGCGCCATCCGATAAGGAGCCTTAGACACGTGAGGCGGTTCCCTACCAAATCAATGGAAAACTCCAATTCCCTTTCAGGGGGTAGTCGGTAACTCTTAGGAAACACGCCGTGGTACTCCCTTACTACAGTACGATGCGAGACTACGATCTCCTTATCCTTCTTCACCTCGGAAATAGAAGCCAAATAGCCTACACATCCACCCCTAAGTAATTTCCTAACACGGAAATTTGAGATCTCTGCATAAGGTACAAGTGTAGGCGCCTTTAAAAGTAAATTCCTCTTTTCCGGCATCTTAAATATAACTCTCTTTCCACGCGGTCCCACTCACTGCGTAAGCGAGAAGAGAGCGGTCCCATCGAGGATCACGCCGTAATCCTTGAGGTGTCCATTACATGCGCATTTGCAAGTAATTTCCGCCCCTCAATTATTATAGGGCATGGAGTACCATTTTCCTTACTATCATGGCAGCTCCTACGGGATGTCTACACACAAGTCCTAGGGTAGATCTATTGTAGGCAATGTGTACTTTTCGATGCGAACCGATGCGGAACACAAATGAGTGTGTGGCTCGGGGATCAAATAAAGTGCGAGGCATAGAATGAACTAAGCGAAATGGTACACCTTGCGACATCTGGCGATGCATGCTTCCTCAGTTGTCAAATGGTAGACCCGACCATGGGTCATTGGCCTTTGCTGCTGTTGGGGTTGGTTTTGAGTAGAAGGCTATCCTGAGGTCGCCTTCCCTTTCTTGTCCCCACCTTGTGACCTTGGTGGTGGTCCAACAGACTGTCGAGAAGCTTATTGAGATCCCTGGGTTCCCCCCACCACACTCTGTCCTTGTTGTGGCCAGGGGACATTGGGCCTTTTGGTGATCCAAAGCCAAGCAGTAATAACACCCTCCAGTTATCCTAGGGCATTGGGACCTCTTATGCGGTCCCTTGCATTCGTAGCACTTAATATTACAGGTCACATCTGGCCAAGACCCTTTTCCACTGAGATGAAATTTGTGGACTGATCGGCTTCCCATAGGGTCGGTACTTGTTGTCAGAGCCACGCTTTAGAGCTCTTTCGGATGATTGGCCACAGGCATTTGTCCCTTTTTCCTTTTATCTTCTCCGGGACGACCCCCGGGCGTCCCCTTGACAAGAAGCCTCAGTCGACTTAGCCCTAGCCACAACCCGATTGTAAGTCTTGCACATGTGGCTAGTCACAATCTTTTTCGGTGATGGCGGTCCCGGCCTCAAATTTCATCACCCGGCTCTCTTCCGTCGGAACCATGTCATGAAGGAAGCGAGCCAACAGGTCAAACTCAGTTTCATATTGCTCCACCGTGGAGCCTCCTTGAACAAAATTTGGGAGAATTGTTGCCCAAGCCGCACTGCAGATGTCCTCTCGAGAAATATTTGGCGAATAAAGCAGTCAGGAATTCTTCCCAAGTCTGGAAGGCCTCCCCCTTCCTCAGCCTAATTTCTCCAAAGTACCAATCTTATTGGGTCCTTGGAGCATGTACACCGGTCCTAATCTTTTCCGCCTCGGTAGTTTGGAAGACCTCGAAGGTCTTCTCCATCTCCGTATCCATTGTTCAAAGAACATGGGGGTCTGCACCCTTGAAGGTCGGGAGAGGGTCTCTTGATCTCCCCTAGTAATCCTCTACTTGTCGTAGGGGTGGTTGGTGGTGCACGCTGTTGTCGGGTCTCTTGAATTAGCCCCAACATTTCCCTCATTAGTTCCATCATGCTCATGGGGGGTACCTCCCCCCTTGGGTTTTGGCCCTCTGCTTGAGGCGCCTGAGCATTGGATTGAGCAGGCACCTCCTGGTCGACTTCCATCTCGTCCACAGGCGGGGGTACCTCCCCACCCTGCGGTTGAGGGACTTCTTCCTCCATAGGAGGCTGTGGCATTTCAAGATTTAATGCAGGTGCAGCCTCGCCTACCCCTTCCCTCTTCCCCTACCACCTCGACCTCCACGCAGTGATCCATTGATTAAGCGTATAAGGATTACAAGGTTACTTTTTATTTCGGAAAAAGCGGTGATGATGAAAATATACTTTTATTCATTTCAAAAGGAACAACTAGAGTCATCATGCTAAAACAAAAGACACTAAGAGACATAATAAAAGTAGTTCATACAACACATAAGTTGTAAGACTACGATTATTCTAGCAACTAAAACAAGAACTTAGTCCAGATGATGCTCGTCGGGCGATAGTGGGGTGTAGTCAGGGCACGGTCGATGTCCTCCGGACCCCTGGGGTCCCCTGCTAGATCACCGGCGCTCAGGGCAGACTGATAAAAGCTAAATGCTCACGGCGCCACGGCTGCGGCACGGAGAGGCGGCGCCTACACTCCATCATACGGTGCCGTATACTCCACATCGGCGGCACTGTGAGATCACGAGAACGGCAGGGAGATGGACCTGCGGCTCTCTCCGAATCCGAACCCCCAATGCACGCAGCGGTAGTCACGGGCTCTACACTGCAGCGTCGTGGAGGAATACTAGGGCTCCACGATCTCACGTGCCAGCGGAACCACGGGTCTTACTTGGCCTCAGATAGCGATGTGGTCCCTAAGTCCCCTGGACCAAAGATGGTAGCGGTAGTTCTGAGCACATCAACCTTTCGGTTGGTGGCTTCCAGCGTCCTCCTCATCTCGGAGAGGACCTCCGCGGGCTCGGATGAGTCAGCTCGGGTGGTGGAGTGTTCTCCCGAACAGACTCCACCTCATCATCAGACGAATCCTTACGGTACGACGGTACCGATATCCTGCAAGTAAAACCGGGTGTCAATCTAACGAACCACTATCTATACTACCCCAGTCCCGCACTCAGTCTATGCAACTGGCTAAGGGCATCTAGGTATGCTATCTGCTCTATCTAGAGAACCTCGCTCTGATACCACTTTAATCAGAACGCCTGAGCCGGATCCGGGACCTCGAAAGCACGTCTGACCTAGCCGTATTAAAGAAGAGATAAACTCAACTCTAATACAAGGCCTAATAATGTGATAAGCGGATAACAATCCATAAATAAACACAAACTCAAGTTCATAAGAACATAGAGTCATTAGGGTCCATAGGCCCTATAGTAGTACAGTCCCTATCACGGGTCCTACAAATAACAAAGTTTATAAAAATAAAGATAAGCGAGACTCCTATAAACCTTGATCTCAGGAGTCCCTCTCTTGAGGCTTCTTCCCCTATAAACCTCGGAATGCGTAAAAGGAGGAAAGAAAAACACGTGAGCTTTGAAGGAAAGCTTCGGTAAGTACCTACTAGCAGTCACAAAGGTGTCATCAAAATAAAAATGACAATCAGCGGGATCATAGAATCAAGAACAAAGTCCTAGGAGTCTACCACAAACAAGTCAAAGGTGCGACTCACGGTTACAAAAACCCTCGGGCTCTGTAGAGTGAGTTCTAAGAGAACTTCGAGTTTACTCCCGACGGTATGTCCATCTTTTTGGATATAATTCACGACCTAGAAGGTCGTTTGACTCTCAGTCAAAAGATGGGTAGAACTACCTCTTCTTCGTGTTAGCTGCGATTGGTGTACCATGCCTTGGCGGGTGAGACCTCCAGGAGATTTGTTTCTCGGTAGAATTTGCCGGGAAAGTCAGGGGGTCCTATCCCTGAACGTTCCCAAAATTGGAGCTTCCCTAGCTCCCCTGAGTCCGGGCAGTAGAACATAGCAAATAGGGACACCAACGTCCCGTAAACAAGCATACATGCTTAACGGGATTCAAGAACAGATAAGAACAGTATGTATGGCATCAACAGTGCACGTAATAAGAATACATAGCAAGTTCAAGAAATCCCGTCACCGGGTGGAAACTAGGCAAGCGAACTTACCTCTTGAGAGACTAAATGCCTTGCTGGTCTCCTTTAAAATACCTTACGTCTCCCCTGAGAGTATCTGGCATATAACGGTTTATTAGAATTATTGTCCCAATAATTTCTATCTCTCTAAGTGTCCATGCATGCCTAACGTCCTTGTTGGGCTTAGGCCCACTAACGGGTCCTAGGGACCATCTCTCGGGTTATTGATCCGTATCCCCTATTTCCATGTCCTTTAGTTGACCTTGAACCCAGCTTGGTCAAAGTTAGTCAACTTTAGTCTACTTGTCATGTCCAAACTTTATTTAGTCATTTCTGGTCATTCTGGTTGAGTTGGGCCCGTTCCAAGGCCATTGCACCATTTTACTTGACCTTAGTCCCTTGAAGGGCATTTTGGTCATTTGGTAGTTTATGACCCTAAGGTCCATCTTGTTAGGGTTTATCTAGTCCCCTTGAACTTATCTAGCCACCTTGCTAAATAATTTTCCGTAATTACAGTCGAATTACTTTATTTCTATTAGTCAAAAAAATTATGTCTTTACTCATAAGATAATTAAACTTATTTTGTCACATCTAACATAGTTAGAGACAAAATTTATTCAAATCAAATAATTGATTTTTATTTTGTCATACTACCGAAATATTATCCATTATAATATTTGTCACATAGCTAAAGTCCCTTTTTAGCTATTTTAATTATGCAAATAATCATCCAATTATTTGTCACACTACCCGTATTATAAAGATAATTAGTTTTACTAACGATTTATTCAAAAATATGTGTCACAGGTCTATAGTTTCCCATTTTATTATCAAATCTAGCTAATTATAATTTATTATAATAATTAGCTAATGTTTTAACAAGAGAAAATAACTAATTATTTCAATTAATTATTTAACCGGTCACACCCCTAAGTTTTCATAAATTTATTTCAATTAACTAATTACTATTAATTAAATCAAATAATTATCATTACCACTATTATTCATATATATATATATATTTTTAAATATCTTCTTCTTCTTTGTTTCTCTATCGCGACCGTGGCCGCCCGGAGTCCCATCGCCGTCGCCGGAGGGGCATTGGCCGTGCTTCTCCTATGCCAAACTTCCCCTCCGCGCGGGACGCATCCTCAGGCCCTTTACCTTCCTGTCCGCACCTTCCTCTTCCTCTGTCCATGCTTCGCCGGGGAAGATCGCCGGAAATGGCAACTCATCTCCCGGGAGCTCATTTCGCCTGTAGAAGGTGCCCAGAGCTTCCTCCCAACTTCGCGATCCCCTTGTGCCCATCTACACCCACGTTTTCCCCCTCCCGGCGTCGCCCCACTAACACCTACACTCTCACTCTCCGGCGAGTACTAACTATAGTACAGAGGCTTTCGATATGCAATTAGAAGCAAGGAGGAGGTTCCTACCTCGATTTTGCTTCTCCTGGTGGCAACCGCGGCGACAGAAGCTCTTCCTCGGCCGAAAACCCTTCTCCGACGAAGCTCACCGGAGTCCCCGCCGCTCTTGTTCGTTGGTGTACTGAGACAGTGGGTAAGAGTCTCCTTTTATAGCCTCTCCTACGGCCAGGCGAACGGGCAGCCGTTTGGAACTGTTCCGCCGGCCAACGGTTGAATTCCCCCGCGCGTAACGCCCGGAGAAGAAGGTGGGGCGCGCGGTGGCCTTCGCGGTGGCGATGCTTGGCAACGGCTGCCCGCCGGGATCGACACCCGACAAATCGGTGGCCAGGATCGTCCTATGAAAATCAACGGTGGATTCCCCTTCGCAAGGCCTCGGATCCACCACTTGATTAGATCTTCGGTCCTAATCGCCTGGTGTTCAACGGTCAGATTTTGATCATCTTGTCTCGAACTTGAGACACTCATGGGATAAGCGACTCCCATTCACCCGTACCATGGGATCTACTCCACCATATTTTCCTTCTTTGCCTCGTATCGTGTATGCGATGAGATGGATCCCATCTCCGACGCCGTGCGGCTCAATGAGAGCCTTACTCATTTCCTTACTGATCGGCACTCTCATAGATGGCTTGATCTCGGTAGTTAAACGAGAACTTTGAAGGAGAATTTTATAGAGGTCCCCATTTTATTCAATTTACAAAGCAGTCCATCTTACGTGAGGCGGAAATTTCTCCAGGGTCCTCAATTCTTTCAAAATTACTATTAGGTCCCTGCAGACCCCATATTAACTTTTAATTTCCATTAAATTTAAATAAATCATTTAATCCCACAATAACACTAATCGGGGGAAAATAAATGACTTAAATTTTTTTTTTTTCTCAACTAAATAACTAAATATTTATTTCAAAAATTCATGGATTTTACATTTACAGTAATAAAAGATAATGCATCTATACAATAAATACATGTAACATGATTTTTATACAATTATAAAGCATAAACATATAATATATAATGGAGATACATACACTTCCATGCACATCTACACTTGCATAAAACACTACCAAACATATGAACAAAAATACAAAAGAACTATATTAATTCTTTAAATTCTTAGCGGTATCATTGCCATTCTCTTTTTTTTTTTTACCCCGATATTGAAGATAATAGAGTTTTGGATGGTGGAGCTTTGGATGGCTTTCCATCCATCTTAGCTAGCAAGGGAGTCATTTCAGATTCATTCTTCTCTGTAATAAGAGATTTGATGTTAAGAACATTTCTAGTATATTGATTCCACTATGTGAGAGTTTTCTTTGGTGGTGAATTTATTTTGAGACATAATCTTCATACAAAGTAACGACTCATAAACAAAATGTGATAATGAAGATAGGTAGCACCAAATGATATAGATCATATAGATTGTAAAATAATAATAAAAAATAGGATACCCAATATCACGCAGGTGCTTGGCTAAGCTTGGAATACCTAATAACTTCTTTTGCACTGTTATACATTTCCTATTGTTGTTGTAATTTTTTCTTTCGTCGATACCCAATATCACGCAGGTGCTTGGCTAAGCTTGTAACGTTCATCCAACACGTTTTGCTACAAAGCTTAGGCTCTGCACTTGAGCTAGTATGCAACAATAGAAACCTTACGCTCTTCACCGATCTCCATGATTAAAAAAACCCTCTCTATTTCATGCAACCACTCAAGGAAACTTTCTTTATCTAGGTTTCCATTGAAAATAGGAATCTCTGCCTTGACCCTGTATCCATCATACCCTTCGCATTGTCCATAATGCTGAACTCGGGCTGAAATCACGACTGCGATGGGTTGAATCCCTGCTTGAACAGGGACATATGTTGTTTTTTTATTATTCCGGCTTCCAAGATTTAGGGTTGACATCATGTCTCATACCTCTTGTATCGGAGCTCCCATCTCATGTATCTCTTTGGGTTTGGTCACTATGCTTTCCTCGAAAGTTTGAATATGATCATCTGTCATAGCTCTAGTACAAACCGACACAATACGGAACCAAAGAAAGTTAAAAAGGAAGATCTTGTTCGTAAAACATGCTAACAGGTTTTTAATCAATAATGCTTTAACGTATGAAGAAGAAGAAAAAATGTTGTAATCCTCCCAAAAATTTAAAGAAAAATTTTATTGATCAAAATGATGCTTTTCATGTTGATTACAGTCAGCTATATATAGTAAAACTTAAAACCCTTATTGAAAAAAAAAATCAAAGTATGAGAACACCATTAATCTTAGTGAAATCCAAAAAAGGCCTAAAAGCCCTTGAAAAGATATAATTTTCCATCCCCTTTCATGGAATTTCTTTAATTTTCAGTCGTAGAGCAAGATCAGGTTTCCCCGTTTTCTCTCCGAATTAACAGCAAGTAAACCACTTATCCTATTCAAATTCTTTGTTCTTTTCATATTTAAAACATATGTACCTTCCACAAATAGAAGATCGTTAGTGTCATAAGCTAACATAAGATTCTTTGAATGATTAGCTACTGCCACTCCTAAGGAATCAAGCCTCCTAGTGCTAGTTAAGTTTGGGTGCTCAAGATGTGGGCTTTAGTGCGGTATTGTGAATGCATCCTTTGGAGCTTGCAAGCTTCTCAAGCAGACATGTGTCTCATGGGTTGCCTACTTCAAGCAGCTTGTATCTCTCATAGGAATTTGTGAAGTTCGCGAGGAACAACCTTTCCCCTGTTTATAATTATAATAACCTTGGACTAGCAATTCTCGAAGTTTCCCATTTCAACCTCTTGCTTAGATTTAAGTGTTTTGTTATCTCTGTCCTATTCATCCAATTCTCAAAGATTGCTTTACGAAAGTTGCACCTTTTTGTATGTGACCAGACAAAGCCATCTACCTTAATTTATTTAAGTATTCCTCTTCGACTGTTGGAAGAAGAGGTGAAGGTGCAATGACTCAGAGCACATTACTAGGAAGCTCACGTTCACCACATTGTAGACAAGATCAGAAAGAAAAATATTAATCTTCAATAATAATAATTGCTAAATTCACAAAGAGAAGGTTTTAGAGGGAACCATGCATATATTCAAACACTTGAAAGGTAACATCTGTGCTTTGAGAGTTGCAAATTGTTGTTGTGTAAACCAAAAGATAGAAAGTGACTAAGGCCACAGGACATGTTTACCCTTAGATGGTAATAGGATTCTGGAGCCACAATGAGAGAAACTATAGCTTTCATAACTTCTATAAGTCATAACATAAACCTTAAAAAGGGTAGTATCAGATATTTATAGTAATATAAAATAACGTGTCTATACAATAAATACATAAAACGTTAATGAATTATTTACCATTTCAAATCATAAAAATAAACATATAGAATAAATGTTGTAATCCTCCAAAAAATTTAATGGAAAATTTTATTGATCAAATGGATGCCTTTCATGTTGATTACAGTCAGCTAAATATAGTAAGGTATTGTGTAGGCATCCTTTGGAGCTTGCAAACTTTCTGCAAATACAGGTCTCATGGGTTACCTTTATCCAACAGTTTTATCTCTCATAGGAATTTTTGCGATTGGGAACAACCTTTCCCTCGCTTAGGATTATAATAACCTTGGACCAAGCAACTTCTAAGTTTCCTTTTTCAACCTCTTGCTACTAATTAACCACTTTGCTATCTCTCGTCCTATTAATCCAATTCTCAAATATAGCTTTACCAAAGTCGCACCTTTTAGTATGTGACCACCAAAGCCATCTTGCTTCCTTTATTTAAGTGTTACTCTTTGACTCTAGGAAGAAGAGGTGGGGTGCAAATGACTCACAAAGAAATCACCGTACTCACGCTCAATTAACTGTAGAGACAAGATCTGATAGAAAAATATTAGTCTTCAATCATAATTATTTCTATATTGAGAAATAAAAGGTTTCAGAGGGAACCATGGACACATTCAAACACTTGAAACCTAATATCTGTGCTTTGACAGTCGCAAATTGTTGTTGTGTAAACCCAAAGATATAAAGTGGCTAAGGCCACTGGACATGTCCACCTTGCGATGGTACAACGATTCTGGGGCCCACAATGTGAGAAACTATCGCTTTCATATTTTCTATATATCATAACCTAAACCTTAAAAATGGTGGTATCAGATATTTATAGTAATAAAAAAAATGTGTCTATATAATAAATACATGAAACATTAACATGAATTATATACTATTTCAAATCATTAACATAAGCATATAGAATAGATACATACACTATCATAGACATCTACACTCTTACCTAAAAAAATAAAATAAACTTTCAAACATATAAGCACAAATACAAAACTGGTGATTAATTTTCGAGCTTCTTGGTTGTATATTCGTTACCCTCCTTTTTGACCACCGTTATTCAAGACGATGTAACTTTGGAAGTATTTATATCTACCTTATGCGGTTAAGGAGACATTTAAGATTAATTCTCATTGTTAATAAGAGAAATGAAGTTAAGAACTTGTCATGGATATTGATTCTACTATGTGAGAGATTTCTTTGATGGCAAATTTATTTTTGAAATTAAGATAAAATAACAACTTATTTCTTAGTATTTATACATTTCCTATTAAATCAATCTTTTACTCAATTTTTATTTTCATGATTTTTCTAAGTTATAACCTAAACCTTAAAAATGGTGGTATATGATATTTACGGTAATAAAAGATAATGCATCCATACAATAAATACATAAAATGGTAACTTGATTTTTCTACAATTATAAAGCATAAACATATAATATATAATGGAGATACATACACTACGATGCACATCTACACTTGCATAAAACACTACCAAATATATGAACAAAAATACAAAAGAACTATATTAATTCTTTAAATTCTTAGCGGTATCGTTGACACCCTTTTTTTTTTACCCCGATATTGAAGATAACAGAGTTTTGGATGGTGGAGCTTTGGATGCACATCTACACTTGCATAAAACACTACCAAATATATGAACAAAAATACAAAAGAACTATATTAATTCTTTAAATTCTTAGCGGTATCGTTGATAACCTCTGTTTTTTTTTTTTTACCCCCAATATTGAAGATAACAGAGTTTTGGATCTTGGAGCTTTTGATGGCTTTCCATCCATCTTAGCTAGTATGGGAGTCATTTCAGATTCATTCTTCTCTATAATAAGAGATTTGATGTTAAGAACATTTCTAGTATATTGATTCCACTATGTGAGAGTTTTCTTTGGTGGTGAATTTATTTTGAGACATAATCTTCATACAAAGTAACGACTCATAAACAAAATGTGATAATGAAGATAGGTAGTGCCAAATTATATAGATCATGTAGATTGTAAAATAATGATAAAAAATAAGATAAAAATGGAACTTATTTCTCACAGTTATACATTTCTTATTGTTGTTGTAATTTTTTCTTTGGTCGATACCCAATATGTAACACCCATTTCCCTAATAAAACAGATGTCACACCGAATGAAGGGTGTGCACTCCATAAAATCATGCAGTTAAACCTGAAATCAAGGATCATGTACTCTAAACATGGTTCATATGATCTAACATAACTGGTTACACACCGGAAGTTATATTCAAATAAGCGTCATAATAGAGTACATCGCACAGAGTCATGGGCAGCTACGACCCCAAATACAGCAGAATAAAAAACATAATTAAAGTTTAATACAACCGAACAATAATAAACATGGAAACAGTTACGCCAGAGCCATCTAGCCCTCGTTCTCTGCTCGAGCCAAGAGATACTATCCCGATCCGGGTCTAGATCCTGTAACAGAAAAACAATATAGAAAGGGGCTGAGCTATACAAGCTCAGTGAGTGTAGACTACCCGCTGTGTATTACACATACTCGTAATCATACTAAAGTAATCGGAACATAATCAATGTGAGTACAACTCATGAAAGTCAGCATAATTATCTTCAATCTTGATAAGAATGATAATACGATTAAAAATCCAAAGGAAAACCCAATGAGAAATGTCCAATCAAAACAAGCATATAGTGAACATGTATACTTGCCATGGCCTCATATCATACAACTGTGCACCCCTAGTCAAAATGCCTCCGTAAGGACTCCAGTAATCACCAAGAACAGAGGCATACATCTACATGATCCTGATGCCGGAAATAGAGGCATACATCTACATGAACGTCAGGCAAGCATCTCGTCTCTGATACGGGCTCTCTCTCACGAGACAGGAAGGGTTTTTTTTATAAAAGAACGGCTTTCGCAAACATTTTTAGTTTTAAGATAAACGATTGCAAACAAATCCCCTTCCTTAGCCCAATCTTATCTACTCGAATGTCTGGGCTCTACCCTGAGCCCTCCCGCTAGGTGCCCCATACATAACTAACTAAGGTACAGCTTATGATACTTGAATTAATCTTTAACTACCCCTGAGGGTTTCCTGAATCATTACTCATGTTCTTTAAAATTAAATCAGTTATACAAGCATGAAAACACTACGCAAGTATAACCATAAATAATTCGGCACTCACAAACCGAATAAAAATATGATAAAGCCACAATACCGATAAAACACATGCAATATCTCTAGATCTACGATGAAGTCTTCCTCACCTCAAGTCCTTGTGAGTTCCTAGGAATCGCTTGGTCTGTAACACCCTAATCCCAATAGGGACACGTGTCACACCAGCCAGCTCAGGTGAGAACCCTGAGCCCAAGGCTGTCAAAACTGAAATAAAAATCTGCAGAATAAACCGGAGACAATAGAAATAAAACATAATAAGTCTGGCACTCATCCCCAAAAAGGTAGAGTCATATCTGATACAGTACTCCACAGACTATACGTCTGGGTCTAGTCTCCAAAAAGTGAAAGACATAAATCTTCAGAGAGCGCAACAAAATAAACAGGTATGGGATGCAAGAGCCAACTACGCAATCACAGCTCACCAGGTCTAGCCTCTACCCAGACTTCTGTCTGCTACCTGCACAAGGTGGGTGAGAAAAAGGGACTGAGCTACAAAGCTCAGTGAAATGTGACCCCTACTGTCAGGTCAAATAAGACCTGTGCATCTGAAAATATATATCCATGTATATGAAAAATAAACTGTACTCATATATATGTAGAAAGTTAGTAAAGCATGCAAATCTATCCTCCCAATCAGGAAGATCATTTCATGCAATGTCCGAGAAAATCCGGAAAGTCATCAGTCAAAAACATGCCTATCTATGCCTCATGAGATGTCTAGATATGTGAGCGTCTGGCGATAAGAATGCCAGTCTGTAGGCTCACTTGCTAAGATCTCAGATAAATAGCCATGAGGTATCCCCCAATCTGGGCTGTATGTGAAGCCGTGAGGTTTCCCTCAATCTGGGTCTTCACTCGTGGTACCGAGCACTCCAAAGAGTTGGGAAAGGGTTTTAAAATAAATACATTTTAAAAACAAGGTTTTAATGCTAGAAATTCCTTTGAAAACAAAGTAAAACCTTTCCCCTACTCGGTATCACTCTGGTCTCAGCTCAACGGAGCTGCATCTGCATAGCAAGGCTCAACTAACAGAGTGCATAAATCGATGCTCACATCTTGTATCTATCTCAATGAACTACAACTATTCATATGCAGAAATCATCAATTCTATAATAGCTGAAAATAATCAAAAATCATTCTCAACCCCGAGAATAAATCATAGCCGATGAAAACAAGATAAATCCCGGTCAAACACGCAGGAATATACAAGAGAGGTCCACTCACCGTAGTCCCACGCAGTAAAGTCCTGACTTGAGTCTCCCCGGAGTCCTCGACTTGCCCCTTCCCTCTTCCTAGAAATATAACCATAACTAAATAAATACACCGCTCATAATTATTTACACTAATAATTTTATCCTATCAAACATTCATAGGCCCATTTCCACATGGCTCAAGGCCCATAACCAAACCTTACTCTTAAGGCCCATAAACAATAATGATGAACTACTCATAAAGTTAAATTACCATCACTAAGATTGTTTAATAGCAATCATATTAATATTTTTTTTTCCTTACTAACTAATCAATTATTATAAAAGCATAATAAACCACACCCTATACAACTCTACTGCCATTTATAGATTTAATCAACATCTCTTTTAAACATTTCATCAAGCACTATATAGGCACAACTTAAACAAACCTCTCCTTTGAATCTAAGATTCCCAGTAAAATACAAATATACAAGACAACATCAACAACCATACTCACAGCTATATAAAAACAACAGCAAAATCATCTACAACTTACTAAGACAATTCAACCAACATGTTGTAGGCACCACTGAAATTCAATATACACCACCTCCCTAAATCTTTCAATTCCCGAATGTTTACAAAGCATATCAAGACAACATCAACAACAATATCAACAAAGATGAACATCAACAAAGAGTGTAACCGCAACATCAATCAAGACTCTCCTCGGTTCTTCTATAGCCCCGGACTTAAAATTCATACCAATTTCAACACACAAGCACACACTAAACCCCATTTATACATTCTCACAAACACATGATAGACAAGAATGACATTCTATAACAACTCTTCTCCTTCTTGCTTCCACGATCCCGAATTTACAAAGCATCAATAACAACAACATCACTAACTACATTGACAACAGTAACCACGGTAACAAATAACAAGAAAGTAAACACAACAAATAAATAGCTCTATAACAAATAACAACATTAGCTATAACAACAACAAGATAACCACCAAACACTAATTCAACACTAACTCTGATGCCCCACCTTCCTCTTTGCGTAAAATCACCACGGATGAATCACGGAGAGGTCTATGCCGTTCTGAGAGACTGACCGGAATCCACTGAGCAAAGGATCAGAGAACAGGGACTATAGGGTTGGCAGGAACCAAGATGCTGGAGCTCCAATCTCGCCAGAACAGAGGAGCCCGGGAACAAGGAACAGCCGTCCCGGTCTGGCCGACGCTGACGAACAGAGCTCGCCGGAACAGAGGTTGCAGAGAACCGGACCAAGAGCACTGCAGGAAATCCTGATGATCAGAGATAGCCCTGCTGCTCCCTGAGGCCGGCCGGTGCTACTAAACTAAACTGGACAGGAACAGAGGCTGGCCGGTGATCAACGCTCGCTGGAACAGAGGCAAAGGTGTCAAGGAGCTCCCGGAGAAGTCCACCCCGACATCTCAGGAGGCAGCCCATACGTTCGTTTACTCACTCCTAAATGACTTCGTGGCGTCACCTCGTCCACAACGACATGCAAAGTGCCACCTCGTGCTCAACCTTCCAACAGCTGCTTCAAGTTCACCTCCTACTTGCCGGCCAAACGAACGCCCACTCCAAGCCCTATTTCCAGGAGAGGCACCTCCTCTCCCCCTCATCAACTGTCCCTTATCCCTCTGAGCCACCTCCCTTTTTGGCCCGTCCCGAAAACAAGGCAGCCCCTTATCAATTTTAATCAATTCCTAACCTATTTATTGTTTAGCTTTTGTCACATGCTCATATTAATCCAACTTTGAATTTTCCTTTATACCAATTATTTGTCACAAGTTAAATTAATACATCAATGGTCTCAAGCCTTGCTTACATTAATTCATTAATTGTGGTCACACTCTCTAACTCCTCTCCTTTAAATAAAAATCCAAAAGGCAGTAATCTACCTTCTTCCATATTAATTCTCTTGATAATTAAGATTTAACACCATTTATTTAATAATAAACTCCGGCATTTTCTTTGATATTTTACAATATTAAGCTGTGAAAACCGGGAGTTAGCTGTAGGTCCTTCGGCGGGTTTTGCTGGACCTTTTCCCTTTCCTAGAATCAATGAAAGTACTAATTAGATACAGAGTCCGTATTTTCCCCAAACTTAGTCCTATGGCTTAAGAACACGAAATCTAAGAATACGGAAATCGTATTCTTAATTTAACACCGGAGGAAGGCGGGCAGCTGGGTACAGCTAGAGGCAAGCGTGGCGGTGATCCGGCCGCAGCCGAAATGATCGACAGGACGGCCATGGCTTCTCCTCCGGCGGCGAGCACGCGGCTCACCAGTGCAGTAGGAGCTCACCGGGGCGCGACGGAGCTGACGGCATGCGGATGCGGTCAAGGGCGGCACGCCGTCGGCTAATTGACGGGCGGCGCGAGTAGAGGCACGGCGAGGGTGGTGTGAGGGTGAGAGCACGAGTCTAAGAATCCAATTCCATCTCAATTTCTTTTCTTTCCCTAAGTCTGAAGCTTGGTCATATATATATATAATTTATATTATTTTATTTTATCATCTATCTTAATGCTTTATTTCATCTTATCACTTGAATGATTAAATTTATCTTCAAGTACTTGAATTATTGGTCACATGCCTCCTTTTATTTATTTAACTATATCTTCACACTTTATGTCAAGTCGCCCATTAATTATTGATATCTTCCTAACAGCGATTACTACAACCTGCATCCGGGAATCCCGGTCAATGATCTTAGTCATCATGGAACATCAGTAGTTCACAGTGGTTCCGTCTCGTCGGACCGTGCATCCGCGATTACCGGCTTTTGACTCGCCCGATCTACTTTATCGGAACTAGAAGATTTGTCCGATTCTCCTATTTAATTCATCTTGATTAATTAACAATTAAGAATTCTCCCGATTAATTAATCAAGGTTATCCTTACCGTCCACCTGCAACTATTCTAAATGTAAGCGGCTGGCCCATTAGGGCCTGCCCTCTGCCCATTAGTTGCGAGGCTGGATTTAACTTAATATTCCTCGATTTTTCCCTTGATTAGGCTTTAAAATAATAAATTTATTTTCTGTGTTAATTAATCTCATTAATTATCTAATAAATTTCTGATTTATTCACTTAGAAAATTCGGGGCGTTACACAATATCACGCAAGTGCTTGCCTAAGCTTGTAACGTTCAGCCAACAAGTTTTGCTACAAAGCTCCGGCTCTGCACTTGAGCTAGTATGCAATAATAGAAACCTTACACTCTTCCCCGATCTCCATGATTAAAAAAAACCCTCTCTATTTCACGCAACCACTAAGCGAAACTTTCTTTATATAGGTTTCCATTGAAAATAGGAATCTCTGCCTTGACCCTGTACCCATCATACTCTTCGCATTTTCTATAATGTTGAACTGGGGCTGAAATCATGATTGCGATTGGTTGAATCCCTACTTGAACAGGGACATTAGGTTGTTTTTTTTATTATTCCCGCTTCCAAGATTTAGGGTTGACATCATGTCTCGTATCTCATGTATCAGAGATCCCATCTCGTGTATCTCTTTGGATTAGGTCACTATGCTTTCCTCAAAAGTTTGAATATGATCGTCTGTCGTAGCTCTAGTACAAACTGACACAATACGGAAGCAAAGAAAGTTAAAAAGGAAGATCTTGTTTGTAAAACACACTAATAGGTGTTTAATCGATAATGCTTTAACGGATGAAGAAGAAGAAAAAATGATGTAATCCTCCAAAAAATTTAAAGAAAAATTTTATTGATCAAAAGGATGCCTTTCATGTTGATTACAATCAGCAATATATAGTAAAACTTAAACCCTTATTTAAATAAAACTCAAAGTATAAGAATACCATTAATCTTAGTGAAATCCAAAAAAGAACTAAAAGCCCCGAAAAAGATGTAATTTCTATCCCCTTTCATGGAATTTCTTTAATTTTCAATCAGAGAGCAAGATCAGGTTTTCCCCTTTTTCTCACCGAATCAACAGCAAGTAAACCACTTATCCTATTGAAATTCTTTGTTCTTTTCTTATTTAAAACATATGTACCTTCCACAAATAGAAGATCGTTAGTGTTATAAGCTAATATAAGTTTCTTTGAAAGATTAGCTACTGCCACTCCTAAGGAATCAAGCCTCCTAGTGCTAGTTAAGTTTGGGTGCTCAAGATGTGGGCTTTAGTAAGGTATTGTAAAGGCATCCTTAGGAGCTTGGAAACTTTCTGCAGATACAAGTCTCATGGGTTGCCTACATCCAACAATTGTATCTCTCACAGGAATTTGTGCAGTTGCAGGAACAACCTCTTGCTGAGATTGAAGCGCTTTGCTATCTGTGTCCTATTCATCAAATTAGTAAAGATTGCTTTACCAATGTTGCACCTTAATGTGTGTGTCTAGACAAAGCCATCTTTCTTCCTTTATTTTTGTGTTCCTCTTCGACCGTAGGAAGAAGAGGTGGGGGTGCAATGACTCAGAGCACATCACCGGGCAGCTCATATTCATCACACAGTAGACAAGATCAGAAAGAAAAATAGTAGTCTTTAATCATAATAATTTCTAAATTCACAAAGAGAAGGTTTTAGAGGGAACCATGCATATATTCAAACACTTGAAAGGTAACATCTGTGTTTTGAGAGTCGCAAATTGCTTTTGTATAAACCGAAAGACATAATGTGGCCACGACCACTAGACATGTCCACCCTGAGATGGTGCTATGATTTTGGGGCGCACAATTGAAGAAACTATAGCTTTCATAACCTCTATAAGTCATAACCTAATCCTTAAAAATTGTGGTATCAGATATTTATAGTAATAAAAAATAACGTGTCTATACGATAAATACATAAAACGTTAACATGAATTATATACCGTTTCAAATGAAAAACATAAACATATAGAACAAATGATATATTCATCCCAAAAATTTAAAGGAAAGTTTTATTGATCAAACAGATGTTGTTCATGTTGATTACAATTAGCTACATATTTCAAAACTTGAAACCCTTGTTGAAATAAAACTCAAAGTATGAGAATACCATTAATCTTGGTGAAATCTAAAAAAGGCCTAAAAGCCCCTGAAACGATGGAATTTCCACCACCTTTCGTGGACAATCGGAGAGGACAATCCAGATATTAGAAGATATGCTGCGAGCGTGTACTCTTGACTTCACTGGTTCTTGGGATGAGCACTTGGATAAGGTAGAGTTCGCCTACAACAACAACTACCAGGCAAGCATTCAGATGGCTCCCTATGAGGCTCTGTATGGGCGACCGTGCCGATCTCCTATATTTTGGAATGATGTGGGAGATCGCAAGTTTGAAGGGCCTGAGGAAGTACAGAAAGCTGAAGAACAAGTGAAGCTCATCAGAGAAAGGCTGAGGGTAGCTCAGAGCCGCATGTAAGAGCTATGCTGATAAGAAACGCTCTGCAGTGGAATTCCAGGTGGGCGACAAGGTACTCCAGAAGGTGTCACCCATGAAGGGTGTATGGAGATTTGGAAAGCGCTGGAAGATTAGCCAGCGGTACATTGGACCCTTCGAGATATTAGTACGGGTTGGAACAGTGGCGTATCGTTTGGCCTTGCCTCCAGACTTGGCTCAGGTCCATAACGTCTTCCACGCCTCCATGTTGAGGAAATGCTTAAGCGGCCGACTAAGATCATCGAATATGAACCGTGGAACTTCAGCGAGATTTATCTTATGAGGAGTGGCGGTAGAAATACTTGACTACAAGGAACAAAAACTGAGGAATCGAACTATTCCTTTAGTCAAGGTAAGGTGGAACAACCACACTGTGGTGAAGCTACCTGGGAACGCGAAGACGACATGAAGAAGCGTTACCCAGATCTGTTTGAGTAAATGAGCTTGTTGTGAGTTTAGGGACTAAACTCCTATAAGGGGGGGGGGGGGGGAGATTGTAAAACCCGCCCCGAAATAAATTAAGATTTTTATTTACCAGAAATTTTAAATGACAATTCAATATGATGAGCAGTGAAGTTTTGGGAAAAATCACATGTCTGAATAATCCAGAATAATTAAACGTTAATTAATCGAAATAAGTCAGTTGTTAATAAATCTAGATTAATTATATGTTAGTTAATTCGGATTAATTATCAAGAAGAGAAAATGAATAAATATTCAAATCCCGGGAAAAGTGGATCTGGTCGGGGACTGAGACAACCCCGTGATGCCACAGTACTCCCGTGACGAAGGATTTGACCGAAAGCCGGTATTCCCGGATTTGGTCTGACGAAAAATAGATCCCGGGATATTACAGGGCACTCGTACCACTGAGGCCATTGACCCGAGATTCGTGGATCTGGGTCGGGACATAAAGTCGATGAATCACATGGTGGACCCCGGCGTGATTAATCCAAAGACCCGTGATCAAATAGAACACATGTGAAGCTACAGGACTCCCGATTATTATATTATATTTCTAGGGTTCTTTTAAGGGATATAGAGTGGGATGAAGAGAAAAGCATCTCTCTTTTCTCAGATCTAACTCAGAGTCTTGATCTCCTCCTTCCCCAACTTGAACTCGGCTGTAGCGGCCTCAACTCCCTACTCCTCGCGGCGGCTCAAGATGCATCGACGGCGAGCCCTCTGGCGGTACAGCACCCACCTTGCGCGCTCAGCCCGCGCACACACCCACGCGCGCCGGTAGCCGCCTCCCTCCTTGAACCCGCCAGCCACGACCTGCAGATCCCGGATACGCCACCACGCGCCACTTGCCGGTAGCGCGGCTTCCTCAGCTGCAAACCTCGCTGCTCTCCCAGCCCGGCCCCGATGCGCGCCATGTATGCGTCAGGATCCAACGCAGCAGCGGCTGCAGCCGGTAGCCAAGGCCCAGCGCCGCCACCTTTCACCAGACTGCCGTCTGCAGGCCTCACCGCCCTAGCCAGCTTCCCTCCGGCGATCTACGGTCAACACCAGTGTTCCCTCTTTTGTTCGATCTGTTGGCCTGCCCTTCTTCGGCGAGCAACAACTAGCTTCAGGCCGGGCCTGACTCCTCCCTGCTGCCACAGATCTCTGACCAACAATCGTGAGTATCCCGGTGTCGGTTTAGGGTTGATTTGCATGATCTTCTGTTGGGTTTGTTAGGCTGTGAAATGATGATGCTTAGGGGGAAATTAAGAGTAATAGAAACACTAAAACACTCTTGTATGATGAGATGGAAGTATGATTAAGTTAATTGTGTAATTATGGTGAATGAATGTATAATTTCGGGGCACTATAAATAGGGGAGGTGCAGCCGAATTTATGTGAAAAATCCCTAAGTATAAATGCCCCATTAGCATTCATGTTAACATGTCTAATTGTGATTTGTTTTCATAATTAACATGCCTAATTGTCCATGCTTTAGATTAGCAGTTTTGTGAGTATAAGCATGTTTAGTGGTATTCAAAGGGTCTTAAAGGTATGATTAAGTTTAGAGGTTTGTGGGTAAACGTATTTCGTATTTAGATAGGAAATACTTAAGTGTGTAGACACTGAAATTCGATCTATTTACTAGATCCCGATTTGGACGCGTGAGATGCGACGAGGATCAGGGATTTGCCTTCTAGCCAGGTAGGCTCTCACACGGGAGGTTTGTGAGTATTCCTTCCTCCTACCCCACTTTGATTTTTGTACTCTCATTTCCTCGAGAGGTTCCCAACATATATTTGTGATGGTTTTCCTCATATGTGTTGGTTTTATATCTCGAGGGGATTGTTGTTATCATTCTTCTTCTTATGCGTATTTGAGTAGAGTTTACTTCTTAAATACGTATTGACTCCCGATCTCGATGAGATCACCACCATTGTATATTAGGGATGTTCTTTGCCTTTGGATATATATATATATTTATACATTTGTTAGGTATTAGTACTATCAATCTCTTACTTTCGGGCATGATACATGGACGGAGACCCCGCAGAGGGTGTATAATATCCGCCATCAGGCCCCACGGCAGAGGGCGTATAATATCCGGCCACGGCACTTGATGCTCTATCGACGGAGACCACGGCAGAGGGTGTATAATATCCGCCACTTGGCTCAAACCGGTCGAGCGGCATTATCGACCATGTGTACATGTATGCTATAGCTTAGTCGGCTTAGGCGAAGGCGATACCGATGAATTATGTCGTAGATGTAAATGAGACATCTCAGTATCACATATGCCAGAGATTGAGTACATCTGTGGATTTTATCCGCATTCCAGCTACTTGTTGCTTGCTGTGTTGTTGTTGTATTTGTATAATTGTACTTACTTTATTCTGTTCCTTGTTTACGGCCTTCGCCTCTTTTATTGTTTATGCGACCCTACTGGGCCTATTCTTTAGGCTCATGCACTTGATTCGTGTATTACTCAGGTTCGGACGAGGAGGAGTAGAGTCGAGCTTAGGAGGGGATATACCGAGTTGCTGACTCGGCTACTTCTATTTGTCTTGAGGTCTGCGTACCTCTTTTTATTCTGTGTGAGACTTGTAATTTAGATTTCTTTGTTGTATGGATTTCTAGGGGGTGACTGGACTAGATCTTAGTCTTGGGTTGTGTAAACCCGATATTGTACTATATGGAGTTGTACGAATTTCCTTCATCATTTAGCTATGATTCATTTAGTATTATTAACTCAATACTTATTGTATAAGAGTTCTTAAGGCCTTATACTGAATGGGGACTAGTCCCTTTTGGGTCTACGGTTGTCTACGATGCTGAAAGCCGTGGTTCGGGGCGTGACACTTTTCATGTTGATTACAATCTGTTATATATAGCAAAACTTGAAACCGTTATTGAAATAAGGTTCAAAGTGTGAGAATACCATTAATCTTAGTGAAATCCAAAAAAGGCCTAAAAGCCCCTGAAAAGATGTAATTTTCATCCCCTTTCATAGAATTTCTTCAACTTTCAATCGTAGAGCAAGATCAAGTTTGCCCCTTTTTCTCTCCAAATCAACAAAAGTAAACCACTTATCCTTTTAAAATTCTTTGTACTTTTCTTATTGAAAACAAATGTACCTTCCACAAATAGTAGATCGTTAGTGTCATAAGCTAACATGAGATTCTTTGAAAGATTAGCTACTGCCACTCCTAAGGAATCAAGCCTTCTAGTGCTAGTTAAGTTTGGGTGCTCAAGATGTGGGCTTTAGTATGGTATTATGTAGGAATCCTTTGGAGCTTGCAAACTTTTTGCAAATACAGGTCTCATGGGTTGCCTTTATCCAATAGTTGTATCTCTCACATTAATTTGTGCAGTTGCATGAACAACCTTTCCCTGTTTTGGATTATAATAACCTTGAATGGCAACTTCTGAGTCTCCTTTTTCAACATCTTGTTGCCAATTAACCGCTTTGCTATCTCTGTCTTATTGATCTAATTCTCAAATATTGCTTTACTAAAGCTGCACCTTTTAGTATGTGACCAGACAAAGCAATCTTCCTTCCTTTATTTAAGTGTTCCTCTTTGACTATAGGAAGAAGAGGTGGGGGTGCAATGACTTAGAGCAAATCACCAGGTAGCTCACGTTCACCACACTGTAGACAAGATCAGAAAGAAAAATATTAGTCTTCAATCCTAATAATTTCTTTATTGAGAAAGAAAAGGTTTCAGAGGGAACCATGGACACATTCAAACACTTGAAATTTAACATTTGTGCTTTGACAGTTGCAAATTGTTGTTGTGTAAACCCAAAGACATAAAGTAGCGAAGGCCACTGGACATGTCCACCTTGAGATGGTACCAGGATTCTGGGGCTCACAATGTGAGAAACTATAGCTTTCATAACTTCTATATATCATAACCTAAACCTTAAAAATGGTGGTATCAGATATTTATAGTAATAAAAAAAATGTGTCTATACAATAAATACATGAAACATTAACATGAATTATATACTATTTCAAATCATTAACATAAACAAATAGAATAGATACATACACTATCATAGACATCTACACTCTTATCTAAAAAAATAAAATAAACTTCCAAACATAGAAGCACAAATACAAAACTGGTGATTAATTATAGAGCTTCTTGGTGGTATATTCGTTACCCTCCTTTTTGACCACCGTTTTTCAAGACGATAAAACCTTGGAAGTATTTGCATCCACCTTAGGCGGTTAAGGAGACATTTAAGATTAAGTCTCATTGTTAATAAGAGAAATGAAGTTAAGAACTTGTCATGGATATTGATTCTACTATGTGAGAGATTTCTTTGATGGCAAATTTAGTTTTGAAATTAAGATAAAATAACAACTTATTTCTTAGTATTTATACATTTCCTATTAAATCAATCTTTTACTCAATTTTTATTTTCTTGATTTTTCTAAGTTATAGCCTAAACCTTAAAAATGGTGGTACATTATATTTACATTAATAAAAGATAATGCATCTATACAATAAATACATAAAAAGGTAACTTGATTTTTATACAATTATAAAGCATAAACATATAATATATAATGGAGATACATACACTACCATGCACAGCTACACTTGCAGAATACACTACCAAATATATGAACAAAAATACAAAAGAACCATATTAATTCTTTGGATTCTTAGCGGTATCGTTGATAACCTCTGTTTTTTTTTTTTTTTTTTTTTACCCCCAATATTGAAGATAACAGTGTTTTGGATCTTGGAGCTTTTGATGGCTTTCCATCCATCTTAGCTAGTAAGGGAGTCATTTCAAATTCATTCTTCTCTGTAATAAGAGATTTGATGTTAAGAACATTTCTAGTATATTGATTCCACTATGTGAGAGTTTTCTTTGGTGGTAGATTTATTTTGAGACATAATCTTGAGACAATATAACGACTCATAAACAAAATGTGATAAAGAAGATAGGTAGCACCAAATTATATAGATCATGTAGATTGTAAAATAATGATAAAAAATAAGATAAAAATGGAACTTATTTCTCACTGTTATACATTTCCTATTGTTGTTGTAATTTTTTCTTTGGTTGATACCCAATATCACGCAGGTGCTTGCCTAAGCTTGTAACGTTCATCCAACATGTTTTGCTACAAAGCTCCAGCTCTGCACTTGAGCTAGTATGCAACAATTGAAACCTTACGCTCTTCACCGATCTCCATGATTAAAAAAAAACCCTCTCTATTTCATGCAACCACTCAAAGAAACTTTCTTTATTTAGGTTTCTATTGAAAATAGGAATCTCTGCCTTGACCCTGTACCCATCATACTCTTCGCATTGTCCATAATGTTGAACTGGGGCTGAAATCATGACAGCGATGGGTTGAATCCCTTCTTCAACAGGGACATTAGGTTGTAATTTTTTATTATTCCCACTTCCAAGATTTAGGGTTGCCATCATGTCTCATATCTCTTGTATCAGAGCTCCCATCTCGTGTATCTCTTTGGATTAGGTCACTATGCTTTCCTCGAAAGTTTTAATATGATCTTCTGTCGTAGCTCTAGTACAAACTGACACAACACGGAAGCAAAGAAAGTTAAAAAAAAAGATCTTGTTCGTAAAACAAACTAACACGTGTTTAATGGATAATGCTTTAATGGATGAAGAAGAAGAAAAATGATGTAATCCTTCAAAAAATTTAAAGAAAAATTTTATTAATCAAAAGGATGCATTTCATGTTGATTACAATCAGCTATATATAGTAAACCTTAAAACCCTTATTGAAATAAAACTCAAAGTATAAGAATACCATTAATCTTAGTGAAATCCAAAAAAGGCCTAAAAGCCCACGAAAGATGTAATTTCCATCCCCTTTCAGGGAATTTCTTTAATTTTCAGTCGTAGAGCAAGATCAGGTTTTCCCCTTTTTCTCTCCGAATCAACAACAAGTAAACCACTTATCCTGTTCAAATTTTTTGTTCTTTTCTTATTTAAAACATATGTACCTTCATCAAATTGAAGATCGTTAGTGTCATAAGCTAACATAAAATTCTTTGAATGATTAGCTACTGCCACTCCTAAGGAATCAAGCCTCCCAGTGCTAGTTACGTTTGGGTGCTCAAGATGTGGGCTTTAGTAAGGTATTATGTAGGCATCCTTTGGAGCTTGCAAACTTTCTGCAGATACAGGTCTCATGGGTTACCTACATCCAACTGTTGTATCTCTCACAGGAATTTATGCTGTTGCAGGAACAACCTTTCCTTGTTTAGGATTGTAATAACCTTGGACTGGCAACTTCTCAGTTTCCTCTTTCAACCTCTTGCTGATATTTAAGTGCTTTGCTATCTCTGTCCTATTCATCCAATTCTCAAAGATTGCTTTACCAAAGTTGCACCTTATTGTCTGTGACCAGACAAAGCCATATTCCTTCTTTTATTTAAGTGTTCCTCTTCGACTGTAGGAAGAAGAGGTGGGAAGTCTAATGACTTTGAGCACAACACCGGGCACCTCACGTTTACCACCCTATAGACAAGATCAGAAAGAAAAATATTAGTCTTCAATCATAATAATTGCTAAATTCACAAAGAGAAGGTTTTAGAGGGAACCATGCATATATTCAAACACTTGAAAGGTAACATCTGTTCTTTGAGAGTCTCAAATTGCTGTTGTGTAAACCCAAAGACATAAAGTTGCCACGGCCAGTAGACATGTCCACCCTGTAATGGTGCTAGGATTCTTGGGCGCACAATGGGAGAAAGGAAAGCTTTCATAACTTCTATAACTCATAACCTAAACCTTAAAAATGGTTGTATAAGATATTTATAGTAATAAAAAATAACGTGTCTATACAATAAATACATAAAACGTTAACATGAATTATATACCGTTCCAAATCAAAAACAAAAACATATAGAATAAATGTTGTAATACTACAAAAAATTTAAAGGAAAATTTTATTGATCAAAAGGATGCTGTTCATGTTGATTACAATTAGCTACATATAGCAAAACTTGAAACCCTTGTTGAAATAAAACTCAAAGTATGAGAATACCATTAATCTTAGTGAAATCTAAAAAAGGCCTAAAAGCCCCTGAAACGATAGAATTTCCACCCTCTCTCATGGAATTT
Organism: Dioscorea zingiberensis; assembly: GCA_026586065.1. Taxonomy (NCBI): domain Eukaryota; kingdom Viridiplantae; phylum Streptophyta; class Magnoliopsida; order Dioscoreales; family Dioscoreaceae; genus Dioscorea; species Dioscorea zingiberensis. The sequence goes on along the minus strand of JAGGNH010000022.1, from coordinate 316,973 downwards.
CTTCAATTTTCAATCGTAGAGCAAGATCAAGTTTGCCCCTTTTTCTCTCCGAATCAACAACAAGTAAACCACTTATCCTATTCAAATTCTTTGTTCTTTTCTTATTGAAAATATATGTACTTTCCACAAATAGAAGATCGTTAGTGTCATAAGCTAACATAAGATTCTTTGAATGATTAGATACTGCCACTCCTAAGGAATCAAGCTTCCTAGTGCTAGTTAAGTTTAGGTACTCAAGATGTGGGCTTTAGTAAGGTATTGTGAAGGCATCCTTTGGGGTTTTGCGCTTTTTACGCAAATACAAGTCTCATGGGTTGCCTACATCCAACTGTTGTATCTCTCACAGGAATTTGTATAGTTGAAGGAACAACCTTTCCCTATTTAGAATTGTAATAACCTTGGATTGGCAACTCTCGAAGTTGCCTTTTTCAACCTCTTGCTGAGATATAAACGATTTGTTATCTTTGTGCTATTGATCCAATTCTGAAAGATTACTTTACCAAAGCTGCGCATTTTAGTATGTGACCCGACAAAGCCATCTTCCTTCCTTTATTTAAGTGTTCCTCTTTGACTGTAGGAAGAAGAGGAGGGGGTGCAATGACTAGGGGCACATAACCAGGCTGCTCACGTTCAACACGCTATAGACAAGATCAGAAAGAATAATATTAGTCTTTAATCATAATAATTTCTATATTCACAAAGACTAGGTTTGAGAGGGAACTATGCATACATAAAAACAGTTGAAAGTTAACATCTGTGCTTTGAGAGTCGCAAATTGTTGTTGTGTAAACCCAAAGACATAAAGTGACTGTCACGCCCCGACCCGGATCCCAGGACCTCGGGCACGTCAACAGACCGGCCGTACTCAAGCAGAGACAATAAGCTCAACTCAAATACAAGGCCTAAATGTGAGTCATAAGGGTCCATAGGCCCTATACATAATCTGGTCACTATGCGGGTCCTACACAAAATAACAACTCACAAAATAAAAGATAAGGGAGACTTCCAGACCTCGGATTTCCTATCGAGCTCTCCTCATCTCCACCCCCTAAACCTCTGAATCTGTAGAAGAGAGAAAGAGCAAAACGCATGAGCTTTCGAATGGAAAGCCCAGTAAGTACCCCTACGGGGATCACAAAGACATAAGAAAACAATATGTCAAATAGTGAGGTCACAATCCAAAGAAAACACAATCCTAGGAGTCTACAAGAAACAATCCAAAGGTATGACCCCTGATAACAGTAGCCCTCGAGCACTGTGATGAGTTTCAAAGAAAACCCAAGGATCACACCCGGCCAGTATGTCCACCTACTTGCTGTAAGCACGACCTTCTGGTCGTTCGACCCTCCGGTCGCAAATTGGTAGAACTACCACTCATACGTGTTAACACGATCAGCGTACCAAGCCCACTGACGGGTAACACCACCAGAGAATCGCCTCTCTTGCAAGGTAGGCAGAAATGCCAGGGGGTCCTGTCCCTGAACACTTCCCTATCAAAGCCCCCACACTCCACTGAGTCCGGGCAGTAGACGCAGCAAATAGGGATACCAACATTCCGAAAACAACATACATACTCAACAGGAATTTAAAATAGCCAAGGACGCATGTATGATATCAGTGAGCATAATCAAACAAGGCATAAGCAAGTCCAAAGAAAACACGAGGCGGGTAGGAACAAGACAAGTGTACTTACCTCTTGTTGGAACTCCTAGTCTCCTCTTAAGTGCCTTACAACTCCCGAGAGTATCGGCATACATAGGCTCTATTAGAGTCAAGATTTCAATAAATCCCTATGTCTCTAATGCATGCCTATAAACTACATTGGGCACAAGCACTAACGTCTCCTAAAGACCATCTCTCATGTTATGGATCCTTATCCTATGTTTCCATGTCCTTTAGTTGACCCTAGATCCAACTTGGTCAAGCCTAGTCAATTCTACGTTCATTTGTCGGGTCTGAACCCTACTTGGTCATCTCTAGTCATTTTAGTTGAAATGGGCCCACTTCAAAGCCCATTAAACGACTTGGCTTACTTGTGCCCTTTCTCACTATCGAAATAATTAATTAAACCCTTTAATTAATTATTATATCCGATTTTCATTTTATCTCCAATTAAATCCATAAATCGAATTTAATCAACCTTAATTATCAAAAGAAAATCGGTTGTTCGTTCTAGATATTACTTACTTAAATATCTTAATACAATATGTTAATTAATTCGTTACATCAATTTAATTAAATCTCCTTTTCAATTTAATTAAATTATCGACTAACTAATTGACCCATCTTATATAGGGCAAACAAGTATCACACTACAACGAACTAAACCCTACCTTTTAACTTGTCTCATCAAATAATTAGCTAGTTAATTACCCATTTAACTACTAATTATGATTAACAAAGTAATTAAATAAATTTTCTTCTCAACTATATCATTATAAGTTATCAACGAAATATTTGTCACAATATTATAATCCCCAACATAGGTATTATTTGGTTAGTATTTGTCACACCATAATGTGATAAAATTATTCCATTTCCAACCATAGTTTGTTATATTATTAACGCCACCACCTAATTAATCAATTAAATCCAAATAATATAAACAACCTAAGTTGATAATGCTATTAATCAATATGTCACACTACCTAAGTTATTTTAATTATCCATCCCTAAGTTACTGTGTTAATTAAACAATAACTTTTAATTTAATTTTTTTTTCTATCTTCTTCTTCTTCCTCTATCGCGACCGTGACCGGTCGGAGTCCTCCGCCATCGCCGGAGGGGTGCATTGGCCGAGCTCCTTCAAGCGCTTGCTTTCCCTCCGTCAGACGCAGCTTTCAGTGCCTTTTTGCCTCCCCTCGTCCGCACCGCCTTCTTCCTCTGTCCAAGCTTCACGGAGAAGATAGCCGGAGATGGCGACTCATCTCCCCGAGAGCTCTCTTCGCTGCTTGAAGGGGTACCTGAGCTTCCTCTCAGCCTCACGGTTCCTTTACGCACATCAACACCACCATTCTCCCCCTCCCGGCGCCGCTCCACTCGCGTCTACACTCACTCTCTCATGCGAGCTCTAACTATAGCTCAAAGGCATCGAACATGGAATTTAAAACCGGGAAATGGTTCCTACCTCGGTTCTGGTTCTCCTGGCGATGATGGTAGCGACCGAAACTCTCCCACAGCCGTAATCCCCTTCTCCGACCAAGCTCGCCGGAATCCCTTTCTTTAGTATTCGTTGGTGTACCGAGACAGTGGGACAGGGGCCCCCCTTTATAGGCTCCAGGTGGCGGCGGTGAGCGAGGCGGTAGATTGAGAAAACCGCCTCAGCCACCCAGCGACTTGTTTCCACGCCAGAATCTACCGGAAGAGGGCGGGGCTCAAAGGCTACTTGGATTGGTGGGCTGGGGAGAGGGGTGGCGCTGCCTCGAGATCGGCGATCAATAGATGGAGGGTTGTGATCGTTTGATTACAGCCAACGGCTGGATTCCATCCATAATGGCTCGGATCGGCGTCACTTTGATCAACGGCCGCGATTCTCTCAAGATTGACGGCTGGATCTTGGACTAAATCCTCGAGATCGTACCTCATCCCTAGATGAGTGGTTCTCCGCATACCTGCACCCTGAGGTTGCCCCCACCACACTAGTTCTCCTTGCCTCGTATCACATTTACGATCAGATGGATTAAACCTGCGCTTGCCACGTGGCACCATCTGAGCCTTTATAATGCTCCGCGATCGTCATCATCCAGGATCTTCTAATCCTGGCCATTCATTATTTTCTATAGAGTTCTTCGCTGGAAAATTTTCCAGAAGTCGTTTCTTCAATTTAGGTTACACTTAACTCCATCCCTGTGAGAGAGAACTATTCTCCTTTAGTCCTCGGTACTTTTCAAAATTACCAACAGGTCCTTCGGACTCTCCATTAACCCTTGTTAGGGTTTTTTGCCTATTAATTCCCATTTCTCCCAACATTTAATTCCTTAAGAAAATTTTCTCTAATATTCCAATTTAAAAGGACTTTAAGCATGTTTTTTATTTCCATAAAATCCTTAGATTTTACAATCCTCCCCCCTTATAATAATTTCGTCCTCGAAATTACATCAGCGCTCACAGGGAGGTAAATAACTCGGGGTAATGCTTTCTCATGTCTTCCTCAAGTTCCCAGGTTGCCTCTCGATCGGAGTGGTTATTCCACCTCACCTTGACAAAGGGAATGGTTCTATTCCTTAACTGCTTGTCCTCATGGCCCAAGATAGCTACTAGGCGCTCCTCATAGGACATGTCCTCCTGAATTTCCATCGAAACCTGAGGAATTACCCGTGTTGGATCACGGATACATTTCTTCAACATGGAGATGTGGAAAACATCATGAACCTGAGCAAGGTTCTGAGGTAAGGCCAACCTATATGCCACAACTCCTATGCGCTCCAAAACCTCAAAAGGTCCGATATATCGTGGAGAAAGTTTCCCGCGTTGTCCAAACCTTACGACACCTTTCATAGGAGATACCTTTAGGAATACCAGATCCACCACTTGAAACTCCTGATCAGATCTCTTACGGTCCGCATAGCTCTTCTATCTACTTTGAGCAGCCTTGAGTCTCTCTCTGATCATTCTAACATGATCCTCAGTCTGTTTGACAAAATCTGGCTGCTCAAGTGTCGCCTCAGCCACTAGCTTCCTCTCGCCCACATCGCCCCAACAAATAGGTGTTCGGCACTTTCTCCAATAGAGTGCCTCATACAGGGCAATCTTGATGCTTGCCTGATAGCTGTTGTTATAAACAAACTCTACCAGGCTCAGGCGCTCATCCCAAGACCTCGTAAAATCCAACGCACACGCTCTCAACATGTCCTCTAACACCTGGATGGTCCTTTAGAATTGTCCATCAGTCTGTGGGTGGAAAGGCGGTTAACGCCAAGCCCTGCACTCCGCAGTGTATGCGGGCTCTCCCAAAATCTAGAAACAAACCGAGTGTCTCGATCAGAAGTGATCGACACCGGTACTCCATGTAGTCTGACAATCTGATCTATATACAGCTGGGCCAACTTCTCCAAAGATGCTCCCGTCCTCAATGGTATGAAATGGGCCAACTTAGTCAGTCGGTCCACTATAACCCAGATTGACTCATGGCCTCTCGAAAGTACGCGGCAACCCCCAAGTACAAAGTCCATGTTAATGTGTTCCCACTTCCACTCCGGAATGGGCAAGGGTTGTAACATCCCTACAGGCTTCTGGTGCACTGCCTTTACCAACTGACAGGTGATGCATTTAGCCACGAACTCCGCAACTTCTCTCTTCATTCCCTTCAACCAGAAATGATCTTTCAACCCTTTGTACATCTTAGTACCTCCAGGGTGAACAGCATAGCTCGAGTAGTGAGCTTCCCCTAGAATCTCCTTTCTCAACTCAGGGACATTAGGCACACAAATCCGTTCATCAAATCTTAGAGTATGTTGATGCCAAAAATTGGTCCACATCACGCTTCGGTCACTGTTGCCTCGTGATCTGGTCTCAGCTCTCGACCAACGGTTAGAATTTATAGTTGATGTGGACGCTTACTTCTGCCTACGAACAGGGAGTGCGAAGAGCATCATAAAAACTCCGCTCGGAATTACTGGAATTACTCACCAGCGAGCCTGTAAAAAAGGAGAGGACGGTGATCGGAATTGGGCCTTTCTGCCCGGATTCAGCTCCGATGCTTAAGTCAGAAAACTTGAATAGAGAATCTTAGTTTTAGGCAGTTTTTTGTGTGATGAGTTTTTTTGGATCCCTTTTCTTCTATTAGCGCTCTCCTTTTATAGCACCTTAGAGGCGGTTCAGGAAAGGCGGTGGAGTAAGGCAGTGAGTTAGGTAAAATATCTCTTAAGGCGGTAGGAAGGCGGTAGGAAGGCGGTAGGAAAATATCTGCCCACTGTAGCAAGTGGATAAGGCCCACTCACTGTAGAGGCGTTAGATGTTTCTCTATCTCTTTCTTTCTACCCTACGCCCTTTATGAGAGGGTTGTTACAATTCCGACGGACTTGTTCGCAGGATTGAATCCTTACGCTATTTGCCGAGCGAAATTGTGCAAAGATGGTGATACTGCCATGTAGCCAAAGGAACAAGTGGTCCTTTAGCTTAACGACACCTGTCTTCACCAAATAGATATACTACACCGCCTCTTCACCAAATATATCCGTAACACTAGTCCCTTCCCTAGTGTACTTGTTGAAAAATCTAAGTGAGGGGTGGAAGCTAAGCCTTGCGTTTAAGCTTGGTTCAAGAACAAGTATCATTCTTAGTTGGCATGTCTATGTAGGCGTAGGGCTCTGGTAATGCACGATTAAGCTTGTACCTAAAGGACACATGTTGATACATGTTTTAATAGGCGACCGACGTTTACTGTGTTATCTTCTCGCTGTTATCGAGGTAGATTTTGGTTCCGGAATTCTCGCCTATAGTGTCGATGGGCTCTCCTATTTAAGGGCTTGTATGGATAGGGTGTTTTGACCAGAAAACTTTTGCACCCTTGTATTTTTGTATTATGGCTCAGCGCTTGTCTTTTTACAAGTTTTTCACTTTTTCTCAATGCTCTAGCCATTTGGCGAATTCCAGTTCTTTTTATGAGCACCTATCGGAATCTAAGGGTAGGGTAATCCACTTTGTAAGTCCAAGCGGTGTGTTTGGCCGCCTATTTTGTCATTGATTGGCAGGGGGTAGGTGAAATGAGCATAGACGCGGGGTTGGAAGCTTTTCATGTTGACCATGATGTGGAGGCGGGAGACCTCTTAGTTTTTACTTACGCAGGGGGTATGCTCTTCGAGGTTGAGATGTTCGGAGACGACTCCGCCGCCAGAGAGAAGGTGGGTCCCCACCTCCGGCCCTCGCGTCAGAACCAAGCTCCCTAGTGGCAACGCAGGATAGCGACGGCCGCTGAAGCCCGCGTGTATCTCCTCCGAAGTCTTATCCGAAGCCGCATCTTCGGACGGGTCCGCTGGACGCTTAGTTAGGATAATCCGTTCGAAAATATAGTTAGGATAATCCGTTCGGAAATATGTTTTAGGGTTTGTTATATCGCTTTATTTACGTCCGTCATGTGTAACTTGAATAAATGACGTTTTGTTGTTTTGTTTTTAAATCCTTTGGCATTTTTATAGCCTTTGTTGATGATCCTATGTTGGAGTGTGCGCTTTGTCTTTGTGCGGTACTGGCTCTGCCTTCCATGCGTACCGGCTCTACCTTCCATGTAACGCTTCTTGTTCCCTAAGACGACACGTGTCTCCTCTACTATTTAGCATTTAAAGGGGGATAGTGGCGCGACATGCGCGGCGTGTGCGTTTTGTCAATGTTATGATGGGCGATAGGGCGTGATTTTCCATGTAGGCCAAAGCAAGGCTTTGGTAATCGCTGACGTGGATGAATTTTTGAATTGTTTCGAGGAGATGTATGATGATGGTTGTTTGAACGGTTGGATTTGTGGGCCTTTGGTTCAAGGGTTCGTGATCGAACACAACCCTAAGATCTAACTGACCACGGATTCATTGCCTTTGTATATAAGGGGAACCGTGCATAAAAGGTGAAAAAGATTGCTTCGAAAATCGAGTTCTCTTCTCCAGATTTCCTCTTCTCCGGCGAGCTCTGGTTTAGTGCTTTTTTTTCTTATCTTTTTCCTCCTCTAAGGTAATGGCTAGCACTACTTCTTCTTCCTCTAGTTCTTCTCATGAGCCCTCGATTCCCTTTTCGTCCAACCCTACGGTTTCTGTTGTGATTCCGGTGATCCCGGGTGAACTTGGAGGCGTTCCAGTTCAGGGTTCGCGGGTTCATCCTGCCTCTAGGGCAACGCAGTAGGGTCTACGATACATTCATAAGTCTTCTTGGACGGTCGGAGGTAGATAGCTTTGGTAACTAAATATGAGATAAATCTCTCATTTGTTTGAGGTTAGGGTTCCTTGTTGCAGGGAGAGGGAACATTCTCCCGAGGGAAGGGAGATAGCCATCTATCAAGATGCGCTTATTAGGTGGCCTTAGACTCCCTTTTACGATTTTGCTAAAGGCGGTACTAGAGGAGTATCATTTGTGTCCTTCACGGTTGGCCCCAATTCTTGGAGACTACTTGAACGGCTTTGTTATTGTTTTCAAGCATTACGGAATAAATCCGGCCTGGGTCCAGATTTGGTTCCGGTATGCTTTTAGTCTATGTCTAGAGTCTAACGCCGATTGGTATTACTTCTCGGCTCGTCCGGGAGGAAATTTTAGGGAAGGTTCCTTCTTCCATTGCGATGGAAGAGCAAATTTTCTTTGTCAAAAGTAAGTCCGAGTGGGATGTCAGAACAAAGTGGGAGGTTCCCCGAGCGGACATCGCTTGTGAGGAAATGACGGGTGAAGAGGTGGGTCTTCTTAAGTCAATGATGTGGTTATCCAAAGTGTACATGGATGAGTTCTTGACAAAGGAAAACCTTGTTAAATGTCGTTTAATAGTGTCCCCGGTAGGAATTATTCGTGTACCTTACTAGTGCGATTTTTAACTCTGATTATCTAATTTTTTGATATTTGTTTTGTAGAAAATCCGATGGAGGACGAGGACCTGAGCTATGTTAAGGGTCTTTTGGCCTCTTTCGAGGGCGAAGTTCACCCGTCCTTGCCTCGCGGGCGGAAGAAGAAGGAGGTGGTACTTGGCCAAGGGGCTGATACCTCCAAGGAGGAAAGAAAGAAGAGGAAGAGAAAAGAGACGGGCTCTTCCAAAGAGGGGGTTAAGAATGACCCCAGTGCAGGGTCCTCACGGGAGAGGAGGACCAAGAGAAAGAATTCCGAGGACGTATCAGGTCCCGGAATTGTAGAAGAACTAGTGGGGGCGCCTCAGGAAGAGGTTTGTGCGGAAGAAATCCGCCCGACGTTGTCCCCAATTTCCGAGGGTCCTTCTTCCAGCCGGCCGGAGGACATCCTTCTCGCAGAGGTGAGAATTTCTATTTTCTATAGGTATGTTTCACTTAGAACTTTTAACTTAGGTTTTATTTTGCAGGCGGAGCTAGGAGAAGCGGCCTTCGTGGATAAATTAAGAGTGGCGGATTCCGTTTTAAAGGGATCTGCTACTAAGCAGAAGGAGTTACCTTCTGAGGATACTCCTTTTCGTGATGTCAAGTCCGTAAAGGATGTTTTAATGGCCATGCGGCCCGAGCAGCTCTCTACAAAACTCCGAAGGGCTGGCAGGGAAGAGGCCACTTACCAATTATTCCATTCGCCATCTTTGGTAAGGGTACATTCTCATATTTCCTTTATTTCTAAATTTGGTATATTTTTATGAGCTGTTTTGTTATTTAAGTAGACCGCACAATGGGCGGATCGGGTTGGTGCTCTTTGCCAAGAAGATTTGGCCAAGATGGAAATGAATAGAGGCGATATATCGCCAGTTGAACTCTAGGGTGGCGGCCTTGGAAGAGAAGGAGAAGAAACAGCATGACGCTATCCAGGCCCTTGAGCGAGACAAAACCGAGCGGCTGCAACAACTATCTGCCGTGGAGAAGGAGAAAAACGATCTAGCGGCTCAGCTATCTATTTCCAAAGGTTCTCTCGACTCTTTGAGGAGGATATCAAAGGGTTACAAGATGAATCCAAAGGCCGGTTTGAAGAAGGAACTCCAATCTACTCGGGAGGGAGCCGAGCCGTTCGATGGGATCTGAAGTCAAGAGAATTGCCGAGCTTCTGCGTAGATTCAAGGCGAGTTGGTGAAAATAAAGGGGAGCGTGATACACTTAAGGCGCATTTGGCTTCCCGTTTGAAAGCTCCTAAGTCCGACTCGCAAGAAATTAAGGATTTAATGGAACGAAATGGACAACTTAGAGAAGGAGGTTGCCCGGCTTAGGGCGAAAGTTAAAGATGGGGCCACTCGTATATATTCTGTGGTGCAACAAGTGGGCCATCATATTCCTCCTAAGGAGGTTTTGTCTATGGGGTTGGCTGGAGTCTTGAAGAAATTTACTGAGCTCAAAGAGCAACAAGTTATCAAGACCCCGGAGGCTCCATCGCTCTCAACTCCTTCTCGGCCCCTCGCTCCTTGGAACCTTCTACCCAAGCTCCTTCAGAAGCAGGCGGTCGCCCTGAGGGCCCTAGCTCTTAGGATGTTTTTCTTTTATGAATGTTGTAAATTCTCAATCACTTGGAATGTAATTTTTATTCATATGAATGAAATGCAAACCTTTATTTTGATGAAGTTTTATTTCCGAGTGATGGTTATCCTTAACCATATAAGAAATTCATTTGAGAAATATTTTCCGAAGTCTTTTGTAAACTTCTTCTTTCTTCCCTCTTCCTTTGACTTTGTAAGATGCTTCGTAACGAGTCCTTAGTCCAATCGCGGGACTTTAAGTTGTTGAATGAGGTACTCGTCTTCATAAATGAGATTGTTGCCTCATATTTCCGACGTCGGGATTTTTTGCCCTTGCTTTTTGGATAAGAGTTGCCGTTCTATCCCCACAGGATAATTCCGACTCGTCTTCCAAGAATGGGAATTTCACCGCATTTTTGTAGGATGGGAATTTCACCGCATCTTAGTAGGATGGGAATTTCACCGCATCTTAGTAGGATGGGAATTTCACCGCATCTTAATAGAATGAAAAAGACTTGAGCTTTATTCCGCGAATTTTATTCCGCGAATTTTAAGAGACAGCTACAGAATTTACTGATAGTAGCGTCGTAGATGTTCAGCATGGAATGGACGCTTGAGTGTCTTTCCGTCCATATTTACTAGATAATAGGTGCTTGCTCGGACGATTGTTTGTATGACGTAAGGGCCTTCCCAGTTAGGAGTTAGCTTCCCCGTTCGGCTTTTATTTCCACGAAACTCATTTTCCGTAGGACTAGATCACGATTTGGAAGAAGACTCTTTTACCCTTGCGCCATAGAACCTTTTTACCTTCCTCGGTGATAGATGGTCGCCCTCGCTTTCCACGACTTCTCCCGTTCTTCAAGTAGATCAAGTTACGCTTTCGGAGTTTTTCTCATTCTCTTCGAGGAGAAAGTTTGTCATGTGTCCATGAAAGTAGGCATCCCTATTTCTGCAGGGATGACAGCCTCTGCCCCATAAGTGAGGGAGAATGGGGTCTCTCCGGTAGGCGTTCTTGTTGTTGTCCTGTAGGCCCAAAGGGCGCTCGGAATTTCTTCTACCCATTTAGTCCCATTTCTGAATACCCGTGTTTTCAGTGTTTGAAGCAGGGTGCGGTTTGTCACTTCTACTTGGCCGTTGGCTTGGGGATGTGGCACAAACGTTAATCTGGATTCAATTCCGAGCTCTGAGCAAAAGTTTTTGAAGGCTTTGTTATCAAACTGTCGTCCATTATCGGAAATGAAGGCGACTAGAATGCCGAATCGACAGATAACCGCCGCCATAAGAATCCTCGATGTGCTTTCTCCGTGATTTTGGCCAAGGGTTCAACTTCCACCCATTTGGTGAAGTAGTCAATGGGCGACTATTAGAAACTTTATTTGCCTAATCAAGTGGGGGGAATGTACTCTAGGAGATCGACTCCCCAGATGGCAAATGGTCGAGGGCTAATGATGGGTGTAAGCTGTACCGGTGGTCGCCTCTGAATCTTGGAATGCCGCTGGTAGGCATTGCATTTCCGAGCGAACGCTATTGCGTCTTGAGTTAGTGTTGGCCAGTAATAACCTTGTCTTGAGTTAGATCAACGGTTCAGACTGCATCGCATTCAACGGCCTGATTACAACTTTACGCTTCGAGATCGTGACTCAACTCTAGATGGGTTGCTCCTGTAAACCCGCACTGTGGGACCACTTCCACCAAACCATTCCTCGCATCTGATCCACGATTAGATGGATTCGATCGCGGTTCGACACGTGGCTACACCATAGCCATTATAATGCCTCGCGATAGCGCGATCTCCATGATCTTCTAATCCTATCCGTTGAACCCTGAAAATTTCCCAGAGACCCCTATCTCTTTCCATATTCTTCTTTTGTCCATCCCTGTGAGAGGGAATAATTCCCTTTTAGTCCCCCATACTTCTAGAAATTACCAGATAATCCCTCTGGTCACCATAAACCCTAACTAGGGTTTTAAATCCTTTGTAACTTATTTTTCCCTCTATTAACTCCCCATTTAAACTCTAGGGAATTTATTTAATTTAATAAATAATTTTAAGACAAATTTTAACATTTTTATTTCTTAAAATTTCTTGGATTTTACAATCCTCCCCCCTTACTATAATTTCGTCCTCAAAATTACACCACTGCTTACAGTTAAGTAAACAAATCTGGATTACGCTCTTTCATATCCTCCTCGCGTTCCCAAGTTGCTTCTCGCTCGGTGTGGTTACTCCACTTTACCTTGACAAAAGGAATAGTTCTATTCCTTAACTGTTTGTCTTCCCTGCCCAAAATAGCTGCTGGGCGTTCCTCATAGGACATATCCAGTTGGACTTCTACAGGAACCTGGGGAATTACCCGTGTTGGATCTCGGATACTTCTTCAATATTGAAATGTGGAAGACGTCATGAACCTGAGCGAGATCCTGAGGTAAAGCCAATCTATATGCCACAACTCCTATGCGCTCCAATATCTCAAAAGGTCTGATATATCGTGGAGCAAGTTTTCCACGCCGCCCAAACCTTACTATTCCTTTCTGTAAAGGAGATACTTTTAAGAATACGGATCCCCACTTGGAACTCCCCGATCGTGATCTCTTACGGTCCTGGTGATAGCTCTTTTGTCTACTCTGGGCAGCTTGGAGTCTCTCCCTGATCATCTTGACATGTTCCTCCATTTGTTTTATAAAGTCGGGTTGCTTAAGTGTAAGCCCTACCTGACTTCCTTTCTCCCACATCCCCCAACAAATGGGAGTTCCCAAGCACTTCCTCCCATAGAGTGCCTCATACGGAGCCATCTCGATGCTTGCCTGATAACTGTTGTTGTAGGCAAATTCGATCAAGCTTAGGCGTTCATCCCAAGACCCCGTGAAATCTATTGCACATGTCCTCAACATGTCCTCTAACACCTGGATGGTCCTCTCGGATTGTCCATCACCTCAGGGGTGAAAAGGCCAATGTCAATCCCGCGCTCCGTGAAGCCGCATGCGCAGTGCTCTCCCAAAATCTGGAGACAAACCGAGTGTCTCGATCAGATGTGATCGACACCGGTATTCCATGTAGTCTGCCGATCTCATCTATATACAGCTGGGCCAACTTTTCCAAGGATGCTCCCATCCTCAACGGTATAAAATGGGCCGATTTAGTCAGTCGGTCCACAATAACCCAGATCGATTCGTGGCCTCTTTGAGTACGTGGCAACCCTGTCACAAAATCCATGTTAATATGTTCCCACTTCCACTCCGGAATGGGTAAGGGTTGTAACATCCCTGCCGGCTTCTGGTGCTCTGCCTTTACCAACTGACAGGTGATGCACTTGGCCACGAACTCCGCAACATCTCGCTTCATTCCCTTCCACCAGAAATGGTCTTTCAACCCTCTATACATCTTGGTACCTCCAGGGTGAATAGCGTAGCTCGAATAGTGAGCTTCCTCCAGAATTTCCCTTCTTATGTCAGGGACATTTGGCACACATATCCTTTCGTCAAATCTTAGAGTACCATCCTCATGGACTCTGAACCGTGTTGGTTCTCCCTGGCCTATATGTTCCTTGATCTCCTCCTGCATCGATCTTGCCCCTGAGCAACCCGAATCCTTTCCAATAACGAGGGTCGGATATGCAAGCTGGCCAATGAGACTTCCATTGTAGGCAAAACAACCTCTAGATCGAGCCTCCTCATGTCCTCCATTAGCGGCCTTTGAGTTGTTAGCATGGCGGCAACTCCATATACAGACTTCCTCGCCAGCATCCTGGCCACCACGTTCGCCTTGCCCGGGTGGTAATGGACACTGAGATCATAGTCCTTAATTAGCTCCAACCAACGCCGCTATCTCATATTCAACTCCTTTTGTGTGAATATATACTTGAGGCTCTTATGATCGGTGTAAATCTCGCAAGCTACACCGTAGAGGAAATGTCGCTAGATCTTTAGGGCAAACACAATCGCTGCCAACTCAAGATCGTGTGTGGGGTAATTCTCTTCAAATGGCTTTAATTGTCGTGATGCGTAAGCAATCACACGTCCATCTTGCATCAACACACAACCAAGACCAGTCTTGCATGCATCACTGTAGACCGTATACCCGTGATTACTTTGTGGTAACGCCAACACTGGTGCAGAAATCAACCTCTGTTTCAACTCTTGGAAACTCTTTTTACAGGAATCGGTCCAAATAAATTTGGTACCTTTTCTGGTCAGCTTAGTTATTGGTGCTGCTATAACCGAGAAACCTTCAACGAATCTCCGGTAATAGCCAGCTAATCCAAGGAAACTCTGTATCTCTCATACCGTTGTTGGTCTCTTCCATTCCACAACGGCTTCAATTTTCTTAGGATCTACTGAGACTCCAGCTCCACTTACCACGTGACCCAAGAAAGCAACTTTGTCCAGCCAAAACTCGCACTTGGAGAACTTCGCATAGAGCTGATGTTCCCTCAAGGTCTCTAGCACTATTTTTAAGTGTTCTACGTGTGCCTGGTGGTTTTTTGAGTAGACCAGTATGTTGTCGATGAACACCACCACGAACTGGTCCAAATATTGACGGAATACCCGGTTCATCATGTCCATAAAGACTACCGGTGCATTGGTAAGCCCAAACGGCATTACCAGAAACTCATAGTGCCCGTATCTAGTACGGAAAGCACTCTTCGGAATATCCGTCTCTTTAATCCTTACTTGATAATACCCAGATCTCAAGTCAATCTTGGAGAATACTTGAGCTCCCTGCAACTGATCCAGTAGGTCATCAATTCTTGGCAAGGGATATTATTTTTTATTGTCACCTTATTCAACTCCCGATAATCAATGCACAACCTTAACGACCCGTCTTTCTTCTTGACGAAAAGAACAGGTGCTCCCCAAGGTGACATACTAGGTCTGATAAAGCCCTTATCCAACAACTCCTCAAGTTGGGTCTTCAATTCCTTAAGCTCTGCAGGTCCCATACGATAAGGGGTCTTAGACATAGGAGCTGTTCCCGGAACCAAATCAATAGAGAACTCCAGTTCTCTTTCTGGGGGTAATCCCGATAACTCTTCCGGAAACACGTCATGATACTCCCTTACCACAGGTACGTTTGAGACCACGATCTCCCTATCCTTCTTTACCTCAGTAATAGAAGCCAAGTAGCCTATACATCCACCCCTAAGTAGCTTCCGGACCTGGGGAGCTGATATCTATTGTACTAGCGAACCAGTTTGGCTTCCTTTAAAGGTAAATTCTTCTTATCCCGACATCTTAAACACAACTCTCTTCCCACGATAGTCTACTACCGCGTAGACCGAAGAGAGCTAGTCCATTCCGAGGATCACGTCGTAATCCTTCAGGTCCATTATATGCAAGTTTGCAAGTAATCTCCGCCCCTCTGTCACTACTGGGCATGCTGGTACAATCCTCCTTACTAACTTGAAGCTCCTATTTGGGGTGTCTACACACAACCTCAGGGTAGTTTCTATAGTAGGAAGCGTGATGCTTCCTGTAAATCGTAAGTGCATACAAAGAGTGTGTGGCTCCGTGGATCAAATAAAGTGCGTGCATAGAATGAACTAATAGAAATGGTACCGCCATTTACATCAGCTTGGATTCCTCGTGGCTTCCTCGGTCGTCAGATGATAGACGCGTCCATGGGTCATCGGCCTCTGCTGTTGCTGGGGTTGATTCGAGGTGGAAGGTTGTCTTGAAGTAGCCTTCCCCTTCTTATCTCCTCCTTGTGGTCTTGGTGGTGGTCCAACAGATTGTCGGGAAGCCTGTTGTGATCCCTGGGTTCCTCCCACCATACTCTGTCCCTGTTGTCGCTGTGGACATTGGGCCTTTTGGTGATCCAGACCCAAACAGAGATAACACCCTCCAATTATCCTGGGGCACTGAGACCTCTTATGTGGTCCCTTGCATTCGTAACACTTCAGAGTTTGGGTCACGCTAGCTGATGACCCTTTGC
Source organism: Dioscorea zingiberensis (assembly GCA_026586065.1). Taxonomy (NCBI): domain Eukaryota; kingdom Viridiplantae; phylum Streptophyta; class Magnoliopsida; order Dioscoreales; family Dioscoreaceae; genus Dioscorea; species Dioscorea zingiberensis. Next base: position 300,960 of record JAGGNH010000022.1, on the reverse strand, counting down.
CTCCAGATGAGGCCGTAGGACCGGGTCGGCTTACACCATAAGGTCGATACTTGTTATCCGCCTACGCTTCCCATAACTCTATCTCGATGATTGGCCCCCGCTATTCGCCTTTGTCCTTTTCTTTTCGACGCACAGGCGCCCCTTGGCAAGAAGCTTCAGTATACTTGGCCCAAGCCACAACTTCAGTGTAAGTCTTACACATGTGACTGGTCACTATCTTCTTCAGTGATGGCCGTAGTCCGACCTCAAACTTCATTACTCGGCTCTCTTCTGTCGGAACCATGTCAGGTAAGAAGTGAGCTAATCGATCAAATTCCGTCTCGTATTGCTCCACTGTGGATCCTCCTTGTACAAGCTGGGAAAACTGTTGCCCAAGTAGAACTAAATGTCCCCGAGAGAAGTACTTGGCGAAGAACGAAGTTCAGAATTCTTCCCAAGTCTGGAAGGCCTCGCCCTTCCTTAGTCTTATCTCTCCAAAGTACCAGTCTTCTGCGGGTCCTTGGAGCATATAGACTGCGGTCCTGATCTTCTCCGCCTTAGTGGTCTGGAAGACCTCGAAGGTCTTCTCCATCTCCTTATCTCATGCTCGCAGCCGCGTGGGGATCAGAGTTCCCTCGAAGGTCGGGGAGAGGTCTCTTAATCTCCCCTAGTAATCCTCACTTGACGTGGGGTGGTTGTTGGAGGTGGTACTCGTTGGCCGCTGGTCTCCCCAATCAGTCCCCAACATCTCGCATGAGTTCCATCATGCTCATGGGGTACCTCCCCTTGCTCTCGTCCTTCGCTCGCTGCACTGAAAGCATTAGGACCGAAGTGCACCTCATGCTCAACTTCCATCTCATCTAAAGGTGGGGGTACCTCTCCGGCCCCGTGGTTGGGGTACCTCTTCAACAGCGTCAGCGCATTATCAGCCTTGACGAGGTCGCTCTCGCCTATCTCTACCCCTACCCCTACCACCTCGACCCCCACGGGTTTGATTCATAGTTCAACTGTATAAGAATTTCAAGGTTACTTTTATTCACAGCTGGACAAGTAATGATAAACTCACTTTTTATTGAATTTAAAAGCAACAACTAGAGACAACATGCTAAAAGCAAAAGATACCAAAGGACATATATAAATAGTTCATACAACATAAATGTTTGTAAGACTATGATTATTCTAGCAACATAATCTAAAACTCAGTCAAGGTGATGCTCGTCAGGTGACAGTGGTGTGTAGTCAGCACAAGGTTGATGTCCTTCGGACCCCTGTGGTCCCCTCATAGGGACCCGGGCGCACTACCGATAAGAGAAGGCTAAGTGCTCTCGACCGCCATGCCTACAAGCATTCAGAGAGCGTGGCCTACACTCCGTCATACGGTGCCCATATACTCCACATCGTCGGCACCAGGAGATCCTGAGAACCGTAGGAGATGATCTTACGCCTCTACCTCAATCGAACCCCCACCCACGGCGGTAATCTCGGGCTCGACACAAACGCCGTGGGAGGAATACTAGGGCTCACTATCTCCTCGCATAAGTGGAACCTCGGCTCGACATCCACCGGCCTCTCGTATAGCAATATGGTCTCTAAGTCTCATGGACCAAAGATAGTGGACGCGTGGTTTGAAGCCTGTCAACCTTCCGGTTGGTGGCTTCGACCGTCCTTCTCATCTCGGCGAGGACCTCAGCGGGCTCAGATGAATCAGCTCGGGGTGGTGGAGTGTTTTCCCGGATGGACTCCACCTCATCATCAGAGGAATCCTCACGGTACGATGGTCCCGACATCTTGCAGGTAAACTGGGTGTCAATCTAATGTACCACTATCTATACTACCCTGGGCCCAGCACTCCGCCTATGCAACCGCTAAGGTTATCTAGGGTCCCATATCCGCCTATCTAGAGAACCTGCCTCTCGATACCACTTTTAACTGGCCACGCCTGATCCGGATTCCGGACCTCGAAGGCCACACAGACCGACCGTGTTTAAGCGGAGGTAAACTCAACTCAAATACAAGGCCTTAAAAGGTGATAAGCAGATAACAATTTATAACATAAAATAAACTTGTGTTCAAAAGAACATAGAGTCATCAGGGTCAATAGGCCCTATAATAGTCTGGACCCTATACAGGTCCTACATATAGTAATGCTCACAAAATAAAAGACAAAGGAGTCTCGCACTTGGGATCTCCTCGTAACCTCTCCTCGTGCTCAACCCCCTTCCTAAAACCTCGGAATCAGAAAAGAGGAAAAGTAAAACACATGAGCTTCCGAATGGAAAGCTCAACAAGTACCTCTGCGGGTCACGAAGACATAAATAGGCAATATGTCAATCAATGAGGTCACAACATCAGCAAACACAGTTTTAGGAGTCTACTAGAAACAATCTAAAGGTATGACCCCTGCTACAGAAGCCCTCGGGCTCTGTGACGAGTTTCAAAGAGAACTCAAGGATCACACCCGGCCAGTATGTCCAGCTACTTGCTGTAAGCACGACCTTCTGGTCGTTCGGCACTCCGGTCGTAAATTGGTAGGACTACCTCTTATACGTGTTAACACGGTCAGTGTACCACGCCCACTAACAGGTAAGACCACCAGAGATTCACCTCTCTGACAAGGCAGGCAGAAATGTCAAGGGGTCCTGTCCCTGAACATTCCTCTATCGGAGCTCCCTAGCTCCACTGAGTCCGGGCCGTAGACCATAGAAAACAGGGACACCAACATCCCGTAAACAACCATACATGCTCAATAGGATTCCAAAATAAATAATGACGCATGTATGTGAACAAAGAAGCATTAGATATCAATACATAAACAAGTCCAAGAAAACCCGAAACTTGGTAGGAACTAGGCAAGTGTACTTACCTCCTGGTGAGACTAAAGTCTTCCTAGGATCTCTTGGAATTCCTTACGTCTCCCCGTGAGTATCTGGCATACATAGACTCTATTAGAGTCAAGATTTCAACAAGTTTCTATGTCCCCAGTTTCACATGCATGTCCAACGTTCTGGTTGGGCTTAGGCCCACTAACGGGTCCTAAAGACCGTCTCCCGGGTCACTAACCCCTATTCCCCAGTTTCATGTCCTTTAGTCGTCTCTGCCTCCAACTTAGTCAAACCTAGTCAACTCTATTTTATTTGTCGAGTTTAAAACCCAAATTATTCGCCGATAATAAATTTAGTTGAATTGGGCCCACTACTAAGCCCAACGAACGACTTAGCTTACTTGTGCCACTTTCTACTGATATAATTAATTAAATCCCTTTTTAACTAATTATAATATTCGATTTTCGGTTTATTTCCAATTAAAATTTTCAATCGGATTTGATCACCTTAAGTTGACAAGAAAAACGACTAGCCCAATTAAATATTCAAATATCTTGGTGTGAAAAAAATATCGATTTTCCATTAAATCTATTTAACTACACCCCTTGCTTAATTTATCTAATTATGCTATTACCTAGTTAATTATTCAACTAACTATTAACCATGATTAGCAAATTATTTAGATAATTTCTCCTTATTTATCTTATTATAATTTACCAACAAATACTTGTCACACCAACTTACCTAATCCTACCCCAACATGGTATTATTAGACTAGCTTTGTCACACCAAGAATATTATTCCATTTCCACTATGGTTTGCAATTTTATTTAATGTCACACTACTATAGTCACTGTTTAATTAAATCATTTCCTTAATATTTGTCACAATTCCTAAGTTTCCATATAGTTATTACAACTATACTAAATCAATCAATTTATTTGTCACATTACCAAAGTTCCACAATTATTCAAAATAATTGTCACACTTCTAAAGTTTACGAATTATTTAAATTAATTATTTACTATTGAATTAATTAATTCAAATAATAATCATTACTATATATATATATATATATATATATATATATATATATATATATATATATATATATATATATATATATTTTAAAAAATGAACTCTATCTCTCTCTCAGCTCCTTCTTCTTCAACCCGCCACCGCTGAAGCTCACTGGAGGTGCTACTGACCACGCTGCAGATCCTTCTGGGAGCTTTTCTTATGCGGGAATCTTCACCGCCGAAGCTCCACGCTTACTCCAAAGATCTCCGGGAGGTCGCAGCTCTTTCCCCTTCTCACTGGAGCTTGTAGGCTCACGACGAGCATTGTACCACCACCGGCATTTAACCCTCCCGACGCCACGTATAAAATTCAATGCATAAAAACTCGCCTAAACTTTCTACCGTGTTTTAAAACACTACAGTGGGGTTTGTTGGCGGCATCGGGTGCTAAAGAAACCGGAAAACCTCTGCATCTTTTCTCCGGCGAAGCCTCGGCCGCTACCGGTGAGTGCCGTGACGTTTCCCCACTGCCTCACCCTCCCTTCTCCGTGAAATGGATGCTAGCACCCCTGCTACCAACTGGAGCTCAATCCTGCCTACCGGCAAACTCCCTCCCTCTCTTCTCCGACCACACCTGCGTAGGAAAATAGAGAGCTTCTCACTAGAGCTCAAGATTACTCAACACCGCAGCCGGTCTCCACGCTTTATAGGCCCTCGAGGAGCGGTAAGAGACGCCATGCGAAATGTACCGCCTTCAAGTGGCGGTGCCACCACGCTGCAGCAACCGACGGAGTAGACAATGAGGCTCTTGCGGTACCGCTGGTGGCCGGGGAGATGGTGGTGATGCTTTGGGATAAGCTTTCTCCGATAAGTTTAAGGAGATATCTTGATCGCCTTCAATGGCTCTAATTAGATCTATGAGTCTCGGATCGAGGCACAATTTAGATCAACGGTTGGGGCGCATCGCATTCAAATGTACTGACATAACTTTTACGCCGAGATCGTGACTCAACTCTAGATGGGTGGCTCCTGTGAACCCGCATTGTGGGACCACTTCAACCAAACCATTCCTCGTGATCGATCCACGATCGGATGGATTAGATTGTCGCCGGCTACATGGCTACACCATAGCCATTATAATGCCTCGCTGAGCGAGCGATCTCCATGATCTTCTAATCCTATCCGTTGAACCCCGAAAATTTCCAAGAGACCCCTATCTCTTTCCATATTCTTCTTTGGTCAATCCCTGTGAGAGGGAATAATTCCCTTTTAGTCCCCCATACTTCTAGAAATTACCAGATAATCCCTCTCGTCACCATAAACCATAACTAGGGTTTTAAATCCTTTGTAACTTATTTTTCCCTCTATTAACTCCCCATTTAAACTCTAGGGAATTTATTTAATTTAATAAATAATTTTAAGACAAATTTTAACATTTTTATTTCTTAAAATTTCTTGGATTTTACAGGAACCCTAGACTACCTAAATATTATGGTTGGGCCTTAACCTAAGGGGACATGACTAGCCACGTGATAAAGGTTGCTCTTTCTAAATTAAATAGAACATGACTAGGTAAAGCTAGACTACTTTCTGGGCTTAGTAGATGGGCCTAATTTGGCTAAGAAGACTAGAAATGATCAATTAGGATTCATATCATGACAAACAGGAATAAGGTTGACCAGTTGAGCAAAGGTGATTAAAGTTGACCAAGTGTCGGTTGAAAGTCACCTAAGTGCTCGGAAATAAGTGCAATGGGTCGGTAACCAAGTAGAAGGTCTTAAGGACCTGTTTAGTGGGCTTAGGCCCACCAAAAGTAAGAGTTATGCATGAGCATTTAGAAACATAGGGTTTTATTAGAATATTGGCAGTAATAGGAAACTTTGTTATCAGACACTCTCGGGGAGTCTTAGAGACACTACAGGAGGAGACTAGGAAGTTTTCCAATTCTAGTAAGAGGTAAGTACATTTGCCTTGTACCCACTCTTTGGAGTTTTCCTTGGATTTGCTTTTATCTTATTTACAGATGTTTTGTTGATGTCATACATGCCGCTCTCTTTATTTGTGATTCATTCTCGTTGAGCATGTATGTTTGATTCGGGATGTTAGTATCCCTATTTTGTTTGTGGGTCTACTACTGGACTGGAGTGGGCGTGGGGGCCGTTAGGGAAATGTTCAGGGGATGGGACACCTGGCATTTCTCGCATTCGATGCTAGGCAGGGCCATGCTTCGTTGTCCTACCCGTCGATGGGAATGGTATCACCGGCCGTGTCGTAATGCCGTGATAAGAGGTGGTGCTACCGACTTACGCATCGGAGGGTCAAACGACTAGAGGGTCGTGGTTTACAAAATGCATAGTTGGTTACTGTTGACCGGGAGTGATCCTTGAGTTGACTTTGAAACTCAACACATAGCTTGAGGGCTTTTGTTGATAGGGGTCGTACCGTTGTAATTATTTGTGGTATGCTCCTAGGGTTGCATTACTTTGGGGATGAGGTCTCTTTACTTTATATATTGTTTTACCATGCCCTTGTGACCCTAGGTATTTACTGGGCTTTCCATTCGAAAACTCACACACCTGTTCTTTCTTTCCGTTACAGATCCTGAGGTTTAGGCGCTGGTGCAGAGGAGACTGTTTAGGAGCCACCGAGGTTTGGGAGTTTCCTTTGAGTTATTTTTTTTATATGTGAGACATTTATAGGGCCCGTGTAGGGACCTGATTTTGTATAGGGCCTATGGACCCTTATAACTCTATGTTCACAGGACTCGAGTATGATTTTATTATTGTTTATTATTTGGCCGATTTACACTTAGGCCTTGTATCTGAAATGAGCTTGACTCTACTCGAGTGCTTGGTCAGTGCATCGCATACTTCGAGGGCTTGGAATCCGGGGAATGTATGTGATTAAAGTGGTATCAGAGCACCGGTTGGTCTAGATTGGAGCAGATAACAAACACTCTAGTTGCCCTTAGTTAGTTGCATAGACTGAGTTTCGGTTTAGGGGTAGTAGAATTAGTTGTACATTAGATTAATATCTTGTTCTTAATGAAGGTAGCAAGGATGTCTTGAAGTAAACCCCATGGACCTAGATATTATCAGGAGGCTTCATCCAAGGAGGTGGAGTCTATTCGAGAGAACACCCCACCACCTCGTGCTGACTCCCCGGTTTCTGAGGAGATTTTTGCTGAGATGAGGAGGGCTGTGGAAGCCACCAATTGGAGGATTGATAGACTTCAGTCCACAGTAGAGATGCTTGTTTAGAGGCAGATGGCCGAGAGTCAGAGGGTCCCTATCTTTCAGAGGCAGGTGAACTTGAGTACGAGGGTCCCAAGGCGAGTCAGCCGAGCACAGGACTATCGTAGGAGTCTTGGTGTGCAGCTGGGAGTTAGGGCTGGGGGCTCGACCGCTAACTTTATCACTTGTATAAGGTGTCGACGTTGGGTAGATATGGACACCGGATGCCTGAGTGCAGGCACCCTTCTCTTTGGTGCCGTAGTTATGGCAGCAACGAGCATCTCGCCTTTTTACTGCCCAGGTGGCGCACCAGGACCTAGTAAAGGACCACAGGAGGCGGGGGAGTATCTGCCCACTGAGCGCATGCCACTTGTCGACTACACTCCATTGTCACCCGATGGGAACTACCTAGATTGAGTCTAGTTTGTTATGTTGGAATAAGTTGTAGTTTTACAAACTTTGAGTGTTGTATGAACTACTTATGGTCGTGTTTTCCTTTATGAAGTTTGTTTTTAGTTGGAATAAAAGTTTGTTTATCGTTATTGGTGTTGATGTGTATTAAATCACTCTGCTAATATTTGACAGTTAGACCATGAATCAAGGACGGGGAGGGCGTGGAGGACAAGGTAGAGGTAGGCGAGGGCGACCTCGCCGAGTAGAGGTGCCGCAGCCACCTGCTGAGGAGGTGCCCCACCCACAGGGTGAGGAAGTACCCCCACCATTGGATGAGATGGTGGTGGATGATGCGTTGAATCCATAAGTGAACGGGTCGAATTAAGTAATAAAGTGGACAAATGTCGGGTTGTCGATCCTCAGGGAGAAAGGAAGTACTAGTAATGGCTATTCGTTTATTATCTAGTCGATCAAGTTTGGTTGGTGATAACTAAACCTAATTCTAACAGTAACAGTGCAAATTAACAAGTAAAATTGACCTTAAAGACAATCAATCGATGAAGGGGATACTTGGGTGATTGAATCCCCCTTGGATTCTCTTAGATATGGATAATGCTCTCTATGTTAATTCTTGGTGAATCATTGGCCAAGGGTTCCTAATGTGATTTCATCCCCTCGCTCGAGGGTGATTACTCAACCTAGTGCCCTTACTAGTTAAGTTCTAGGGAACCTATCTCTTGGAAGGACTAAGGGAATAGGACATCTAAAGGAGTCGCTCGCCTTAGTACCCGGGCTCCCGGTGTACTCCTAGCCCTTTCTATTGAAGTTTGTCTACACATGGGGAGGCGCTCTCATCTTCCCCCATATGGACTATAGAAACCTCTCCGGGCTCTACTTAGCGTAGAGATTAATGCTACCACCATGCATAACATTCAATAGACTACAATGCATTCAACCAATCAATCAACATAGAAGAGACAATATCAATTAAACATAATCCAAAGGTTCATCAACACCCAAATATCAAGAGATTAGCTCTCCATCAATGGAGAGCAACAATCCATGCCAAAAGAGAAAGCAAACATAGAGTTCATGAGAGAAAACCTCTAATGATGACTGTTGGTGGATCCCTTGCTTCTCTCTTGCCCCTTCTTCTCCTTCTTGAGCCCTTTTGATGGGAGAACTCCTCCAATCCTCTCCTCCTTGGTGATGGAGAAGATGATGAATATCTCGCCCCAAACCTTGATGCTTTGGCTCCAATCCACTCCAAGATGCCCCAAAACCCCAATTAGCCTTTGTATTTATATCCCACACTAGGGTTTTGGGTGTATTTTTTGACTTTACCCTCGGTTCGGCCGAAATAGCAGCTGCAGCTTTACGATATACGACCCAGTATATGATCCATATCGCAGACGTGCCCCATATACTCAACTCCCATAATGGAATACCATACCGGGTCGTATACTCCTCGTGTCCTCGTATCACGGGTCCGCCACCGCTCGGGGTCCAGTAGAAATCTCCAGGTCCATACGGGTCCGTATGGGACTCTGTATGGACGGTCCTTTTGCTCAGTTCCAATTATTTTGGCCAGCATTCTCTTGAAAACGTTTCTTTTCTCTTGGAATTGCTATTTTCTGCCCTGTTTATAAAATAAAAGCCATTTTGAGTACACGCGGGCCAACATTCCTCTAAAACTTAAAGTAATATGCATGAATTTCATATATAAATGATGCTCATTTGAACACTTATCAGTGGAGCAGGAGGTACCTGCCCAATCCAATGCTGAAGTGCCTCCGGCAGAGGGCCCTGGTCCCAAGGGTGAGGTACCCCCCATGAGCATGTTAGAGCTTATGCGAGAGATGATGGGGTTGATCCAGGAGACTAGGCAGCAGCGAGCACCACCTCCACCTACACCTGCCACCCCCACTGCTAGCAGGGGATTGCTAGGGGAGATCAAGAGGCCCTCTCCCCGACCATTTGAGGGAGCCGCGGACCCTCACGTGGCTGAGTTATGGATAAGAATAATGGAGAAGACATTTGAGGTTTATCGGGCTAGTGAAGCATAGAAGATCAGGACAACCGTCTATATGCTCCAGGGACCTGCCGAGGATTGGTATTTTGGCGAGATACGACTGAGGAAGGGTGAGCCCTTCCGGACACAGGAGGAGTTCGAGGATTGCATTCTTAGCCAAGTACTTTTCGAGGAGGACATCTAATTCGGTTGGTACGAGGTTCTTCAACTTGTTGCGGTGCGGTCGACGGTGGAGCATTATGAAACTAAACTCGATAGGTTGGCTCGTTTTCTACCTGATATGGTCCCTACTGAGGAAAGCAGAGTGATGAAGTTTGAGACCGGACTCCGGCCATCATTGAAGAAGATTGTGACTAGTCACATGTGCAAGACCTATACAAAGGTGGTAGCTAGGGCCAAGTAGATAGAGGCCTCTTGTCAGGGTGACACCCAGGGATCGTCTCAGAACGAGAAGAAAGACAAAGGTTCAAGCGGTCGGGGCCAATTCCATGAGGAAGAGTTGGGGAAGGCGTAGGCGGATCACAAATACCAACCATATGGCAAGCCGCCAAAGGTCTACGGCCTTGTTTGGAGGCAAAGGGTCAATGACTAGCGTGGCTCAAACCATTAGTTGTTTTGAGTGCAAGGGCCGCATAAGAAAGTCTCAGGTTCGCGGCTTATAGGAGGATGTTTTATCCGCTTGAGTCTTGATCACAAGAAAGCCCGGTGCCCTGCCACCGCATGTGACAGAGTGTAGTTGGAGGAACCCAAGGGTCACAACAGGCATCTAGAGAGTCGGTTGGACCATTACTGAGGCCACAAGGGAGCGATAGGAAGGGAAAGGCGACAACAGGGCAACCTTCCACTCCTCGCAAGCCTCAGCAGCAACAGAGGCCTATGGCGCACGGACGAGTTAACCATCTGACCACTGAAGAGGCCCAGCCATCAATTGATATTGTCGCAGGTACCATTTCAGTTAATTCTTTTTATGCTTGCACTTTATTTGATCCGGGTGCTACACACTATTTCGTATCGGCACGATTTGCACGAAGACACACCTTGCCTGTTGTAGAGTTACCTTATAAGCTGAGTGTAGACACCCCGTTTGGAGCTGCCAAGTTAGTGAGTAGGATTGTACCGGCATGCCCAGTAGTGATTGAGGGGCGGGAGTTACCCGCTGATCTGCATGTGATGGACCTGAAGGATTACTATGTGATCCTCGGGATGGACTGACTCTCTTCGGTATACGCAGTGGTGGACAGTCGTGGGAAGAGGGTAGTGTTCAGGGTGTCGGGAGATGAAGAGTTCACCTTCTATGGCGGTCAGGGCGTGTTCCTTAGTGCGAGGAGATCTCGGCTCTCCGGCCTCGGAGGTTACTTTGTAGTGGATGCCTTGGTTATTTGGCCTCTATCTTTGAGGCCGAAAGCGGGATGAGTGAGACCGTGGGCCTCGGATGTCCCGATAGTGAAGAGAGTATCCGGATGTATTTCTAGAAGACTTACTAGGAGTACCCTAGAAAGAGAAGCTGGAGTTTTGATTGATTTGGTTCGGGTACAACACTGTGTCCTAAGGCTCCCTTATAGGATGGCGCCTGTAGAGCTAAAGGAGTTGAAGACACAATTGGAGGAGCTGTTCGAGAAAGGTTTTATAAGACCCAACATGTCACCTTGGGGAGCACCTGTTTTATTTGTTAAGAAGAAAGATGGGTCAATGAGATTATGCATCGACTATAGGGATGTAAAGCCCCTGTTTTTCTAGTGATCACTGTTTAATTTTCTGAAAAATAAATCGGGGGTTATTAGTTCATAAACAAGAGTTTAAAAATAAAGTAAATAAAATTGAATGGGAATGGGCCAACAATTCTGGCTTGGTCCACCCCAAACATAATAGAGTGATTGGATTTAACAAACTTAGACTTGTGACAAAATTCTATGGTGATATAGTAATTTATTTTAAATGGTTAATTAATAAAGCATAGTTGAGGATTTAAATGACTAGTGGCAAATAAAGCTAGGGTGTGACAAATAATAGGGTTGTTTTAAAAACCCAATAATGAAACTATAGTATATTTGGATTAGTTGAAGCATGTGACAACATATAGTAATGGAAAAATATATATATTTTAGTATATGTATATAGAAGTGAACTTAGGTTTTTACATTTGAATGAGATGCAATTGAAATTAGAGAGGAATGGTGCTTTTTTTTTTCTCATCTCTCTCTCTTCTCCCTCACCGTGCCCTACTCGGCAAGCAAGCCCCTACCGCTTGACGGCCCCACCGCCGGCCAGCCCAGCCTCCCGCCAAACACCTCCACACATGCAACCCGGCTCGGCCCGGGTTCCCATTCCAAGCTTGCTCACGCCGCTCTCCTTCTCCGGCATTGCCTTCGATTCGCTCCACCCTCTTCCTCCTCCGATGAGCTCTTAACACTTTGTGAGTTGGAGATTGGGGGAAAACCATCTAATTGTCTCTTAATTTAGGGCATGGAGTGGTGTAGGATGAATTTCTTCATGAATGGGGAGTACATGGGGAAGTGAATTTCATGATTGGGACTAAATTGGGGTTTTGTCTTGAAGATTAGAAAAAAGATTAGTGTATTAATGATGCCGTGGACTATATGTTTGATGAAGTTAACTTTATATGATTAGTATGTTAATTATGGTGATTGGTTGTATAATTTTCGGGCCCTATAAAATAAGGGAGGTGCCTTGAATTTTCATGAAAATTCTAAAGTATAGATGCCCACAAGATGCTTATTGAAATTCCTCTAAGAACTTGGTGGTTTGAAAACTTATGTCTTAAGGCTATAATGTCATTGAGCATGTGGGTGATTATCTCTAACACATGTGGATGTAAATTCAAAGATTTATATGGTTTGTTGTTGTAAAACCCAAGGGTATTATAGTCTTTGGAATAATTTTGTGGAATTTCCTTATTTTGTTATTTTATTAATTGGGGAAAGATTCCTCTAATGTGGAAAATTTGAGAAAAAATGAATAATGGAACTATTGGGATTATTAAGGATTCATTAGATTTAATCTTAATTATGGACTTTTGAAACTACCAGGACCCAAGTGTTAATTAAAAGTATATTGAAAGTTAGAGGACTTGGATATGAGTTGCCACACACTTTCGAGGAAAGAAGGTATTTTCATGTGATGGAAATAATATGGAGGACCAAATGATAGTTTCACATCTCTCACAAAGTGAATTAGAAAGTAATTAATGAAAAGACTGGGGGGGTCCATAGCAAAAGCATGAGAGAATGCATGCACGAGATCACTGTGAATAGAATGGTACGCAGAGATTGATGAGTTTATCTTTTAAGAAGATCCATTTTGCCAATGCATTTGGGGAGAGAGAGACTTGGCCAGCGTGGGGGAGGAAACCAAATGGGCCGCAGTTTCTACCAAATGTGAGACCATGTGGATAAGGTAGAGAGGTTGTTACTTTTAAAATTTAGTTAAGATCCGATCGCGTGGGAGCCCTCTCGGTTATTTATCAAGGGAGAATAATCCTCGAGCCCTAGTTCTTTTATTTTCACCCTGACGCCGCCTACCCCATCTTCTCTTCTTCCGGGTTGCTTCCACTGCTCCCTCGGTTCCCGGCGACTGGAGGTGGTGAACACGCCACTGTCTGGTAAGTCTCCTCATCCTTGTTGTTATTATGGACCTGCATGCAAGTACATGATGAGAGGATAGGAGTATTATAGGTATTTACTGGGTTTTGATTAAAATGGATTTAACTTGAGGGTCCCCTTGTGATTGGCTGTGAGGAAGTGAATAGAGAGATAAATTGGGTAAAGATTGTTAGAGGCTTGGTGTGCTTCTGAGACTAGGTTCTGTAAATAAATCTAAAGAGAAAGAGAGAGAGAGAATAGTGCTTTGAGGTGTTTTACTATTTATGAAGTCACTATGCATGAGTTTAATAATTTCATTGTTTGAGGTTCTCTAGACTTGAGTGAGATGAATCTGTTTTAAACTTGGGCAGTGAACTTGAATCCTTTTTATATAGGCCTGGTGATTTAGTTAATCTTATTATGTATTTTCTTGGCCTTGCTGCCATTTTAGTTGTTTATGCTAATGGGTGAATAGTTATTGAAATTTTTGGGCTGTTGTACTTAATATTATGTGTGATTGTTGATGAGGATTATTAGAGGTTAAGATTATTGTTTGGTGTTCAGAATACAGAGGATGAGATGGCTTTTTGTGATGTGGAATGGATTTTGATTTTAATTACTAGGTAGTATTGATCAAAGGTTCTTTGCGTGTAGAGGTTACGGTGTATCATTTTTGGAGAAGTATGAAATAGAGAAGACAGAAGACTGTCAATAGTGTAGTAGTAATCAGAAATAATGCTGAATAATTCTTGGAGGAGATCTAAGTTTTAGTTGTAGAATGAAGGTGTCCATGATTATATAAGAGTAAAGTCATGTTGATCTAGTAAGTAAACTGTGTGACTGATTACTAAGGCTTTGGAGTTGTTTAGAACTCCTGATATATGAATACAAATTATCTAGGAGTATGTGGTGGATGGCCCTAATTTTCTTTGTGGATGAAGTTTTGATTTGAGGCTTTATATAAATTTTTGTGAAATTATATAGTGACATGGTCTGTTGTTGGTTGGATTTATTTATTTAATTATTTTATTGCCTACATTGGTGAGAGGCTGTAAGTTTAAGTGATTCATTAAGTGGTGTTAATGAATAGTAAAGAGTGATTAAATATTTGATTGGTTGTGATGGTCTTGTTATGACTTTGGTTGAATGGGAGTTGAGATCGGGTCCAAGTGGTAATGGCTTGCAAAGGCTTCAAAATAATTGAATTGGCTTTCAAAACATTTGGGCTTGCTTAGATGGGCCTTGGGCCGGTTTAGTGAAATATAAATAAGGGGAAATGATTTTATATTTTAAGTTTTGTGTTAGAAGCCCTAATTGTGCACGTGACGAATGGGTTCAATAATGGGTCGATCCCCTTTAGTAGATGCATATGTTATAAAGCTAGACATTCTTAAACACTCGTACGTGTACTGAGTATAGACCCGTGGCTTACAGATATTGTCGAAGAGTGTGAAGCTTCGACGGGGCAGATTCGGAGCGATCAGTTGGATTGCGCTAGAGGTAAGTCACTCTTGCCTTGTTTCCACCCTTGCATGGGTTTTCTTGCTCTGCTGGATGCTATCTGTTAGCATGATCTTGTTTTGTACTTACTCTTGTTGATACAGGCACATAGATAATTTGATTGATATCTTTCCTATTATGTGCATGGTTGAATTGGTTGTGGTAGTTTAGGACTACCGTTTGTTGATATACTTAGTTGGACTACCCACCCGTGGGCCGACACTTGGTCATGGGCACATGTTCTTGTGTCTTTGGGAGGTGCGTACCAACCCGAGGTTCCGATCTTCCGCCCAAAGTAATAGTGGAGTAGAGGGCTCCAGTCCCCTGGCCGATGGGGTTGATTTCTTTGGACGGTCGACATATAGAGGTGGCGCTACCGGAGTCGGCGAGGTTCGTAAACTACTGACGGTACATTGTTCTTGATCCGAGTACTGCGGTTCTTGATTCTGACGAAATTTGCTGTCCGGGGGAAATCATTGCTGTGTTGTTCTTTTGGATTTCTCATCTAGGGCTCCGAGGGCCATAGCTGGATGTTAGGATCTGTTTGTATGGGGAGTAGCACCTTTGTTTGATGATCCTATGTTATTGATATATGTTTCAGCTGACCCTTCTGATTCTTGCAGCGTACTTACTGGGCTTTCCATTTGAAAGCTCACGACTTTTCTCTTCTCTCATTTCAGGTCCTGAGGAGTAGGTAGACTCGAGCTCATGGACGGCGAGAGTTGGGGCGGGATATTGCTGAGGTTGGAGAACCTCCCTAGGGTATTTTATCTTTGTGTCTGAGGACATTGTCTTTATTTTATTAGGACCCTTGTAGGGCCTGGATTGTGTAGAGGGCTATGGACCCTTATTTGATTTTATTATGTTTCCGCTGAGACTTTATAATTTATTTGTTGACTTTCTTTTGGTTAAATGTATTATCTGCTTCTCATTTTAGGCCTTGTATTCGATTAGGACTCGTCTCCTTTCGAGTACGGCCGATCTGTCGACGTTCCCGAGGTCCCTGGATCCGGGTCGGGGCGTTACAGATTAAAGTTGCAGGGAGCCCAGGTGTTCTCGAAGGTAGACTTGAGGTCTGGATACCACCAGGTGCGGATCAGGGAGGAGGATATCCCGAAGAGTGCCTTTCGGACCAGATATGGACATTATGAGTTTAGGGTGATGCCTTTCGGGTTGACTAATGCCCCTGCAGTGTTTATGGATATGATAAACCGGGTCTTTAGGCAGTACTTGGACCGGTTTGTGGTGGTTTTCATTGACCACATACTGATTTATTCCAGGAGTCGCCAGGCACACGAGGAGCACTTGAGGACAGTGTTAGGGATCTTGAGGCAACATCAGTTGTATGCCAAGTTCTTTAAGTGTGAGTTCTGGTTGGATAGTGTGGCATTCTTGGGGCATGTTATCAGTGGTGCTGGAGTTTCTGTGGACCCCAAGAAGATTGAGGCCGTCGTCGATTGGAGGAGACCAACCACAGTCAAGGAGATCCGGAGTTTCTTGGGATTGGCCGGGTACTACAGGAGGTTTGTTGAGGGTTTCTCCCGGCTGGCAGCACCCTTGACTAGATTGACTAGGAAGGGCACCAAATTAGTGTGGTCAGAGACATGTGAGAGGAGCTTCACGGAGTCAAGTGAGGAGATTGGTGGCCGCACCTATTACGCACTACCACGAGTGGACGTGGGTTACACGCAGTATATAGTGATGCTTGCAAGGCGGCTTGGGGTGTGTGTTGTTGATGCGGGGCCGAGGCGAGTGATTGCTTATGCTTCCCGTCGGTTTGAAGCCCTATGAGAAAAACTACCCGACACACGATCTGGAGCTTGCAGCGATCGTGTTTGCCTTGAAGATATGGCGGCATTTCCTCTATGGTGTACCATGTGAGATTTACACAGACCACAAGAGCCTCAAGTATATTTTTACACAGAAGGAGTTGAATATGAGACAACGGCGGTGGTTGGAGTTAATCAAGGATTATGATCTGAGTGTTCACTACCACCCGGGGAAGGCTAATGTGGTGGCAGACGCTTTGAGTAGGAAGTCCAACTATGGGGTTGCCGCATTATTGACATCCCGAGAGGCCTTTGTTGGAGGAGATGAGGGAGGCTGGAGTTAGAGGTGATTTTGCGGCACATAGAGGTTAGTTTGGCCAGCTTGCATGTTCGACCCTCGGTGTTGGGTAGGATCGAGAGATGCTCGGGGACAAGATCCAGTCTGGAGGGAGATCGGGGGGGTGAGGGTTGGTGAGGGGTGAACCCGTCACGGTTGGGGATTCATGAGGATGGTACACTAAGGTTCGATGCGAGACTTTTGTGTGCCTAGTGTCCCAGTGAGGAAGAGATCCTTGAAGAGGCACATTATTCAGGCTATGCGATTCATCCCGGAGGTACCAAGATGTACAAGGGTTTGAAGGACCATTTTTGGTGGAAGGGTATGAAGCGGGATGTTGCGGAGTTTGTGTCGAAATGCATCACTTGCCAGTTGGTGAAGGCAGAGCATCAGAAGCCAACTGGGACTTTACAGCCCTTACCCATTCCGGAGTGGAAGTGGGAGCATATCAACATGGACTTTGTGACAGGGCTGCCCCGTACTCAGAGGGGTAAAGAGTCAATCTGGGTCATTGTGGACCGGTTGACTAAGTCGGCACACTTCTTACCGTTGAGGACGGGCGCTTCGTTGGAGCAGTTGGCTCAGTTGTACATAGATGAGGTTGTGAGGTTGCATGGAGTACCCGATTAGCCGATTACCTCGGTCGGGATTGAGATTTGTAGCCGAGGTTACGGAAGAGTCTACATGAGGCTCACGGGCGCAGTGTCAGCTTTTAGTGCTGACTTTCCACCCAGACGGATGGGCCGACAGAAAGGACCATTCAGGTTTTGGAGGACATGCTCAGGGCATGTGCACTGGATTTCTCAGGATCTTGGGATGAGCGACTGAGCTTGGTGGAGGTCGCCTACAACAATAGTTACCAGGCGAGCATTGGGATGGCTCCTTATGAGGCACTTTATGGGAGGAAGTGCCGAACACCAATTTGCTGGGGAGATGTGGGTGAGAGAAAGCTGGTGGCTGAGAAGACAATTAAGCAGCCAAATTTTGTCAGGCAGACAGAGGAGCTTGTCAGGGTGATCAGGGAGAGGCTGAAGGCTACTCAGAGCAGACAGAAGACTTATGCTAAAATGAAGAGATCTGATCGGGAGTTCCGGGTGGGTGACGAATTGTTCCTGAAGGTGTCGCCTATGAAGGGTGTTGTGAGGTTTGGGAGGCGTGGGAAGTTGGCCCCGCGTTACATCGGACCCTTCGAGATTCTGGAGAAGGTAGGAGCGGTGGCATATAGGTTGGCTCTACCACCGAACTTGGAGAAGGTTCATGATGTATTCCACATTTCTATGCTGAAGAAAT
The DNA here is from genome assembly GCA_026586065.1 of Dioscorea zingiberensis. Taxonomy (NCBI): domain Eukaryota; kingdom Viridiplantae; phylum Streptophyta; class Magnoliopsida; order Dioscoreales; family Dioscoreaceae; genus Dioscorea; species Dioscorea zingiberensis. The sequence continues at coordinate 282,987 of JAGGNH010000022.1, read as the reverse complement.
GTATTCAGGATCCATCTCGAGTAATTCCAGAGGTTCCAGTTGAGGTCTAGGAGGACATGTCATATGAGGAACGACCGGTTGAAATCTTGGACAGAGAGGAAAAGCTGTTGAGGAACCGGGCATTCCTTTTGTGAAGGTGAAGTGGAATCATCATTCTACTCGGGAGGCGACATGGGAGCGCGAAGAAGACATGAAGGAGCGCTACGGAGTTATTTATTTGAGGATTTTTTGGGTTTTATTTGATTATTTGTTGTTGAATTTGAGGACGAAATTTACGTAAGGGGAAGATTGTAAAACACAAGGGTATTATAGTCTTTTGGAATATTTTTGTGGAATTTCCTTATTTTGTTATTTTATTAATTGGGGAAAGATTCCTCTAATGTAGCAAATTTGAGAAGGAAATGAATAATGGAACTATTGGGATTATTAAGGATTAATTAGATTTAATCTTAATTATGGACTTTTGAAACTACCGGGACCCAAGTGTTAATTAAAAGTATATTGAAGTTAGAGGACTTGGATATGAGTTGTCACACACTTTCGAGGAAAGAAGGTATTTTCATGTGATGGAAATAATATGGAGGACCAAATGATAGTTTCACATCTCTCACAAAGTGAATTAGAAAGTAATTAATGAAAAGGCGGGGGTCCTTAGCAAAAGCATGAGAGAATGCATGCACGAGATCACTTTGTGAATAGAATGGATGACGGAGATTGATGAGTTTATCTTTTAAGAAGATCCATTTTGCCAATGCATTTAGGGAGAGAGAGAGAGCCGGGCCGCAAGCATCTGGAGGAAAGCAAGCGGTCTTGCCACTGCTAGCTTTTCACCAACACACCACAATGGATAAGGTAGAGAGGTTGTTACTTTTAAAATTTAGTTAAGATCCGATCAGCGTGGGAGCCCTCTCGGTTATTTATCAAGGGAGAATAATCCTCGAGCCCTAGTTCTTTTATTTTCACCTCGACGCCTACCCCATCTTCTCTTCTTCCGGGTTGCTTCCCACTTTGCTCCCTCGGTTCCGGCAATTTGGAGGAGGTGGTGAACCAATGCTTGTCTAGAGTAAGTCTCCTCATCCTTGTTGTTATTATGGACCTGCATGCAAGTACATGTTGAGAGGATAGGAGTATTATAGGTATTCACTAGGTTTTGATTAAAATGGATTTAACTTGAGGGTCCCCTTGTGATTGGCTATGAGGAAGTGAATAGAGAGATTAATTGGGTAAAGATTGTTAGAGGCTTGGTGTGCTTCTGAGACTAGGTTCTGTAAATAAATCTAAAGAGAAAGAGAGAGAGAGAATAGTGCTTTGAGGTGTTTTACTATTTATGAAGTCACTATGCATGAGTTTAATAATTTCATTGTTTGAGGCTCTCTAGACTTGAGTGAGATGAATACATTTTAAACTTGGGGCGTGAACTTGAATCCTTTTTATATAGGCACAGGGATTTAGTTAATCTTATTATGTATTTTTCTTGGCCTTGCTTTGCCATTTTAGTTGTTTATGCTAATGGGTGAATAGTTATTGAAATTTTTGGGCTGTTGTACTTAATATTATGTGTGATTGTTGATGAGGGATTATTAGAGGTTAAGATTCTTGTTTGGTGTTGAGAATCTGAGGAGGATGAGATGGCCTTTGTGATGTGGAATGGATTTCGATTTTAATGACTAGGTAGTATTGATCAAAAGGTTGCTGCATGTAGAGGTTCTGGTGCATCATTTTTTTGGAGAAGTATGAAATAGAGAAGACAGAAAGGCATTAATAGTGTAGTAGTAATCAGAAATAATGCTTTGAATAATTCTTGGAGGAGATCTAAGTTTTAGTTGTGGAATGAAGGTGTCCATGATTAAATAAGAGTAAAGTCATGTTGATCCTAGTAAGTAAAGCTGTGTGTGATTACTAAGGCTTTGGAGTTGTTTAGAACTCGATATATGAATACAAATTATCTAGGAGTATGTGAGTGTTCATAGTGGATGGCCCTAATTTTCTTTGTGGATGAAGTTTTGATTTGAGGCTTTATATAAATTTTTGTGAAATTATATAGTGACATGAGTTACATTTGTTGGTTGGATTTATTTATTTAATTATTTTATGGCCTATATTGGTGAGAGGCTGTAAGTTTAAGTGATTCATTAAGTGGTGTTAATGAATAGTAAAGAGTGATTAAATATTTGATTGGTTGTGATGGTCTGGTTATGACTTTGGTTGAATGGGAGTTGAGATCGGGTCCAAGTGGTAATAGCTTGCAAAGGCTTCAAAATAATTGAATTGGCTTTCAAAACATTTGGGCTTGCTTAGATGGGCCTTAGGCCGGTTTAGTGAAATATGAATAAGGGGAAATGATTTTATATTTTAAGTTTTGTGTTAGAAGCCCTAATTGTACGCGTGTGAATGGGTTCAATAATGGGCGATCCCCTTTAGTAGATGCATATGTTATAAAGCTAGACATTCTTAAACACTGTGACGTGTCTTGAGTATAGACCCGTAGCTTCTGAGATATTGTCGAAGGCGTGAAGCTCCCAGGGCGGTCGGGCGTCGGTTGGATTAGCGCTAGAGGTAAGTCACTCTTGCCTTGTTTCCACCCTTGCATGGGTTTTCTTGCTTTCTTTGGATGCTATCTGTTAGTATGATCTTGTTTTGTACTTACTCTTGTTGATCTGGCACATAGATAATTTGATTGATATCTTACCTATTATGTGCATGGATTTGAATTGCTTGTGGTAGTTTAGGACTACCGTTTGTTGATATACTTAGTTGGACTACCCACCCGCGTGGGCGACACTTGGTCATGGGCCGGATGGTCTTGTGTCTTTGGCGGGAGATGCGTGCCAACCAGGTTCGATCTTCAGCGTGCCATGATTGGAGTCCGAGGCTCCGTCCTGTCGATGGGGTTGATTTTTGGTCGCGTGTCGACATGTAGAGGTGGCGCTACCGAGAGTCATTGCCGAGGTTCTGACCGAGTACATTGTTTGCGATCTGAGGCTGCGATTCTTGATCTGACTGAGGGTTTTGTCATGGGAAATCATTGCTGATTTGTTCTTTGGATTTCTCATCCGAGGCTCGAGGAACGTGGCTGGATGTTAGGATCTGTTTGTATGGGGTGTAGCCCCTTTGTTTGATGATCCTATGTTATTGATATATGTTTCAGCTGACCCTTGTGATTCTTGCAGGGTACTTACTGGGCTTTCCATTCGAAAGCTCACGACTTTTCTCTTCTCTCATTTCAGGTCCTGAGGAGTAGGTAGACTCGAGCTCTGGGACGGCGAGAGTTGGGTCGGGATATTGCTGAGGTTGGAGAACCTCCCTAGGGTATTATATCTTTGTGTGTGAGGACATTGTCTTTATTTTATTAGGACCCTTGTAGGGCCTGGATTGTGTAGAGGGCTATGGACCCTCATTTAATTTTATTATGTTTCCGCTGAGAATTTATAATTTATTTGTTAACTTTCTTCTGGTTAAATGTATTATCTGCTTATCATTTTAGGCCTTGTATTCGATTAGGACTCGTCTCCTTTCGAGTACGGCCGATCTGTCGACGTTCCCGAGGTCCCTGGATCCGGGTCGGGGCGTTGCAGTTCTAGTGTAGATCTTTGAATTGCATGAAGTTGCATACCAAATGTTTGATAGAATGCTTCAATGAAATCGATGTGCCTTTAGAGCATTGAATGTTAGTTTCCATGCTTAGAATCCCTTTATGAATATCGAGATTACATGTTAGAAGCAATTGGTATGATTATGTTAAGCATGGGGGCTGTTTATAGTTGAGTGTATCAACTGTTTGTATTGATGCCTCTATGCTATAATTATGCGCAGTCCTGCAGATTGCTGTCCCCTTCGAGGGACAGCTACGCCCTCTATACACCTCCGTTCAGAGTGTGTAATATTTCAATGGAAAGATCGTGAAATTATCTTTCTAACGAATCCTAAATCAGAGAAATCCAATGTTCGGATTAGAAGTTATGGACAGAACGGTCAGACTGCGCATAACTGGCAGAATTTCTGTATTTCTAGTTTGAGGGCCTGCAGTCCTACAGATTGTTGTCTCCTTCATGGGACATCTGGGACCTGTATACTACTCCGTTCGGAGTGTATAATACACTGATGGAAAGGTCTCAAAAGCATATTTCTATAGAACCTTAGATGATGGAATTCTGATTTACGGTTTAGAAGTTATGACCAATTCTTTCCAACTGCGCAGGACAGGCAGAATTTCTGCATTTTGTATTTGGGCACGCCTTGTAATGATATTACTTTTAAGATGTGATATATATATAATTATTTAAGATATGCCATTAGATAGATTGATGAATGCATGAATGTAAACATTCCATTTCAGGCCACATCAATATAGTTATCATGTATCAATACACCATCAAGTCATCAAGGATGTGTAAAAAGCTCTTACAAGGACATTAATATTACAGACAAAAATAAGGTTACTATTTGTTCAAGGATTTTTGTATATGAAAACCTTGATGTAGATGTTAAGAAATTTAGTTATATTAGAAATTTAGAAGGGGACGACAACCTTTAGATAAATACAAGTAGATTAATATTTTCTTATACCTGTATAGGAAAATACGAGTAGAGGATCCCGCGGGGGGATCCAGTCAAGTGGAAATCGCGATGGACCTCGGGTGAGTGATTATTTATGATCGAATTTGATCGTCGGTTTTGTTTATCCGATTTTATATGAGTTTTATATCGAAGTTTGTGCAATGTCGCTGGTTTGATATTATGATCATAATACTAGAGTCTTGATTGGTTTATTCATGTATTGTAAATAAAAATATATGTGAATGGAGGAAATAAAGAATGAGAACATGAATAAGAAAAGGAGATGTTAGAAATATCGGCCAACATGCACCTTATGTAAATTAAGTCGGTTTATACCAGAAGGTCGCTGGGGACAGTGATACGGTGTTACCGGTAAAGGTAGACGGTCCGGCCAAGATTTATTTGGTATGATTCCGGGGCATTGAGTTAAAGGTGCATGCGAGGTCGATATGAGTCCTTTCATGATGATTATGATATGACATTGAGAGGATGGATAATATGTAAAATATCGGCCGACATGCACCTTACGCAAGAATAAGTCACATTTATACCGAAGGTTATTTGGGAAAGTGATCTTGTGTTAGGTAAAGTTACTACTGATCCGCCTAGGATTTATCTGGTATCATTCCGGGGCATCGAGGTAGGGGTGCATATAATGAGGTTGATATAGGTGTAGAGACACCATGAATGTATGTGTTATTGAATGAATCTGGATTTGGTTTTCTAAATGCTTGGCATGTTAATTGACTGAAAGATAATACATATGATTAGCATTATTTTGATATTCTTATATCCGATCCTATAATTGTATCTTGTATAGTGATTCTCATTCAAGTGAAATGTGCAGGTAGACGAGATTGAGTTCTCCTATAGATGGCTCTGGCATAACAGATGAGGATAGACTATTTGTATTGATGTTTAGAATTTTGGAACGCTTCCGACTATGTACTTGATGTTTAGACTTTTAGAACGTTTCTGCAAGATTTGTAAACTTTGTATAAGATTTTAAATACTTTATTTAATAATCATGTCGACTAGTTTAATTATCATTCTTATCAAGTTTAAATTACACAGCTTATGGGCTGGGTGCACTCCCGGCCCAGCTGGTGTGGCATCTGTCTCAGTAAAGAGACGGATGTTACAAGGGAGCTAAACAAGGTGACCGTGAAGAATAAGTACCCATTGCTTAGGATCGACGATCTATAGGATCAGTTGTAGGGAGCTCAGGTGTTCTCTAAGATCGATTTTAGATCCGGGTACCATCAAGTACGAATCGAGGAAGCTGATATCCCGAAGAGTGCCTTCCGTACTAGATATGGACACTATGAGTTCTTGGTAACGCCGTTTGGGCTTACCAATGCCCTGACAGTATTTATAGATATGATGAACCCGGTGTTCCGACAGTACCTGGACCGATTTGTGGTGGTTTTTGTCGACGATATATTGATGTACTCAGGTAGCCGTCAGGCTTACGAGGAACACTTGAGGATTGTGCTAGAAACTTTGAGGCAGCACCAACTTTATGCCAAGTTCTCCAAGTGTGAGTTCTGGTTGGATAGAGTCGCTTTCCTAGGGCATGTGATTAGCGGAGCTAAAGTTTCCGTGGACCCCAAGAAAATAGAGGCAGTCGTTGACTGGAAGAGACCGACCACAATTCGGGAAATAAGGAGCTTCTTGGGGTTAGCAGGCTATTATCGGAGATTACGTTGAGGGTTTCTTTGTCCTAGCAAAAGACCATTGACCAAATTGACCGGGGAAGGGCACCCAAATTTATTTGGACAAAATCTTCGAGAAGAGCTTCCTAGAATTGGAAACAAAGGTTGATATCTCTGAACCCGGTTTTGGCTTTGCCTCAAAGTGGGCGTGGATATTATGCGCTCTCAGCCAGTTCCGGGGGATCACCGGACACGTTGATGGTCAGTAGGTATCCAGAAAGGAGACGGGCCCCAATCGAATACAAGGCCTAAAATGATAAACAGATAATACCTTTAATCAAGGGATAATCAATAATAATCCATAAAAATCTCAGCGGAAACAATATGAAATCAAATAAGGGTCCATGCCCTATACACAATCCAGGCCCTACCAGGGTCCTACCAAAATAGAGCGGTGTCCTCACACACAAGAAATAAATAACTTAGGACGGTCCTCCCACCTCTGCAATATCCTGCCCCAGCTCTCGCCGTCCCTGAGCTCGACTCTATATCTCTATTCCTCAGGACGTGAGATGAGAGAAGAGAAAGTCGTGAGCTTAGAATGTAAAGCTTCGATAAGTACCTGCGGGAATCACAATGGTCACTGAATAGATATCAAAATATAGGATCATCAAACAAAGGGCTACACCCCATACAAACAAAGCAGATCCTAACATCCATTTCGGCCCTGAGGCCCTAGATGAGAAGTCCAAGAACATTTCGGCAAACACTTCCCGGACGGCCGACCTCAGTGTAATAAAGAAACGCGGTCTGATCGCAACAAGCGAAATTTCGAGTGGCGGCGAACACTGTCAGCGGCCGGTAGCGCCACCTCTACGTGGTCGACCACGGCCAGCAAATCAACCCCAGCAGCGGGGATCACGGAGTCTCCGGACTCCACGCAACCGGGCGGAAGATCGGAACTTAGTCGCATCGCATTACCTCCCGGCCAGCACACAAGACCATGTGCCCATGATCAAGTGTCGGCCCACGGGTGGGTAGTCCAACTAAGCATTTCAACAAACGGTAGTCCTAAACTACCACAAGCAATTCAACCATGCAGATAATAGGAAAGATATCAATCAAATTATCTATGTGCATGTATCACAAGAGTAAGCACAAACAAGATCATGCTAACAGATAGCATCCAACAAAGCAAGAAAACCCATGCAAGGGTGGAAACAAGGCAAGAGTGACTTACCTGTAATCACTAAGCCTGGTGTTCCACGGAATATCCTCTCGACGCATCCACGTCGATACCTGATAATGACAATTACTACTCAATACCACCCCCGACATAAAATGGCCTATTAATATCAATAACAACATTAAAGCGAAATTTCTGAAATTACTGCACAGTCCCAAAGAACTGCTCATAACTTTTGATCCAGGAACCCGTTTGAGGTGAAACAGGGTTCGTTGGAAAGATCTCTTCCTTATCTTTCCAACGGTACCTTATACGATACTATCCGATGTCTACACGAACAGCAGATTTCTCTCAAAGCGGGCAGTCAGGCAGCAGCCTTCAATCTCACATAAAATCATAAGCATCATGCTTCATCAACCCAAAGATAACCCCACACATGTCCAAAACCACAGCCACCCATTAGCTCTACTTATAATGGGACTATTGACACTCATTGCAGAACCAACTATACAAACCTCAAACTTCTCCAAGCCTCTCATTCCCCAACGCACTGCCATTATCCCATTCCAATACTTCTTAGGCGTCCATGTTAATATTATCAAAGCACAGTCAAGAAAAACCATGAATCCTCATAGGATCGGCACACGTACTGTGCTGCCAATTGCTAATACTAACTCCACCATATAATCAAGGCCCAGCCAAAAGATCATCAAGTTAAGATTTGGACACCTGTCCCTTCTCACAAACCCAATGAAACTCATATACATGCACAGATTATCTCTAACAGATTCATATTAAGCCAGAACAGGAATCAATCACTTTTCATTAATTCCTCCAGAACCTCATACACAAGACTTTAGCTTACTATCTCAAGATTCTCAACCTCTGAAACCATGGATCAATTAGCAAGCATGCAACTACTTATCCTCCCAACACTTTACAAGCAAGCAAGTTTCCTCTCTCTACATAACATTTATAAAGAAACTATCCAATCCTTGAGCAAGATGAAACCCAACACCTCCATATCCACAAAATCAGAACCCTCTATGCATCACCAAAGACCCCAGATTCATTCATGAAAGAAAAAACACCCAAAACAATTCTCTATGAATCTAAAACCATTGTGTAGAGATCCCAATAAACCAAGCTGTCATCCCTCCATCACACCCAACCGCCTTTCCACGGTTTCCTCAAATCTAAGCCCGATTACAAAATCAAACCAAGACTCCTACCCTTGATTATCATCTAGTTTAGCATGCTCACAAGACGCATACGAGAAATCAAAACTACTAAACGGAGTCGAGGCTTTACCTTACTCGGCGCTTAGAGCACAAATTCAAGCACCACCTGACCATAAGCCCTTCCCTCAATCTTCATTCATGTATACAAACAGGTCTACTGGACTTCCTCTAAGTTTTATCCAATTCCTCAACCAAAACACTGTCAAGAAACTTCGATCAAAACCTAAGAAAACACTATGCATGCTCAGATCTGAAACTAGAGATCTTCAAAGAAGATGAGAGGCTTACCTAGCAGTAGACGGTGGTTGCTGTCCAACTTCAGCACGTCTTGATGAGATCCCTCGACTCCGTCGCCTTTCTTTCCACCTCTCTGTCCTATGTCTCCCGGTATAGTACAGTGGCTTTGACGTGATCGTAATCAGCGAGATCTCAAGGCCCGCGATTCTCCCGTCTTGATCCGGTTGTTGCCAAAATTGGAGAGCGGTTAAGCCACGGACTTAGCGTTGGCGGCGAGGACGTTATTGTATCTAGCGATCTCCAACACCCCACACGCCTTCGATAAACGAATATCCACCGTCGAATCATCCCATCCGATCATCCATTGCCCACACCCTTCCGATCCTCACTGTCCACACTAGACACGCATGGATCTTCATGAACTTTGGTAAAGACCCCCTGCGCTTTCCGCTATTTATTTTCCATTCAAAACTAATGAGTACTGAATATCTCATTTAAGTCCTTTGGGTTTATTTAATTTATATTGGTCCCTCCTTGGAGAGAGAGTGACAATTCTCCTCTAGTCCTCGAAAGAACTAAATTTCACTCTTTGGTACTTAACAGCCCCAATAATCATTAAATCGAATTTAATCTAATAGAACATCAAACTTTCCAATTTAATCTTCCATTATTTCCCATAACAAAATAATTAGTATAATAAAATTCCACAATTATTCGAAAGGACAAAAGTACCCTCAGGTTTTACAGATATACTGTCTTTAGTGATGCGTACAAGACTGGCTTGCGATGTGTGTTGATGCAAGATGGGCGAGTTATTGATTATGCTTCCCGTCAGTTGAAGCATTTTGAGGAGAACTACCCTACGCACGATCTTGAGTTGGCAGCCATTGTGTTTGCTCTAAAAATCTGGCGACATTTCCTCTATGGAGTACATTGTGAGATTTATACCGATCATAAGCGCCTCAAGTACATCTTCACTCAGAAGGAATTGAACATGAGACAACGGCGTTGGTTAGAGCCGTTTATGGACTATGACTTTAGTGTCCATTACCACCCGGGGAAGGCTAACGTGGTGGCTGATGCTTTGAGTAGGAAGTCTGGCTATGGAGTTGACGCATTGTTAACCGCTCATAAGCCTTTGTTAGAGGACATGAGGAGGCTTAAGTTAGAGGTTGTTTTGCCAAAGATGGATGCCACTTTGGCCATCTTACATATCCGACCTTCGATTGTTGAGAGAGGATTCCTGGACTCACAGAGGCGTATGATCCTAACTGGAAGAGATTAGAGGGCGATTGGCTGTGGAGAGCCGACATAGTTTAGAGTACACGAGGATGGTACTCTTAGATTTTATGATCGAATTTGTGTTCCCAACATCACCGAGTTGAAGAGGGAGATTCTTTAGGAGGCCCATTATTCTAGTTATCCCATTCATCCGGGTGGTACCAAGATGTACATGGGATTGAAAGATCATTTCTGGTGGAAGGGGATGAAGCAAGAGGTCGTAAAGTTTGTGGATCAATGCATCACCTATCAGTTGGTGAAAGCAGAGCATCAGAGGCCAATAGGAACCTTGCAACCCTTACCCATTCCAGAGTGGAAGTGGGAACATATCAATATGGACTTCGTAACGGGGTTGCCCCATACTCAGAAGGGTAACGAGTCAATTTGGGTTATAGTGGACCGCTTGACTAAGTCGGCACATTTCATACCTTTGAGGATGAGTGCATCCTTAGAGAAGTTGGTACAGCTGTATATTGATCAGATTGTCAGAATACATAGTGTACCAAAGATTGATCACTTTCGATCGAGATACTAGGTTCGCCTCAGTAGTTTTGGGAGAGTCTACACACAAATTTATAGGCAAAGTTGTGTCTGGTGATTCAAGACAACTTTTCACCTACGTGAATGATGATGGTCACGGAGAGGACCATTCAGTGTTAGAGGACATCTTGAGGGCATGCACGCTTGGATTTTACGGGGTCTGGATGAGCTGCCTCGAAGTTTGGTGGATTTGCCTACACAATAGCTACCGTGCAAGCATCCAAATGGCTCCGTATGAGGCCCTTTATGGGAGAAAGTGCTAGACACCTATTTTTTGGGGAGATGTGGGTGAGAGGAAGCTGGTAGCTGAGAAGAAGCTTGAGAAGCCAGGCTTTATTAGAGAGACAGAGGAGCATGTCGGGATGAATAGGGAGAGACTTAAGCCTACTCAAAGCCGACAGAAGAGTTATGCAGACCGGAAAGTTCTGATCACGAGTTTCGGGTGGGGGACCTAGTGTTCCTGAAGGTGTCACCGATGAAGGGGACTGTGAGATTTGGGAGACGAGGGAAGTTTGCTCCACGATATATTGGACCTTTTTAGATTTTGGAGCGCATAGGAGACGTGGCCTACATGTTGGTCTTACCTCAGGACCTTGCTCAGGTTCAAGATGTCTTTCATATCTCTATGTTGAAGAAATGTATTCGAGACCCATCTCGAGTTATTCCCCAAATTCCGGTGGAAGTCCAAGAGGATATGTCCTATGAGGAACGCCCGGTAGCTATTTTGGGCCGGGAGGACAAGCAGTTGAGGAATAGAACTATTCTCTATGTCAAAGTGAGGTCGAACAACCACTCGGATCGGGAGGTGACTTGGGAACGTGAAGAGGATATGAGGAAGCGTTACCCAGATTTGTTTACCACCCTGTGAATTCGGGTTGGAATTTCGAGGACGAAATTATTGTAAGAGGGGAGGATTGTAAATTCCAAAAATTTTGGAATACAATATTCTAATATTCTAATATTAGAATTTTGATTAGTCCCTTGATTACTAGAAATGTTGGATGAAAAGATTAGAGAAGGATTAATTTAATTTAAATAGAAATTAAGTTAAATGAGCTCTACAAGGACCAAGGGGTAATAAGATAAAAAGTGAGGGACCTAGTAGAAGTTTGTCCCTCTCACAGAAAAAAGGATCTAATTGTAAATTGTATCCGTTGAGGGACTGCGGAGTAATAGTGCAACGAAACTTTATTATAAAAGAACGGACGTTTGTGATCTTATTATCCCTGATAGAGTTGATCTTGAGGGATGATGGGAAGTGAGGTAGCCACGCGGGCGCCAGCTTTAGGTGCGCCCATCCTGATGGAGGCTTGATCGTGGAGGTGTTATAAAGGATCGTGGGAAGAGCCGCGGGCATATGGAGGAGAGTTCATCTTGACGGGGTTTTGGATCTGAGGCATCATGGTTTATCCCTTGCCGTTGGATAGGATCCAAGTGATCCCTACCGCCCATCCATGTGACATGATCACGAGGCGCATCCCGTTACCCAAGCCGTGAACGCCACCCTCGGACCCGCCTCCTTCCCCACCAGTTACTACATGGAGGCCGGTAAACAACGGCCAACGCTTCCTAATGGAGCTCAAGTAGCGTCTCGCCTTCCGCCGCCTATAAAAAGGGTAGCCTCCACGACGTGCAAAGGCACTAATCGGTGGACAAGATCGGTGAGGAAGGGTTTTTTGGTGAACCGTGATCGGAGAGGATCAAAAGCTCCTGCCGGTTGTTATCGGGTTTACGTCCGCCGACGTGGTCATCTCCAAGAGAAGGAAAAGGTTGAGACAGCAAGGCAGAGGGAGGTACTGCACGCTGTGAGGTCAGCCGAGCTCGCCGGAGAAGACAGAGCTCTCGCCGGCCGTTAGAGTGATCATTGGAGGCGCTGTCTCATCGTCCGCAATCTTCCGGTAAGTGTTATTTTCGTCGTTGGTTCATTTGGTGATGCCTACATGCACCCATGACATTAGTGCGAGCTCGACGGAGGGGGAGAAGGTCTCAGCCGAGAATGAGCAGCTCTGGAGAAGGTGAAGGAATCGGTCACCACCTCGCAAGGTGTTGGGACTGACTGGTGATCGCGGAGGCATTGCAAACCAGTCCTGGTGGGTTGTGTGCTCACATTGGGTGGCTCCGGTGGAGTTCGGTCGAGAGCGAGAGAGTGAGACAGCGAGAGAAGATAGAGAATTTATAATAATAATAATAATAATAATAATAATAATAATAATAATAATAATAATAATCAATTACCAATCTAATTTATTAATAGATTAAAGTTTTATTTAATGAATTAGATGGATCAGTTTTAATCTAATATAGTGTGACAACTATTAACTCAATAAATCAAAGGAACATATAGATGAATTAATCAATTTAATTGCTTAATTAGATTGGTAGAGGATCTAATTAAATTGATTAATTGTTGTTGGTCATCTAGGTATTTAAATAAATAAAACCTAAGTTGATTTAGAAAACCAATATCAAGGTTGATTAATTGATTTAATACCTAAGCATTATAGGTGATTAAATTAAATCATGTAATGGCCTAAGTTTGATGATTGAGCCCAATCAAGTCAATGAATTAATTAGACTAGAAGGACCAAGGGTTGGACCTAAGTGGCGAGATAATTGATTTAATTAAATCAAATGAAGAAACGCTTAATCGGAGGGGTTAATGGTTTGGGTCTAATATTTGGATCATTGTTAGACCCAACTAAATTGGACTAGGGAAATAAGTGGCTCAAAATGCAAGTTATAAAGAAAAATATAAGATTTAACTTAGAAAAAAAGGGTTGTAGGTGGCAGGAGTAGAACCCTAGACCACCTAAATATTATGGTTGGGCCTTAACCTAAGGGGATATGGCTAGCCACGTGATAGAGGTTGCTCTTTCTAAATTAAATAGAACATGACTAGGTAAAGCTAGACTACTTTTTGGGCTTAGTAGATGGGCCCAGTTTGGCTGAGAAGACTAGAAATAATCAATTAGGGTTCGTACCACGACAAACAAGAATAAGGTTGACCAGTTGACCAGAGTTGATTAAAGTTGACCGAGTGTAGGCTGAAAGTCAACTAAGGGCTTGGAAATAAGTGAAATGGGTTGGTAACCAAGTAGAAGGTCTTAAGGACCTGTTTAGTGGGCTTAGGCCCACCGAAAGAGAGAGTTATGCATGATCCTTTAGAAACATAGGGTTTTATTAGAATTTTGGCAATAATAGGAAACTCTGTTATCAGATACTCTCAGGGAATCTTAGAAATACTACAGGAGGAGACTAGGAAGGTTTCCAATTCTAGTAAGAGGTAAGTACACTTGCCTTGTACCCACTCTTCGGAGTTTTCCTTGGATTTGCTTTTATCTTATTTACAGACGTTTTGTTGATGTCATACATGTTGTCTTTATTTGTGATTCATTCCTGTTGAGCATGTATGTTTGATTCGGGATGTTGGTATCCCTATTTTGTTTGTGGGTCTATCGCCTCGACTTAGCTGGAGCATGGGGTCTGCTAGGGAAAGGTTCAGTGGATGGGACACCCCGCATTTCTCGTGATTCCGCGCTAGAAGGGCTTACGCTTTGGTTGTCCTACCCGGCCGCTGGGAATGGTACCGCCGGTCGACATCGCATGAGAGGTGGTGCTACCAACTTACTAATCGAGGGTCAAACGACTAGAGGGTCGTGGTTTACGCCAAGATACCGGGTTACCGACCGGGAGTGATCCTTGAGTTGACTTTGAAACTCAACAAAGAGCTTGAGGGCTTCTGTTGATAGGGGTCGTACCGGTGTAATTATTTGTGGTAGGCTCCTAGAGTCGCATTTACTTGGGGATGAGGTCTATTTAGTTTATATGTTGTTTTACTATGCCCTTGTGACCAAGTAATGGCATTTCATCAGCGGTGACGACCATCCCTTAAACAACCGTTATCCGTTGTTCATCCTGGGACATAATCGGCACACCAGCCCAATTCCGGTTGTTCTATCCTGCTAGACATGTATAATCATGACAATAGGTATTCAACATAGAATAAATCCCGTCATACCATCTAGTAATGGAATACAAGTCTAACATCCTGGATATTGTACATCCAAATACAAGAAGGATTATTTTCACAATATCCACAAAATCACATACATAGTATTTTTCACAAGTCTAGTACTTAGAGCCTACTATGTACATATCAAAATAAACTAGTCAGCCGCGACAACTCCCATCAACGATCTAAATCTTCCTCTAGATCCATCCCCTCGTGGTGTAAAAGGGGGAGTGGTGAGCTAACACGCTCAGTGAGGGAAAACATCACTACATGGGTTTGTATATATAAAATATATATCATCAGTAAATCAAACATACGAATATGCATTGAAATATGAAAGATCCATGCATTTAATCAGTATGCATATGCTTATCATAATCAAGATAAGAATCCAGGATTTCATGCAAATCCACTCACTTATCTTTAATCCAGTTAAGATGCCATTCATACGGAAAACCCCGTATAAAAACCGATAAAACAATTAACCCAATACATCTCAACATTCATCAATATCAATCATGTCAAGTGTTGCACCTAATCGTGTCCACGTAAGTTGAACCCTTACCATGTACGAGGCATGAATCCCATTCCAAAGCATGAAGTAATCCCATACCGAAGCATGAAGTAATCTAGCCGGGTTAATGTCATGTGACGCATTGCACGCCCCCAAAGGGCAGACAGCTAGTACCATGCTCCCAAAAAGTATGGGTAGGGGTTTTTCATAAAAATCAATCAATGTCTCCATTTAAAAGTCCCCTCCCAAATGGGCAATAACTGCAGTCCCAAAGACCTATCATGTTCATTCTCTGAACACTGAGTTAACTACGTTAATCAGACAAGGTGCACACAAGATACATATTCCCAATTTTTTTTTTATCATTGGTTATCTCAGAACATATTCGATGTTATAATGCAAGAGTCAACACACTAATTCTATGTTCTCAATCATGTCCCGTCAGACAACTCAGTGATGACTACCATTCTAGCCATTCACAAATCTCATATCACAATCATGCATTTACAAGCCATTTTATAGTAAATCATGCATCTCATTATATGCAAACCCTCACTAGGGGAAATCAGCTTGTAAATAACAAAATAACATTCAAAACATGAATTGAAATCATTTATAAAACATGCGTTGAAAAACAAGTCCTGTATGTCATCCACTTTCCACTCACCTCTGTGCAACTATGTACTAATTATCCTCCGATCCTCCCGCGGAGCTATCGACACCTTTCCTGCGTTCTATTCATGGTTTTATACCATTACTCATCATTTCATATCAATCAGAAAGTATTTCTAATATGAAATGATACTATTCATGTCTTATTTTAAATGTCGGCTTTTTAATCTATAACCGATGAATCCGGGTCTTTAAACACCGCCCGACTTTTATCTATTAGTTTAAATGTATCCTCGAACTATTCGGGATGATCGGAATCGAATTCAACATCTTTCACAAAAAATATCAAGAATTTCACCGCTCATGCATACATGCAGGCCTAGGGCGGGCTTGTCTAAGTGTAGATGGGCGCTGCCCTGGGTCTTTTTTGGAGGCCATTTTTCAGTCCGCAGAGGGCTAAGCGGGCCTCGTCTAGGTCTAGGTGAGCTTGTCGGCTCTCTCGCTTCATAACGGTGTCAAATTCCCCGTAGTAATTGCTACAAGATTTCTTTCAACTTGGATTTCTAATTCCAAGCCTGATTTACATCCAATTCCATCCAAATAACTTCTAAACTACAAATACACCTCATTAGATTTATTTCCATCTATTTATGCTTCTTTTCATCCATTAAAATCTCATGTATAGGTCTCATTCATCAATTCATGAATTCATGACCTAATATGCATGAATACTCAATTAAAACCATTCAAATGCTCCAAGGTTGGTGTTGAACTCACCTCTTTGAAGACTCAAGCTCTAAAATTTGTATTCTCGGGCTTTTAATTGAGTTTTTTCGATTTCCTCCTCAAATGCCCTAATTCATGAATCGAAGCTTAAAATCACACAAATCAAGCTCCAAAAGGAGAGAATTCAATCCATACATGCTATTCAAGCATTTCCTACCTTCGATTCTAGCTCGAAATCAAAGATTGATGAGTATCCTTTAAAATCCTCAAGGTGCTATAGTACTCTATCTTATCCGTGAGAATGAGAGAATGAGAGAATGAGTTCAATTCTCTCTCTCTCACATCTCATTCTATTATATATAATGAAACTTATGTACCAGGGGCATTTTAGTCTTTTCTTCTCCTTTTCTCTCATTAACTCTGTTAATGACACCAATGATCAATTTAATCATCATTATCATGTCATTAACTCTTTTGGCCTCTAATATGCGTTATTTGACCATTTTGCCCCTAATATGAGATTTTCATCTACTTTATCTTTTTTGATTATCTTAATCCCTATTTCTTTTCTCTATCTCCTGGATGATTCTTCTCTCGACTCATCCTCGATGGTACTGTACATATCTGTATGTTTCAGGGATTTTTAATTTTTAGAAAAATTCCGGTCGTTACATACTGGGCTTTCCATTCGAAAGCTCACACACTTGTTCTTTCTTTCTGTTACAAATCCCGAGGTTTAGGGGCTGGTGCAGAAGAGATTGTTTAGGAGACACTGAGGTTTGGGAGTCTCCTTTGAGTTATTTTTTTATATGTGAGACATTTATAGGGCCCGTGTAAGGACCTGATTTTGTATAGGGCCTATGGACCCTTATAACTCTATGTTCCTTGGACTTGAGTATGATTTTATTATTGTTTGTTATCTGCTGATTTACACTTAGGCCTTGTATTCGAGCTGAGCTGGACTCTACTTGAGTACGGCCGGTCTGTGCACGTACTCGGGGCCTGGAATCCGGGATGAGGCGTGACAGATTAGGTCACTATGCTTTCCTCGAAGGTTTTAATATGATCGTCTGTCGTAGCTCTAGTACAAACTGACACAATACGGAAGCAAAGAAAGTTAAAAAGGAAGATCTTGTTGGTAAAACACGCTAACAGTGTTTAATCGATAATGCTTTAACGGATGAATAAGAAGAAAAAATGATGTAATCCTCCAAAAAATTTAAAGAAAAAATTTATTGATCAAAATGACGCGCTTCATGTTGATTACAATCAGCTATATATAGTAAAACTCAAAACCCTTATTGAAATAAAACTCAAAGTATGAGAATACCATTAATCTTAGTGAAATTAAAAAAATGCCTAAAAGCCCCTGAAAAGATGTAATTTCCATCCCCTTTCTTGGAATTTCTTTAATTTTCAGTCGTGGAGCAATATCAGGTTTTTCCCCTTTTCTCTCCGAATCAACAGCAAGTAAACCACTTATCCTATTCAAATTCTTTGTTCTTTTCTTATTTAAAACATATGTATCTTCCACAAATAGAAGATCGTTAGTGTAATAAGCTAATATAAGATTGTTTGAATGATTAGCTACTACCACTCCTAACGAATCAAGCCTCCTAGTGCTAGTTAAGTTTGGGTGCTCAAGATGTGGGCTTTAGTAAGGTATTGTGTAGGCATCCTTTGGAGCTTGCAAGCATTCTGCAGATATAGGTCTCATGGGTTACCTACATCCAACAGATGTATCGATCACAGGAATTAGTGCAGTTGCAAGAAGAACCTTTTTATGTTTAGGATTATAATAACCTTGGACTGGCAACTTCTCAGTTTCCATTTTCAACCTCTTGCTGAGATTTAAGCGCTTTGCTATCTCTATCCTATTCATCCAATTCTCAAAGATTGCTTTACCAAAGTTGCACCTTATGGTGTGTGACCGCATAACAAAGCCACATTCCTTCCATTATTTAAGTGTTCCTCTTTGACTGTAGGAAGTAGAGGTAGGGGTGCAATGACTCAAAGCACATTACCGGGCAGCTCACGTTCACCACTCTGTAGACAAGATCAGAAAGAAAAATATTAAGCTTCAATCATATTAATTGCTAAATTCACAAAGAGAAGGTTTTAGAGGGAACCATGCATATATTAAAACACTTGAAATGTAACATCTGTGCTTTGAGAGTCGCAAATTGCTGTTGTGTAAACCCAAAGACATAAAGTGGCCACGGCCAATGGACATGTCCACCCTGAGATGTTGCTAGGATTCTGGGGCGCACAATGGGAGAAACTAAAGCTTTCATAACGTATGTAAGTCATAACCTAAACCTTAAAAATGGAGGTATCAGATATTTATAGTAATAAAAAATACCACGTCAATACAATATGTTGATGCCAAAAACTGGTCCACCTCACACCTCGGCTACTGTCGCCTAGTGATCTGGCCTCAGCCTTCGACAAACGGTTAAAATTTATAGTTGGTGTGGACGCTTACTTCTGCTTATGAACAGGGAACGAAGGGAACACCCTGGAAGTCCGATCAGAATTACCCATTGACGAACCTGTAAAAAAGGAGAGGGCAGTGATCGGAAGTAGGCCTTTCTGCCCGGATTTAACTCCGATGCTTAAGTCAGAAAACTTGAGTCAGGGGTCTTAAATTAGACAGTTCTTTGTATCTTGAGGTTTTCTTTTTCCCTCTCCTCTTTCTTCCACTACCGTTCTCCTTTTATAGCACCCTAGAGGCGGTTTAGGAAAGGCGGTGGAGTAAGGCGGTGGGTTAAAGCGGTGGGTTAAAATAACTCCTAAGGCGGTAGGAAAATATCTACTGCCTAATGTGTAGGTGCCACGTGGGTAAAAATAGAGTAAATATCTGCCTACTATAGTGAGTGGATAAGGCCTACCCACTGTAGAGGTGTTAGATATTATTCCTCTTTTTCCACCTCACGCCTTGTATAAGAGGGTTGCTATAATTCCGACGGACTTGTTTGTAAGATTGAATCCTCATAATGTTCGCCGAACGGAATTGTGTAAATATTGCCATGTTTCCAAAGAAACACGGTCTTGTGTGTAATAGGTGGTCTTTTAGGTCAATGACACGTGTCCTACCAAACATATCCGTAACACTAGTCCTCCCCAAAGTGTACTTGTTCGAAAAATCTGAGCTAGGGGTGAGCTAATCGCACGTTTCGCTTGGTTCGAGAACAAGTATTTTTCACCATGTCTATGTAGGCGTAGGGTTCTCGGCTCTATGTCTACGACGCCTAAAGTACATGTGCTTTAATAGGCTTAATCGACGCCATCAAGTTATCCTTTCACAAGTATCGAGGTAGATTTTTCTTCCTAATTCTCTATATAGTGTCGATAGGTTCTTCTATTTAAGGGATTGTGTGGATAGTGTGTTTGGCCAGAAGTCTTTTGTAAAACTTTTGTCTTTGCATCATGGTTCAACGCTTGACTTTTTATAAATTTTTTACTTTTTCTAAGTTTTCTCGACACTTACGAATTCCCAGGTCTTTTTACGAGCATCTATCAGAATTAAGGACTGGAGTGATCCATTTGGTAAGTCTGAACGACTGTGTATGGCCGTCTACTCTGTTGATTGACAAGGTTGTGGGCGAGATGAGAATCGATGCAAGGTGGGAAGCTTTCTATGTTGATCACGACGTGGAGGCGGGGGACCTCTTAATTTTTACTTATGCAGGGGGTATGCGTTTCGAAGTTGAGATGTTTGGAGATGACTCCTGCCGTAGAGAGGTGGCCCCCCACCTTCGCCCCCGCGGCGAACCAGGTTCCCCCAATAATAATGAGGATAATGATGGTTGCGGAAGTCCGTGTGTCTCCTCTATGTCTTATCCGAGCGTGTCTTCGGATGGGTCCGCGGATGTTTAGCTAGGGGAGTCCATCGGAAAACATGTTTAGGATTCGCTATGCTGTTTTTTTTTTTTTTTTTTTTTTTTATTATTATTTTTTTATCTCGTCCTGTAACATGAATAAATGATCATTTGTCGTTTTGCTTCTAAATTCTTTGGTGTTTTTATGAGGCCATCACTGATGATCCTATGTTGGAGTGTGTATCTTGTCTTCTACAGCACAGGCTCTACTTCCCATATAACGCTCATTGCTCCCTGAGAAGACACGTGTCCCTTCTACTATTTGGCTTTAAAGGGAGATAGTGGTGCGACGTGCGCGGCGTACGCGTTTGTCAACATCATGACGGGTGATGAGCGTGGTTTTCTATGTGTGTCAGGCGGCGTTTGGTGTGCTGACGTGGACGGAATTTTGAACTGTTTGAGGAGGTGTAATGATGGTTATTTGGACGGTCCCGATTCGAGGGCTTTTGGTTCGACGGTTCGATAGTGGTGTGGCTCTGTGATCCAACGGTGAAGGATCCATCTTCTTTGCTTATAAGCGGAATCGTACAGGCAGAAAAGAAAAAGGTTTTATCTCGAAAGTGGAAGCGTGTCGTCTTCTTCCTAAGACTTCTTCTCCGGCGAACCTTGGTCTAAGCTTTCTGTGTCTTTTTCTTGTCTTTTTTCCTTCTAAGGTAATGGCTAGTGCGACATGTTCTTCCTCTAGTTCTTCCTCTAGTTCTTCTCATGGGCCTCTGATCCCTTCACAGTCCAACCCCGTGATTTCTGGTGCGGCTCCAGCTAGGGATGTTTTAGTTCAGGGTCCGCGAATTCATCCTGCGTCTAGGGCAATGGGTAGGGGGTCGGGTACGTTTATAAGTCTCCTTGGGCAAATGGATGTAGATAGCCTGGTGGAAAGATATGAGATAGACCCCTCTCTGTTCGAGGTTTGGGTTCCCTGTTCTGGGGAGAGGGCAAGTTCTCCCAGGGAAGGGGAGATAGCCATCTATCAGGATGCGCTATCGGGTGGCCTTAGGCTTCCCTTTTCTAACTTTGCCAAGGCGATCCTAGAGGAATATCACTTGTGTCCTTCGTAGTTGACCCCGAATTCTTGGAGATTACTGAACGGTTTTGTTGTTGTTTTCAAGAATTACGGAGTAAATCCGACTGTCCGTTGGTTCCGTATGTTATTTAGTCTATGCTTAGAGTCCAATGCCGACTGGTTTTACTTTTTGGCTCATTCTGGGAGGAAGTTTTTAGGGAAAGTTCCCTCTTCCATTAAGCGATGGAAGAGTAAATTTTTCTTTGTTAAAAGTAAATCCGAGTGGGATGTCCGAACCAAGTGGGAGGTTCCCCGAACGGATATTGCCTGTGAGGAAATGACGAAAGAAGAGGAGGTTCTTCTTAAGTCGATGACGGGGCTATCCAAAGTGTATATAGATGAGTTCTTGACAAAAGAAAATCTTGTTAAATGTCGTTTAATAGTGTTTTCCGGTAGGACTTACTCGTGTTTCTAATTTAGCTTAACTTGTAACTATGATAGCTAACTTGCTTCGGAATTCCCCTTGCAGAAAATCCGATGGAGGACGAGGACCTGAGCTATGTTAATGGCCTTTTGGCTTCTTTTGAAGGTGAAGTTCACCCGCCTTTGCCTCGCGGGCGGAAGAAGAAGGAGGCGGTGTCTGGCACAGGCGCTGATACCTCCAAGGAGGAAAAGAGGAAGAGGAAGAGAAAAGAAGTTGACTCTTCTAAGAAGAGGGTCAAAAGCGACCTTAATGCAGGGTCCTCACGGGAGAAGAGGACAAAGAGAAAGAATTCCGAGGACGCATCGGGTCCCAGAATTATAGGAGAACAAGCGGAGGTGCCTCCGAGAGAAGTCTGCGTGGAAGAAGTCCGCCCGGCCTTGTCTCCAATTTCCGAAGGTCCTTCTTCCAGTGGGCCGGAGGATATCCTTCTTATGGAGGTGAGAATCTCTATGTACACGTTTTCTATGGGTATGCTTAGTTCAGAATCTTGAACCTAGGGTCTATTTTACAGGCGGAGGTAGGAGAAGTGGCTCTCCTGGACAAATTAAGGGTGGCGGATTCGGTTTTAAGGGGATCTGCACCTCAAGGGAAGGAGGTGCCATCCGAAGATGTCCCCTTTCGGGATGTCGCTGCTACAAAGACTGTTTTGATGGCCATGAGACCCGAACAGCTCTCGTCTAAACTTCGTGGAGCTGGAAGGGAAGAAGCCACCTCTCAATTATTCCGTTCGGTCATGTTGGTAAGAACTATTCTTATTTTACCTTCTAGTTCTTTCTGGTTTGGTGTTAACGTCGATGACTTATCTATTATTTTGTAGGCTGCGCACTGGGCGGATCGAGTTGGTAATCTTTACCAAGAAGATTTGGCAAAGATGGAAACGAGCAGGGCAGACATCGCCCAACTAAGCTTTAGGGTGGTGGCCTTAGAATAAAAGGAGAAAGAACAGCTTGAGGCTATCTAGGCCCTTGAGCGAGATAAAGCCGAGTGGCTGCAACAGCTGGCTACTATGGGAAAGGAGAAGAACGATCTAGCGGCCCAGTTATCTATTTCCAAGGGTTCTCTTCTTACTGCTGAGGAGAATATCAAACAGTTACAAAATGAATCCAGCAGTTTGAAGAAGGAACTTAAATCTACTCAGGATGAGCGGGCTGCAGCTCGATGGGACTTAAAGATGAAGGCTGTTGAGTTTGCCTCCGTTCAAGCTGAGTTGGTGGAAGTAAAGGGGGAGCGCGACACACTCAAGGAAGACTTAGCTTCCCGCCTGAAAGCTCCTAAATCCGACTCGCAAGAAATTAAGGATTTAATAGAACGAGCGGATAAACTAGAGAAGGAGGTTCCCCGGCTTAGGGTGAAAGCTAAGGAAGGTGCCACCCGCATATATATTATTGATTGGTGCAAGGTGGGTCACCACGTTCCTCAAGGGAAGTTTTTGCCTATGGGCTTGCTTTGGGGTTCTAAAGACTTACATGGAACTAAAAGAGCAACAACTTATTAAGACCCTAGAGGCTTCTGCTCTCGCCCCCTCGGAGCCTTCAACTCAAGTTCCTTTAGCTGGTCGCCCCGAGGGTCCTAGTTCCTAGGGATACTTTAGCATTTTTGTGAACTATTCTTGTAAATCTTTAGTTATTTGGAATGTATCTTCTATTCATATGAATGAAATGTAAACCATTATTTTGGTGAAGATTTATTCCCGAGTAATGGCTGTTCTAACCATGTAAGAAAGAAGTGTTTGTGAAGTCCTTCATAAAGTCTTTCCTTCTTCATTTGGTTTGTAAGATAAGCTTCGTAGTGGGTTCTTTTCTTCTTAGCCTAATCATGGGACTACTTGCTTTCGTAAATGAGATTGTTGCCTCATATTTCGATCGGGATTTTTGCCCCTTGTTTTTGGATGAGAGTTGTCGCTTATCCTTGTAGGATAATTCCGACTTATCTCTTAGGAAAGGGATTTTCACCTCATTTTTGTAGAATGGGAATTTCACCTCATTTTTGTAGAATGGGAAAGACTTGAGCTTTATTCCATGAGACTTTAAGAGATAGCTACGGAATTTACTGATAGTAGCGTCATAAGCGTTCAGCATGGAATGGACGTTTGAGTGTTTTTCCGTCCATATTCACTAGGTAATAAGTGCCTGTTCGGACAATTCTTTGGATGACGTAAGGGCCTTCCCAGTTAGGAGTTAGCTTCCCCGTTCGGCTTTTATTTCCTTGAAATTCATTTTCTCTCAGGACCAAATCACCGATTTGGAAGAAGACTCTTTTCACCCTTGTGTCGTAGAACCTTTTTACTCTTTGGCGTATAGATAGTCGCCCTTGTTTCCGCAGCCTTCTCTTGGATTCGTCGAGCAAATCAAGTTCTTCTCGAGGAGATTTTTCTCGTTTTCCTCGATGAGAAAGTCTCATTTGTGTCCAAGGTAGTAGGCATTCCTATTTCTGCGGGGGTGACGTCTTCGGCCCCCATAAGTGAGGGAAAACGGGCTTTCTCCTGTGGGAGTTCTTGCAGTCGTCCTGTAGGCCCAAAGGGCGCTCGAAATTTCTTCTACCCAATTGGTTCTATTTTTGGATACCCGGGTTTTCAGAGTTTGGAGCATGGTACGGTTGGTCACCTCTACCTGGCCGTTGGCTTAAGGATGTGTTACAGAAGTCAACCTGGATTCGATTCCGAGCTCGGAGCAGAAACTTTTGAAAGCTTTGTTATCAAATTGTCGCCCATTATCGGAGATGAAGGCGACTGGAATTCCGAATCGACAGATAACCGTTCGCCATAAGAATCCTTGACACGCTTTTTTCGTTATCTTGGCCAAGGGCTCGACCTCTACCCATTTGGTGAAGTAGTCTATAGCAACTATTAGAAATTTCATTTGTCGAGTTGAAGTGGGAAATGGCCCTAGAAGATCAACCCCCCAGATAGCAAATGGTCGAGGGCTGATAATTGGTGTAAGCAGCGTAGGCGGTCGTCTTTGGATCTTGGAATGCCGTTGGCAGGCTTCACGCTTACGGGCGAATGCCACTGCATCTTGAGTTAATGTTGGCCAATAATAGCCTTGTCGCAGGACTTTGTAACTCAAGGCTTTGCCTCCTATATGGCCTCCTCCGATGCCCTCGTGAATTTCTTCGCGTAATATAGTTGGCTTCTTTGGGACGTGACGCATCGTAAGAAGGGTTGTGTATAGGACCTTTTGTATAGGTTTTCGCCAATAATGGTGTACTGAGTAGATCTATACGAAATCCGTCTGGCTTCCGTTTTGTTGGATGGCGGAGGTCCACCTTGCAGGTAGTTTCTGATGGGATCAATCCAACTCGTCTCTTCCGCCGTATTTTGCACTTCCTCTTCGAGCCTTTCCATAGTCCTTGTGGGAAGGTACTGTAGGTTAAAAGAGGATTCCGTATTTCCGTTGGAAGTTGTGGCGCTTTTAGATAAGGCGTCTGCTTCTTCATTTTGTGCTCGACCGATTTTTTCAATCTATAAGTGAACGAAGTATGAAACTATCTTCTTTACCAAAGCTTGGTACTTAGCCATGTTTTCCTCTTTTGCTTCGAAACTACCCAAGGTGTGGTTTACGACCAATTGTGAGTTGGAATACACATGCAGGTTCTGAATTCCGAGCCCCCTGGGCAAGTGTAATCCTGCGATTAGGGCTTTGTATTCAACCTCATTATTCGTTGCTCGGAATTGGAACTTGAGTATCGTTGCCATCTTCCACTTAGAGGGAGAATAAAGGATGAAACCGGCTCCTGACTTTTCTTCCGTCGCTAATCGATCGACATATAGGAGCCATGGGATGCTAGGGTTTTCTTCTGGATTTGCTGATGGGATCTCATCTCCACTTGTGGGCATGGTTAACTCTGCTATAAAGTCCGCTAGAACCTGAGCCTTGATGGCCGTTCGGGGTTTATAAGTGAGATCGAACTCACCCAATTCTATTACCGACTTGGTTAGACGTCCTAAATTTTCAGGTTTATGGAGAACTTGCCTTAGTGGTTGATCGGTTAGCACAGTGACTTTGTGAGCTTGGAAATAAGGCCTCAATTTTCGTGCAGATGTGACGAGGGCGAAAGCCAACTTTTCGAGTGGCAGATACCTCGACTCCGCGTCGTTAAGGATCTTACTCGTGTAATAAACTGGTTTCTGAACTCCCTTGTCTTCTCTCAAAAGAACGGCGCTGACCGCTCAAGGAGCAGCGGCCAGGTAGATGTAGAGCTCTTCCCCTACTTGCGGCTTAGCTAACAGCTGAGGCGATTGGAGATAATCTTTAAGTCCTTGAAAGGCTTTCTCACATTCTTCTGTCCACTCCATTTTTGGTCCTTTCGTAAGGCTTGGAAAAGTGGGAGGTTCATCTCGCCAGCTTTAGAAATGAATCTTCCCAGAGCCGCCAGGCGTCCGTTAAGTCGTTGTATTTCTTGAAGAGTTTTGGGTGACACCATATCAAGAATGGCTCTGATTTTTTCCGGATTTGCCTCTATTCCTCTTTGTGTCAACACAAACCCCAGAAATTTCCCTGAGCGAACACCGAAAGAACACTTATTCGGATTTAAGCGCATGTTGTAAGTCCAAAGGGATAGAAAGGCCTCCTGTAAATCCGGTAGATGTTCGTCGGCTTTTTGGCTTTTTACCAAAATATCATCCACATAAGCTTCAACGTTTCTGCCGATTTGCTCTTTGAAGACTGTATTTATAAGTCTCTAGAAGGTGGCTCCTGCGTTCTTTAATCCGAATGGCATTACTTTATAGCAATAAGTCCCAGTGCTTGTAATGAAGGATGTTTTTTCCTCGTCCTTTTCGGCAATTCGGATTTGATTATAGCCTGAGAAGGCGTCTAGAAAACTCAACATCTCATGCCCCGTCGTAGAATCAACTAAACCATCGATGGAAGGCAGGGGGAACGAATCCTTTGGACAAGCTTTATTTAGGTCCGTAAAATCTACGTACATTCTCCATTTTTCGGACGGCTTTTTTACAAAAACCACATTAGCTAGCCAGTCGGGATAGTTCACCTCTCGGATAAATCCAGCCTTCAAGAGGGTTGATACTTCTTCTTCTGCGGCCTTCCTGCCTTTCCTCGTGCCAATTTCTCATTTTCTGTTTGATAGGCTTGAATGATTGGTCTATGTTGAGGCGGTGTTCGATGACGTTGCGTTTTACACCTGGCATATCTTCTGGTGACCAGGCTAAAAGGTCGGACTTTGTCCTTAGTACCACCATGAGATTTTCTCGTGGTACTCTTGTTAAATTCGCACCAATTCGCACAGTACGTTCCCTCCTGGTTGTATCTAGAGGAACTGTAAGCAACTCTTCAAGGGGTATGGGCCGGAACTCCTCTTCTTCCTGCTCGGCTATTCTATTGACTAGCATGGCTTCCGAAACTTTTGTTTTGCCCCAGTTTGCGACTTTTCTTTTAAGGATTGCAATGTAGCATTGTCGTGCTAGAGGTTGGTCTCCTCTTACTTCTCCGCTGCGACTTTCAGTTGAAAATTTTAAGAGAAGATAGTAGGTAGAAATTACGGCTTTCAAGGCGTTGAGGGTTGGCCTACCAAGAATAACGCTAGAAGCTCGAAGCACGTTGCATAAACTGTGAAGTTTGTCGTTATCGTTGATGATCTTGGCGATTTTCCTACCATAACCGCAAGGAGATCATTCCTTCGGTCAGTATAACTCCTCCGGAAAATCCTACTAAGTATGATTTTACGGGGAGCAAGTTATCCGCATCATATCTCATTCTCTCGAAAGCACTCCAAAAGAGAATGTCAACTGAACTTCCACTGTCTATCAGAACTCTCTTCATTTGGAAGCTGGAAACCATGATGGCAATGACTAGAGCATCATCATGGGGGTGGCGAACCCTGCTGACATCGTTATCATAAAAGATGATGGGAGTCATAGGTCGAGACCTCCTTTGGGGTGTCTCTGTTTCTTGCGCCACTCCTATTATTCGGGTGTAACTTTTCCGAGAGGAGGAACTTTCACCACCACAACCGGGTCCGCCACTAATGAACACCACCATTTCTCCTTCTTCTTCTTCAGGTTGTGGAGAGTCAGGTTCCCCTTGAATCTCAAGGTTGATGTATTGCTCCAGTTGCCCTCTTCGAACGACACTTCTATGGCGTTCATCAAATGGGTACATTTCTCCATATCGTGTCCTTTAGATCGATGAAACTGACAATATCTCTTACTGTTCTTTTGCTGTTCGGGATTTCTTGCAGGCTCTGGCCATGTTAGTAGTTTTTGCTCTTTGATTTGCATAAGGATATGGCTTCGAGTTTGATTTAGTGGGGTATGGTGGTCATATCTGATGATTTTCTTTTCCTTTGAAGGTTCTCTAGGTTGTGGTACATGCCGTTGAGGTAGTGTTGGGGTTTCCAGACCTCTATTTCCACCCTTACTGTACCTGCGTGACTCTCCCTCCTTTCGTATGTCCGGAGGTCTTCTGTTGACATTTTGGTAGGTTTTTCCTCTTTGAATTTCCACCGGTTCGTGTCGGGCTTCTTCCTCCCAACCCGTGTAGATCTCATCGGAATTGATGTACTTTTGGGCATGGAGCATAAGGGCGGGGATGGTTTTTGGTGGATCTAGGGTGAGAGAAAAACTTAAAGGGGATTCTAGCAGTCCTTCCATTAAAAAGGTCACAGCCATTCGCGGAAGGAGGTCCGCAACGTTAGCTGTCTCGTCTATGTAACGATTTAAATAGGCTCGAGGCGTTTCCCCTCTCACGCTTAACGCGCAAAAGGGTAGATGGGGTCTTCTTTTGTTTTGAGTAATTTGCAAAGTAAGCTAGGAAGGGATCTGCTAGAATTTGAAAAGAAGGAACTGTGCTAGAAGGAAGATCGATTAAACCGGGCCTCAAGGCTTTTCCATCTAAGGTGGCAGGAAAAGCTCGGCACATACGAGCGTCGGTAATTCCTATGAGAAGCATCTTCGATAGGAAAGACTTCAGGTGACGAGACGGATCATTTCTACCTTCGTATGCAACCATAGCAGGGGGTCTGAAATTATCAGGAACTTGCTCTTCCAATATTTCCTTGATAAAAGGTGAACACATGCTGAGAACGTGCCGTTCGGACTTCTGGTTTCCCCGCGAGGGATCCTGTCGCTGTGTTCTTCTGTCGATCGTTGGAATAGATGGGCTATTCCGTTCGGTCCTTGTCCGCTCCGCTCTGGCTTGCTGTTCAGTTCTTGTAGCAGCTTGCTCTCGACGTCGAACGGAGGGGGGTTCCGGAAGCCAGCGCAGATAAGCGGTTCTCTCTCTTATGTCTCCCCGAAAAGTAGTCCTTGTCCTCCCTCTGCTTTCGGAATTGGCTGGTGGGATTGTTGGCACACTTGGTGGAATTTGTATGGGAGGAACTGGCGGATGAGCTAAAGCATGAACAGCTTGAGTTAACTGTTCCAACTGCTGCTATACGTTGAGGTAAAAAACCGTGATGTGTTCTTGGGGTGGGACGGGAGGATTTTCCGATGGAGGTAAGATCAGCGGATTATTCAATGGAATCTCCTCATGCCTTCGGACTTCTCCAGGTTCTTCAGGGTTATTTGGTGCTCCTTGTTCTTGAACCCGTTTTGACCTTCTGGTAGTAATCATTTGGCTTTTTGTAAGGGTCCCCACGGACGGAGCCAAATCGTTGATGCCAAAACTGGTCCACCTCTACACCTCGCCCATCGCCGCCTCGTGATCCGCCTCGCCTCGACAAACGGCGGTTAAAATTTATAGTTGGTGTGGACGCTTACTTCGCTATGAACAGGGAACTAAGGGAACACCCCGAAGTCCGATCGAAATTACCCATTGACGAACCTGTAAAAAAGGAGAGGGCAGTGATCGGAAGTGGGCCTTTCTGCCCGGATTTAACTCCGATGCTTAAGTCAGAAAACTTGAGTCAAGGGTCTTAAATTAGACAGTTCTTTGTATCTTGAGGTTTTCTTCCCCCCCCCCCCTCTTTCTTCCACTACCGTTCTCCTTTCATAGCACCATAGAGGCGGTTTAGGAAAGGCGGTGGAGTAAGGCGGTGGGTTAAAATATCTCCTAAGACGGTAGGAAAATATCTACTGCCTAATGTGTAAGTGCCACGTGGGTAAAAATATAGTAAATATCTGCCTATTGTAGTGAGTGGATAAGGCCTACCCACTGTAGAGGTGTTAGATATTTATTCCTCTTTTTCCACCTCACACCTTGTATAAGAGGGTTGCTATAATTCCGACGGATTTGTTTGTAAGATTGAATCCTCATAATGTTTGCCGAACGGAATTGTGTAAATATTGCCATGTGGCCAAAGAAACACGGTCTTGTGTGTAACAGGTGGTCTTTTAGGTCAATGACACGTGTCTTACCAAACATATCCGTAACACAATAAATACATAAAACATTAACATGAATTATATACCGTTTCAAATCAAAAACTTAAACATATAATAAATGTTCTAATCCTCCAAAAAATTTAAAGGAAAATTTTATTGATCAAACGGATGCTGTTCATGTTAATTACAATTAGCTACATATAACAAAACTTGAAACCGTAATTGAAACAAAACTCAAACTATGAGAATACCATTAATCTTAGTGAAATAAAAAAAAAGGCCTAAAAGCCCTTGAAATGATGGAATTTCCACCCGCTTTCATGAAATTTCTTTAATTTTCAATCGTAGAGCAAGATAAAGTTTTCCCCTTTTTCTCTCCAAATCAACAGCAAGTAAACAACTTATCCTATTAAAATTCTTTGTTCTTTTCTTATTGAAAATATATGTACTTTCCACAAAGAGAAGATCGTTAGTGTCATAAGCTAACAAAAGATTCTTTGAATGATTAGCTACTGCCACTCCTAAGGAATCAAGCTTCCTAGTGCTAATTAAGCTTGGGTGCTCAAGATGTGGGCTTTAGTAAGGCATTGTGAAGGCATCCTTTGGGGCTTTCAAATTTTCTGCAGACACAAGTCTCATGGGTTGCGTACATCCAACTGTTGTATCTCTCACAGGAATTTGTACTGTTGCAAGAACAACCTTTCCCTGTTTAGGATTGCAATAACCTTTGACTGGGAACTTCTGAGTTTCCTTTTTCAACCTCTTGCTGAGATTTAACCTCTTTGATATCTCTGTACTATTGATCCTATTCTCAAAGATTGCTTTGCCAAATCTTCCTTCATTTATTTAAGTGTTCCTCATTGATTGTAGGAAGAAGAAGTGGGGTTGCAATGACTTAGGGCACCGAACCACGCTGCTCACGTTCAGCACGCTGTAGACAAGATCAGAAAGAAAATATTAGTCTACAATCATAATAATTTCTATATTCACAAAGACAAGTTTAGAGAGGGAAACATGCATACATAAAAATAGTTGAAAGTTAACATATGTACTTTGAGAGTCACAAATTGTTGTTGTGTAAACCCAAAGACATAAAGTGACTAAGGCCACTGGACATGTTTACCCTTAGATGGTACTAGGATTCTGGAGCCACAATGAGAGAAATTATAGTTTTCATAACTTCTATAAGTCATACCCTAAACCTTAAAAAGGGTGGTATCAGATATTTATAGTAATAATTAATAACGTGTCTATACAATAAATACATAAAACGTGTACATGAATTATTTACCATTTCAAATCATAAAAATAAACATATAGAATAATTGTTGAAATCCTCCAAAAAATTTAAAGGAAAATTTTATTGATTAAACTGATGCCTTTCATATTGATTACAATCAGCTATGTATGGTAAAACTTGAAACTCTTTTTGAAATAAAATTCAAAGTATGAGAATACCATTAATCTTAGTGAATTCCAAAAAAGGCCAAAAAGCCCCTAAAAAGATGTAATTTCCATCCCCTTTCATGGAATTTCTTTAATTTTCCGTCGTAGAACAAGATCAGGTTTTCCCCTTTTTCTCTCCGAATCAACAGCAAGTAAACAACTTATTCTATTCAAATTCTTTGTTCTTTTCTTATTTAAAACATATATACCTTTAACTAATAGAAGATCTTTTTTGTCATAATCTAATATAAGATTCTTTGAATGATTAGCTACTGCCACTCGTAAGGAATTAAGCCTCCTAGTGCAAGTTAAATTTAGGTGCTCAAGATGTGGGCTTTAGTAAGGTATTGTGAAGGCATCCTTTGGCGGTTGCAAACTTTCTGCAGATACAGGTCTCATGGGTTGCCTACATCCAACTGTTGTATCTCTCACAGGAATTTGTACAGTTGCAGGAACAACCTTTCCCTCTTTGGAATTATAAATAACCTTGGACTGGCAACTTCTGAGCTTCCTTTTTCAAACTCTTGCTGGGATTTAACTGCTTTGCTATCTCTGTCCTATTGATCAAATTCTTAAAGATTGCTTTACCAAAGCTGCGCATTTTAGTATGTGACCAGGCAAAGCCATCTTCTTTCCTTTATTTAAGTGTTCTCTTTTGAACGTAGAGGGAAGTCAAGTGGGGGTGCAAATGACTCAGTAGCACATAACCACGCCGCCACGCTCAAAGACGTTGTAGACAAGATCAGAAAGAAAAATATTAGTCTTCAATCATAATAATTTCTATATTCACAAAGACTTGTTTTGAAAGGTAACCATGCATACATAAAAACAGTGGAAAGTTAACATCTGTGCTTTGAGAGTCGCAAATTGTTGTTGTGTAAACCTAAAGACATAAAGCGACTACGGCCACTGGACATGTTTACCCTTAGTTGGTACTAGGATTCTGGAGCCACAATGAGAGAAACTATACCTTAAAAAGGGTGGTATCAGATATTTATAGTAATAAATAATAACGTGTCTATACAATAAATACATAAAACTTTAACATGAATTATTTATCATTTCAATTCATAAAAGTAAACATATATAATAAATGTTGTAATCCTCCAAAAATTTTAGACGAAAATTTTATTGATCAAACGGATGCCTTTCTTGTTGATTACAATCAGCTATATATAGTAAAACTGGAAACCCTTATTGAAATAAAATTCAAAGTATGAGAATACCATTAATCTTAGTGAAATCAAAAAAAGGCCTAAAATCCCCTGAAAAGATGTAATTTCCATCCCCTTTCATGGAATTTCTTTAATTTTCCGTCGTAGAGCAAGATTAGGTTTTCCCCTTTTTCCCTCCGAATCAACAGCAAATAAACCACTTATCCTATTCAAATTCTTTGTTCTTTCCACAAATACAAGATCATTAGTTTCATATGGTAATATAAGATTCTTTGAATGATTAGCTACTGCCACTCCTAAGGAATCAAGCCTCCTAGTGCTAGTTAAGTTTGGGTACTCAAGATGTGGGCTTTAGTAAGGTATTGTGTAGGCATCCTTTCGAGCATGCAAACTTTCTGCAGATACAGATCTCATGGTTTACCTGCATCCAGCAGTTCTATCTCTCACAGGAATTTGTGGAGTTGCAGGAACAACCTTTTCCTATTTAGGATTATAATAACCTTGGACTGGCAACTTCTGAGCTTCCTTTTTTAAACTCTTATTGAGATTTAAGCACTTTGCTATCTCTGTCCTATTGATCCAATTCTCAAACATTGCTTTACCAAAGCTACACCTTTTTGTATGCTACCAGACAAAGCCATCTTCTTTCCTATATTCAAGTGTTCCTCTTTGACTGTAGGAAGAAGAGGTGCGGGTGCAACGACTCAGAGCACATCACCGGGAAGCTCATGTTCACCATTAATCAGAGACAAGATTCAAAGAAAATATTAGTCTACAATCATAATAATTTCTACATTCACAAAGAGAAGGTCTGAGAAGGCACCATGCATATATTCAAATACTTGAAAGTTAACATCTGTGCTTTGAGAGTCGCAAATGGCTGTTGTGTAAAACTAAAGACATAAAGTGGCTAAGGCAACTCTACATGTCCACCCTTAGATGGTACTAGGATTTTGGGCTGCAGAATGGGTGGAACTATAGATTTCATAACTTCTATAAGTCATAACCTAAACCTTAAAAATTGTGGTATCAGATTTTTGTAGTAATAAAAAATAACGTGTCTATACAATAAATACATAAAACGTTAACATGAATTATATACCATTTCAAATCATAAACATAAACATATATAATAAGTGTTGTAATCATCAAAAAAACTTAAGGAAAATTTTATTTTTCAAAAAGATGCGTTTCATGTTGATTACAATCTGTTATATATAGCAAAACTTGAAACCGTTATTGAAATAAAGGTCAAAGTATGAGAATACCATTAATCTTAGTGAAATCCAAAAAGGCCTAAAAGCCCCTAAAAAGATGTAATTTAAACCCCCTTTCATGGAATTTCTTCAATTTTCAGTCGTAAGTCAAGATTAGGTTCGCCCCTTTTTCTCTCCGAATCAACAGCAAGTAAATCACTTATCCTACATATTCTTTGTTCTTTTCTTATTGAAAACATATGTACCATCCACAAATAGAAGATCGTTAGTGTCATAAGCTAACATGAGATTCTTTGAAAGATTAGCTACTGCCACTCCAAAGGAATCAAGCCTCCTAATGCTAGTTATGTTTGGGTGCTCAAGATGTGGGCTTTCGTAAGGTATTTTGTAGGCATTCTTTAAAACTTGCAAACTTTCTGCAAATACAGGTCTCATGGGTTGCCTTTAACCAACAGTTGTATCTCTCACAGGAATTTGTGCAGTTGCATGAACAACCTTTCCCTATTTAGGATTATAATAACCTTGGACTGGCAACTTCTGAGTTTCCTTTTTCAACCTCTTGTTGTGAATTAATCACTTTGCTATCTCTGTCCTATTGATCTAATTCTAAAATATTGCTTTACCAAAGCTGCACCTTGTAGTATGTGACCAGTCAAAGCCATCTTCCTTCCTTTATTTAAATGTTCCTCTTTGATTGTAGGTAGAAGAGGTGGGGGTACAATGACTTAGAGAAATTCACCATGCAGCTCACGTTCACCACGCTGTAGAAAAGATCAGAAAGAAAAATATTAGTCTTCAATCATAATAATTTCTATATTGACAAAGACAATGTTTCAGAGGGAACCATGGATACATTCAAACACTTGAAATCTAACATCTGTGCTTTGAGAGTCGCAAATTTTTGTTGTGTAAACCCAAGGACATAAAGTGGCGCACAATGAATTATTTACCACTTAACATGTCCACCTTGAGATAGTACTAGGATTCTGGGGCGCACAATGTGAGAAACTATAGCTTTCATAACTTCTATATATCATAATTGAAACCTTAAAAGTGGTGGTATCAGATATTTATAGTAATAAAAAAAAGTGTTTATACAATAAATACATGAAACATTAACTTGAATTATATACTATTTCAAATTATAAACATAAACATGTAGAATAGATACATACACTATCATAGACATCTACACTCTTACCTAAAAAAATAAGATAAACTTCCAAACATATATGCACAAATAGAAAAATGGTGATTAATTATCAAGCTTTTTGGTGGTATATTCGTTACCCTCTTTTTTGACCACCGATATTCAAGAAGATGAAACTTTGGAAGTATTTACATCCACCTTAGGCGGTTAAGGAGACATTTAAGATTAATTCACATTGGTAATAAGGGAAATGAAGTTAAGAACTTGTCATGAATATTGGTTCTACAATGTGAGAAATTTCTTTGATGGCAACTTTATTTTTTGAAATTAAGATAAAATAACAACTTATTTCTTTGTATTTATACACTTCCTATTAAATCAATCTTTTAATAAATTTTTATTTTCATGATTTTTCTAAGTTATTACCCAAACATTAAAAATGGTGGTATAAGATATTTACAGTAATAAAAGATAATGCATCTATACAATAAATACATAAAAAGGTTACATGATTTATACAATAATAAAGCATAAACATATAATAAATAATGGAGATACATACACTACTATGCACATCTAGACTTGCATAAAACAATACCAAATATATGAACAAAAATACAAAAGAACTATATTAATTCTTTAAATTCTTAGCGGTATCGTTGACACCCTCTTTATTTTTTACCCCGATATTGAAGATAACAGAGTTTTGGATGGTGGATCTTTGGATGGCTTTCCATCCATCTTAGCTAGTAACGGAGTCATTTCAGATTCATTCTTTTATGTAATAAGAGATTTGATAATAAGAACATTAATTTCTAGTATATTGATTTCACTATGTGAGAGTTTTCTTTGGTTGTGAATTTATTTTGAGACCTAATCTTGAGACAAAGTAACGACTCATAAAAAAACTGTGATAAAGAAGATAGGTAGCACCAAATTATATCGATCATATAGATTGTAAAATAATAATAAAAAATAAGATAAAAATGGAACTTATTTCTCACTGTTATACATTTCCTATTGTTGTTGTAATTTTTTCTTTCGTCGATACCCAATATCACGCAGGTGCTTGCCTAAGCTTGTAACGTTCATCCAACACGCTT
Source organism: Dioscorea zingiberensis (assembly GCA_026586065.1). Classification (NCBI taxonomy): domain Eukaryota; kingdom Viridiplantae; phylum Streptophyta; class Magnoliopsida; order Dioscoreales; family Dioscoreaceae; genus Dioscorea; species Dioscorea zingiberensis. Next base: position 246,689 of record JAGGNH010000022.1, on the reverse strand, counting down.
TGCTACAAAACTCGCTCAAAGACTTGAGCTAGTATGCAACAATAGAAACCTTACGCTCTTCACCAATCTCCATGATTAAAAAAACCCCTCTCTATTTCATACAAACACTCAAGGAAACTTTCTTTATCTAGGTTTCCATTGAAAATAGGAATCTCTGCTTTGACCCTATACCCATCATACTCTTCGCAATGTCCATAATGTTGAATTGGGGCTGAAATCATGACTGCGATGGGTTGAATCCCTGCTTGAACAAGGACATTAGGTTGTTTTTTTATTATTCACGCTTCCAAGATTTAGGGTTGACATCATGTCTCATATCTATTGTATCGAAGCTCCCATCTCTTGTATCTCTTTGGATTAGGTCACTATGCTTTCCTCGAAGGTTTGAATATCATCATCTGTCGTAGCTCTAGTACAAACTGACACAATATGGAAGCAAAGAAAGTTAAAAAGGAAGATCTTGTTGGTAAAACACACTAACAAGTGTTTAATCGATAATGCTTTAACGGATAAAGAAGAAGAAAAAAATGATGTAATCCTCCAAAAAATTTAAAGAAAAATTTTATTGATCAAAAGGATACCTTTCATGTTGATTACAATCAGCTATATATAGTAAAACTTAAAAGCCTTATTGAAATGAAACTCAAAGTATGTTAATACCATTAATCTTAGTGAAATCCAAAAAAGTCCTAAAAGCCACTGAAAAGATGTAATTTCCATCCTCTTTCACGGAATTTCTTTAATTTTCAGTCGTAGAGCAAGATCAGTTTTCCCCTTTTTCCCTCCGAATCAACAGCAAGTAAACCACTTATCCTATTCAAATTCTTTGTTCTTTTCTTATTTAAAACATATGTACCTTCCACAAATACAAGATCGTTAGTGTCATAAGCTAACATAAGATTCTTTAAATGATTAGCTACTGCCACTCATAAGGAATCAAGCCTCCTAGTGCTAGTTAAGTTTGGGTGCTCAAGAAGTGGGCTTTTGTAAGGTATTGTGAAGGCATCCATTGTAGCTTGAAAACTTTCTGCAGATATAGGTCTCATGGGTTACCTACATCCAACTGTTGTGTCTCTCACTGGAATTTGTGCAGTTGCAGGAACAACCTTTCCCTGTTTTGGAATATAATGAAATTAGACTGGTAACTTCTATGTTTCCTTTTTCAACCTCTTACTGAGATTTAAGCGCTTTGCAATCTCTGTCCTATTCATCTAATTCTCAAAGATTGCTTTACCAAATCTACACCTTTTTGTATGGGACCAGACAAAGCCATCTTCTTTCCTATATTCAAGTGTTCCTCTTCGACAGTAGGAAGAAGAGGTGGGGGTGCAACGACTCAGAGCACATCACCGGGAAGCTCATGTTTACCACACTGTAGACAAGATTAGAAAGAAAAATATTAGTCTTCAATCATAATAATTTCTACATTCAGAAAGAGAAGTTCTGAGAAGGCACAATGCATATATTCAAACACTTGAAAGTTAACATCCTGCGGCTTCGTGAGTCGTAAATGGTCAAGCATTGTGTAAAGCCAAAGACATAAAGTGGCTAAGGCCACTCTACATGTCCACCCTGATATGGTACTAGGATTCTGGGGTGCAGAATGGGAGAAACTATAGCTTTCATAACTTCTATAAGTCATAACCAAAACCTTAAAAATGGTGGTATCAGATTTTCATAGTAATAAAAAATAACGTGTCTATACAATAAATACATAAAACATTAACAAGAATTATATACCATTTCAAATCATAAACTAAAACATATATAATAAGTGTTGTAATCATCAAAAAAATTTAAGGAAAATTTTATTGATCAAAAAGATGGTTTTCATGTTGATTACAATCTGTTATATATAGCAAAACTTAAAACCGTGATTGAAATAAAGCTCACAGTATGAGTTTGCCATTAATCTTAGTGAAATCCAAAAAAGGCCTTAAAGCCCCAAAAAAGATGTAATTTCAACCCCTTTCATGGAATTTCTTCAATTTTCAGTCGCAAGTCAAGATCAGGTTCGCCCATTTTTCTCTCCGAATCAACAGCAAGTAAACTACTTGTCCTATTCATATTCTTTGTTCTTTTCTTATTGAAAACATATGTACCTTCCACAAATAGAAGATCGTTAGTGTAATAAGCTAACATGAGATTCTTTGAAAGATTAGCTACTACCACTCTTAAGGAATCAAGCCTAGGGGCCTCCTAGTGCTAGTTAAGTTTGGGTGCTCAAGATGTGGTCTTTAACAAGGTACTGTGTAGGCATCCTTTGGAGCTTGCAAACTTTCTGCAAATACAGGTCTCATGGGTTGCCTTTATCCAACAGTTGTATCTGTCACAGGAATTTGTGCAGTTGCATGAACAACCTTTCCCTGTTTAGGATTATAATAACCTTGGACTGGCAACTTCTAAGTTTCCTTTTTCAACCTCTTGCTGCGAATTAATCTCTTTGCTATCTCTGTCCTATTGCTCCAATTCTCAAATTTTCCTTTACCAATGCTGCATCTTTTAGTATGTGACCAGACAAAGCCATCTTCCTTCCTTTATTTAAATGTTCCTCTTTGATTGTATTAAGAAGAGGTGGGGGTGCAATGACTTAGAGCAAATCACCACGCAACTCACATTCACCACGCTGTAGACAAGATCAGAAAGAAAAATATTAGTCTTCAATCATAATAATTACTATATTGACAAAGACAAGGTTTCAGAGGGAACCATGGATACATTCAAACACTTGAAATCTAACATCTGTGCGTTGAGAGTCACAAATTTTTGTTGTGTAAACCCAAAGACATAAAGTGGCTAAGGCCACTTAACATGTCCACCTTGAGATGGTACTAGGATTCTTGGGTGCACAATGTGAGAAACTATAGCTTTCATAACTTCTATATATCATAACTTAAAGCTTAAAAATAGTGGTATCAGATATTTATAGTAATAAAAAAAAGTGTCTATACAATAAATACATCAAACATTAACATGAATTATATACTATTTCAAATCATAAACATAAACATATACAATAGATACATACACTATCATAGACATCTACACTCTTAACTAAAAAAATAAAGTAAACTTCCAAACATATAAGTACAAATAGAAAAATAATGATTAATTATCGAGCTTCTTGGTGGTATATTCGTTACCTTCTTTTTTGAACACCGATATTCAAGAAGATGAAACTTTGGAAGAATTTACATCCACCTTAGGCGGTTAAGGAGACATTTAAGATTAATTCTCATTGTTAACAAGGAAAATGAAGTTTAGAGCTTTTCATGTCTATTGGTTCTACTATGTGAGAGATTTCTTTGATGGCAACTTTATTTTTTAAATTAAGATAAAATAACAACTTATTTCTTAGTATTTATACATTTCCTTTTAAAGCAATCTTTTAATCAATTTTTATTTTCATGATTTTTCTAAGTTATTACCCAAACATTAAAAATGGTGGTATAAGATATTTACAGTAATAAAAGATAATTCATCTATATAATAAATACGAAAAAAGGTAACATGATTTTTATACAATTATAAAGTATAAACATATAATATATAATGGAGATACATACACTACTATGCACATCTATACTTACATAAAAAACTACCAAATATATGAACAAAAATACAATGAACTATATCAATTCTTTGGATTCTTAGCGGCATCGTTAACAAACTCTTTTTTTTTTACCCCCAATATTGAAGATAATAGAGTTTTGGATGGTGGAGCTTTGGATGGCTTTCCATCCATCTTTCAGATTCATTCAGATTCATTCTTCTCTGTAACAGGAGATTTGATGTTAAGAACATTTCTAGTATATTAATTCCACTATGTGAGTGTTTTCTTTATTGGTGAATTTATTTTGAGACATAATCTTGAGACAAAGTAACGACTCATAAACAAACTGTGATATAAAAGATAGGTAGCACCAAATTATATCGATCATATAGATTGTAAAATAATAATAAAAAATAAGATAAAAATGGAACTTATTTCAAAATGTTATGCATTTCCTATTGTTGTTGTAATTTTTTGTTTCATCGATACCCATATCACGCAGGTGCTTGCCTAAGCTTGTAACGTTCATCCAACACGTTTTGCTACAGAGCTCAGGCTCTGCAGTTGGGCTAGTATGCAACAAAAGAAACCTTACGCTCTTCACCGATCTCCATGATTAAAAAAAACCCTCTCTATTTCATACAACCACTCAACGAAACTTTCTTTATCTAGGTTTCCATTGAAAATAGGAATCTCTGCTTTGACCCTGTACCCATCATACTCTTCGCATTGTCCATAATGTTGAACTGGGAATGAAATCATGACTACAATGGGTTGAATCCCTGCTTGAACAAGGACATTAGGTTGTTTTTTTATTATTCACGCTTCCAAGATTTAGGGTTGACATCATGTCTCATATCTATTGTATCGGAGCTCCCATCTCGTGTATCTCTTTGGATAAGGTCACTATGGTTTCCTCGAAAGTTTGAATATGATCGTCTGTCGTAGCTCCAGTACAAACTAACACAATCCGGAAACACAAAAAGTTAAAAAGGAAGATCTTGTCGGTAAAACACACTAACATGTGTTTAATCGATAATGTTTTAAAGGATGAAGAAGAAGAAAAATTGATGTAATCCTCCAAAAAATTTAAAGAAAAATTTTATTGACAAAAGGATGCGTTTCATGTTGATTACAATCAACTATATATAGTAAAACTTAAAACCCTTATTGAAATAAAACTCAAAGTATAAAAAATACTCATTAATCTTAGTGAAATACAAAAAGGCCTAAAGGCCCTGAAAAGATATAATTTCAATCTACTTTCATGGAATTTCTTTAATTTTCAAATCGTAGAGCAAGATCAGTTTTCCCTTTTTCTCTCCCAATCAACAACAAGTAAAACCAATTTTATCCTATTAGAATTCTTTGTTCTTTTCTTATTTAAAGAATATGTAACTTTCACAAATAGAAGATCGTTAGTGTCATAATCTAACATAAGATTCTTTGAATGATTAGCTACAGCCACTCCTAACGAATCAAGCCTCCTAGTGCTAGTTAAGTTTGGTTACTCAAGATGTGGGCTTTAGTAAGGTATTGTGAAGGCATCCTTTGAAGCTTGCAAGATTTCTGCAAATACAGGTCTCATGGGTTGCCCACATCCAACAGTTGTATCTCTCACAGGAATTTGTGTAGTTGAACGAACAACCTTTCCCTGTTTAGGATTATTATAACCTTGGACTGGCAACTTCTCAGTTTCCTTTTTCAACCTTTGTCCTATTCATCCAATTCTCAAAGATTGCTTTACCAAAGCTATACCTTTTTGTATGCGACCAGACCAAGCCATCTTCTTTCCTATATTCAAGTGTTCCTCTTTGACTGTAGGAAGAAGAGGTGGGGGTGCAATGACTCAGAGCACATCACCGAACAGCTCACGTTCACCACACTATAGACAAGATCAGAAAGAAAAATATTAGTCTTCAATCATAATAATTGCTAAATTCACAAAGAGAAGGTTTTAGAGGGAACCATGCATATATTCAAACACTTGAAAGATAACATCTGTGCTTTGAGAGTCGCAAATTGCTGTTGTGTAATCCCATAGACAAAAAGTGGCCACGGCCACTACACATGTCCAACTATAGCTTTCATAACTTCTATAAGTCATAACCTAAACGTTAAAAATGGTGGTATCAAATATTTATAGTTATAAAAAATAACGTGCCTATACAATAAATACATAAAACGTTGACGTGAATTATATACCATTTCAAATCAAAAACATAAACAAATAGAATAAATATTGTAATCCTCAAAAAAATTTAAAGGAAATTTCTTTTTATCAAACGGATGCTGTTCATGTTGATTACAATTATCGACATGTAGTAAACACGAAACCCTTGTTGAAAAAAAACTCGAAGTATGAGAATACCATTAATCTTAGTGAAATCCAAAAGAAGCCTAAAAGCCCCTGAAACGATTGAATTTCCACCCCCTTTAATGGAATTTCTTCAATTTTCAATCGTAGAGCAAGATCAAGTTTGCCCCTTTTTCCCTCCGAATCAACAACAAGTAAACCACTTATCCTATTCAAATTCTTTGTTCTTTTCTCATTGAAAATATATGTACTTTCCACAAAGAGAACATCGTTAGTGTCATAAGCTAACATAAGATTCTTTGAATGATTAGCAACTGCCACTCTTAAAGAATCAAGCTTCCTAGTGCTAGTTGAGTTTGGGTGCTCAAGATGTGGGATTTAGTATGGTAGTGTGAAGGCATCATTTTGGGCTTGCAAATTTAAAGCAGATACAAGTCTCATGGGTTGCCTACATCCAACTATTGTATCTCTCACAGGAATTTGTATAGTTGAAGGAATAACCTTTCTTGTTTAGGATTATAATAACCTTGGACTGGCAACTTCTGAGTTTCCTTTTTCAACCTCTTGCTGAGATTTAAACGCTTTGCTATCTCTGTGCTATTGATAAAATTCTCAAAAGTTGCTTTACCAATGCTGCGCATTTTTTGTATGTGACCAGAGAAAGCCATCTTCCTTCCTTTATTTAAGTGTTCCTCTTTGACTGTAGAAAGAAGAGGTGGGGGTGCAATGACTCAGGGCACATAACCAGGCTGCTCACGTTCAGCACGCTGTAGACAAGATCAGAAAGAAAAATATTAGTCTTCAATCGTAATAATTTCTATATTCACAAAGACAAGGAACCATGCATACATAAAAACAGTTGAAAGTTAACATTTGTGCTTTGAGAGCCGCAAATTGTTGTTGTGTAAACCCAAAGACATAAAGTGACTAAGGCCACTGGACGTGTTTACCCTTTGATGGTACTAGGATTTTGGAGCCACAATGAGAGAAACTATAGCTTTCATAACTTCTATAAGTCATACCCTAAACTTTAAAAGGGTGGTATCCGGATATTTATAGTAATAAATAATAACTTGTCTATACAATAAATACATAAAATGTTAACATGAATTATTTACCATTTCAAATCATAAAAATAAACATATAGAATAGATGCTGTAATCCTCCAAAAAATTTAAAGGATAATTTTATTGGTCAAACAGATGCCTTTCTTATTGATTACAATCGGCTATATATAGTAAAACTTGAAACCCTTGTTGAAATAAAATTCAAAGTATGAGAATACCATTAATCTTAGTGAAATATAAAAAAGGCCAAAAACATGCTTAAAAGATGTAATTTCCATCCCCTTTCATGGAATTTCTTTAATTTTCAATCGTAGAGCAAGATCAAGTTTTCCCCTTTTTCTCTCATAATAAACAGCAAGTAAACCGCTTATCCTATTCAAATTCTTTCTTCTTTTCTTATTTAAAACATATGTACCTTCCACAAATAGAAGATCGTTAGTGTCATAAGCTAACATAAGATTCTTTAAATGATTGGCTACTGCCACTCGTAAGGAATCAAGCCTCTTAGGGCTAGTTAAGTTTTGGTGCACAAGATGTGGGCTTTAGTAAGGAATTTTGAAGGCATCCTTTGGAGCTTGTAAACTTTCTATAGATACAGGTCTTATGGGTTGCCTACATCAACAGTTGTATCTCTCACAGGAATTTGTGCAGTTGCAGGAACAACCTTTCCTTATTTAGGATTATAACAACCTTGGGCTGATAACTTCTGAGCTTCCTTTTTCAACCTCTTGCTGAGATTTAAGCGCTTTGCTATCTCTGTCCTATTGATCAAAATCTCAAAGATTCTTTTACCAAAGCTACACCTTTTTGTATGCGACCAGACAAAGCCATCTTCTTTCCTATATTCAAGTGTTCCTCTTTGACTGTAGGAAGAAGAGGTGGGGGTGCACTCACTCAGAGCACATAACCGGGAAGCTCATCTTCACCACAATGTAGACAAGATTAGAAAGAAAAATATTAGTCTTCAATCATAATAATTTCTACATTCATAAAGAGAAGGTCTGAGAACGCACCACTCATATATTCAAACACTTGAAAGTTAACATCTGTGCTTTAAGATTCGCAAATAGCTGTTGTGTAAACCCAAAGACATAAAGTGGCTAAGGCCACTATATATGTCCACCCTAAGATGGTACTAGGATTCTGGGGTGTAGAATGGGAGAAACTATAGGTTTCATAACTTCTATAAGTCATAACCTAAACCTTAAAAATGGTTGTATCTGATTTTTATAGTAATAAAAAATAACGTGTTTATACAATAAATACATAAAACGTTAACATGAGTTATATTCCATTTCAAATCATAAACATAAACATATATATTAGGTGTTGTAATCATCAAAAAATTTTGAAGGAAAATTTTATTGATCTAAAAGATGCGTTTTATGTTGATTACAATCTGTTCTATATAGGAAAACTTGAAACCGTTATTGAAATAAGGCTCAAAGTATGAGAATACCATTAATCTTAGTGAAATTCAAAAAAGGTCTAAAAGCCCCTAAAAGGATGTAATTTCAACCCCCTTTCATGGAATTTCTTCAATTTTCAGTTGTAAGTCAAGATCAGGTTTGCCCCTTTTTCTCTCTGAATCAATAACAAGTAACAACTTATCCTATTCATATTCTTTGTTCTTTTCTTATTGAAAACATATGTACCTTCCACAAATAGAAGATCGTTAGTGTCATAAGCTAAATGAGATTCTTTGAAAGATTTGCTACTGCAACTCCTAAGGAATCAATCCTCCTAGTGCTAGTTAAGTTTGGGTTCTCAAGATGTGTGCTTTAGTAAGGTATTGTGTAGGCATCCTTTGGAGCTTGCAAACATTCTGCAAATACAGGTCTCATGGGTTGCCTTTATCCAACAATTGTATCTCTCACAGGAATTTGTGCGGTTGAATGAACAACCTTTCCCTGTTTAGTATTATAATAACCTTGGGCTGGCAACTTTTGAGTTTCCTTTTTCAACCTCTTGCTGCGAATTAATCGCTTTGTTATCTCTGTCCTATTGATCCAATTCTAAAATATTGCTTTACCGAAGCTGCACCTTTTAGTATGTGACTAAGCCATCTTCCTTCCTTTATTTAAGTGTTCCTCTTTAACTGTAGAAAGAAGAGGTGGGGGTGCAATGACTCAGGGCTCATAACTAGGCTGCTAACGTTCAGCACGCTGTAGACAAGATCAGAAAGAAAAATGTTAGTCTTCAATCGTAATAATTTCTATATTCACAAAGACAAGGAACCATGCATACATAAAAAACAGTTGAAAGTTAACATCTGTGCTTTGAGAGCCGCAAATTGTTGTCGTGTAAACCCAAAGACATAAAGTGACTAAGGCCACTGGACATGTTTACCCTTTGATGGTAGTAGGATTCTGGAGCCACAATGAGAGAAACTATTGCTTTCATAACTTCTATAAGTCATACCCCAAACTTTAAAAAGGGTGGTATTTAATATTTATAGTAATAAATAATAACTTGTCTATAAAATAAATACATAAAATGTTAACATGAATTATTTACCATTTCAAATCATAAAAATAAAATTATAGAATAAATGTTGTAATCCTCCAAAAAATTTAAAGGGAAATTTTATTGATTATTGTTGATTATAATCAGCTATATATAGTAAAACTTGAAACCATTGTTGAAATAAATTTCAAAGAATGAGAATACCATTAATCTTAGTGAAATATAAAAAAGGCCTAAAAGCCGTTGAAAAGATGTAATTTGCATCCCCTTTCATAGAATTTCTTTAATTTTCAGTCGTAGAGGAAGATCAAGTTTTCCCCTTTTTCTCTCCGAATCAACAGAAAGGAAACCACTTATCCAATTCAAATTCTTTCTTCTTTTCTTATTTTAAACATATGTACCTTCCACAAATAGAAGATCGTTAGTGTCATAAGCTAACATAAGATTTTTTAAATGATTAGCTACTGCCACTCGTAAGGAATCAAGCCTCCTAGGGCTAGTTAAGTTTGGGTGCACAAGATGTGGGCTTTAGTAAGGAATTGTGAAGGCATCCTTTGGAGCTTGCAAACTTTCTATAGATACAGGTCTCATGGGTTGCCTACATCTAACAATTGTATCTCTCACAGGAATTTGTGCAGTTGCAGGAACAACCTTTCCTTATTTAGGATTATAATAACCTTGGACTAGTACCTTCTAAGCTTCCTTTTTCAGCCTCTTGCTGAGATTTAAGCTCTTTGTTATCTCTATCCTATTGATCCAATTCTCAAAGATTGTTTTACCATAGCTACACCTTTTTGTATGCGACCAGACCAAGCCATCTTCTTTCCTATATTCAAGTGTTCCTCTTTGACTGTAGGAAGAAGTGGTGCGGGTGCAATGACTCAGAGCACATCACCGGGAAGCTCATCTTCACCACACTATAGACAAGATTCGAAAGAAAAATATTAGTCTTCAATCATAATAATTTCTACATTCACAAAGAGAAAGTCTGAGAAGGCACCATTCATATTTTCAAACACATGAAAGTTAACATCTGTGCTTTGAGATTCACAAATGGCTGTTGTGTAAACCCAAAGACATCAAGTGGCTAAGGCCACTCTACATGTCCACCCTGAGATGGTACTAGGATTATGGGGTGTATAATGGGAGAAACTATAGCTTTCATAACATCTATAAGTCATAACATAAACCTTAAAAAATGGATTTGTATCGATTTTTATAGCAATAAAAAATAACGTGTCTATACAATAAATACATAAAACGTTAACATGAATTATATTCCATTTCAAATCATAAACATAAACATGTATAATAAGTGTTCTAATCATCAAAAAAATTTAAAGGAAAATTTTATTGATCAAAAAGATGCGTTTTATGTTGATTACAATCTGTTATATATAAGAATTTTGAAACCGTTATTGAAATAAGACTCAAAGTACGAGAATACAATTAATCTTAGGGAAATTCAAAAAAGGTCTAAAAGCCCCTAAAAGGGTGTAATTTCAACCCCCTTTCATGGAATTTCTTCAATTTTCAGTTATAAGTCAAGATCAAGTTTGCCCCTTTTTCTCTCCGAATAACCAACAAGTAACCACTTATCCTATTCATATTATTTGTTCTTTTCTTATTGAAAACATATGTACCTTCCACAAATAGAAGATCGTTAGTGTCATAAGTTAACATGATATTCTTTGAAAGATTAGCTACTGCGAGTCCTACGGAATCAAGCCTCCTAGTGCTAGTTAAGTTTGGGTTCTTAAGATGTGTGCTTTAGTAAGGTATTGTGTAGGTATCCTTTCGAGCTCGAAAACTTTATGCAAATACAGGTCTCATGGGTTATCTTTATCCAACAGTTGTATCTCTCACAGGAATTTGTGCGGTTGCATGAACAACCTTTCCCTGTTTAGGATTATAATAACCTTGGACTGGCAACTTCTGAGTTTCCTTTTTTGACCTCTTGCTGCGAATTAATCGCTTTGCTATCTCTGTCCTATTGATCCAATTCTCAAATATTGCTTTACCAAAGCTGCACCTTTTAGTATGTGACCAGACAAAGCCATCTTTCTTACTTTATTTAAGTGTTCCTCTTTGACTGTAGAAAGAAGAGGTGGGGGTAAATGAATCACCCGCCTGGAGAACTAGGTCACTCACGCTCAAAGACCTTGTAGACAAGATCAGAAAGAAAAATGTTAGTCTTCAATCGTAATAATTTCTATATTCACAAAGACAAGGAACCATGTATATATAGAAAACAGTTGAAAGTTAACATCTGTGCTTTGAGAGCCGCAAATTGTTGTTGTGTAAACCCAAAGACATAAAGTGACTAAGGCCACTGGACATGTTTACCCTTTGATGGTAGTAGGATTCTCGAGCCACAATGAGAGAAACTATAGCTTTCATAACTTCTATAAGTCATACCCCAAACTTTAAAAAGGGTGGTATCAAATATTTATAGTAATAAATAATAACTTGTCTATACAATAAATACATAAAATGTTAACAAGAATTATTTACCATTTCAAATCATAAAAATAAACATATGGAATAAATGTTGTAATCCTCCCAAAAATTTAAAGGGAAATTTTATTGATCAAACGGATGCCTTTCTTGTTGATTACAATCAGCTATATATAGTAAAACTTGAAACCCTTGTTGAAATAAAATTAAAAGTATGAGAATACCATTAATCTTAGTGAAATATAAAAAAGATCTAAAGTCGCTGAAATTATGTAATTTCCATCCCCTTTCATGGAATTTCTTTAATTTTCAGTCGTAGAGCAAGATCAAGTTTTCCCCTTTTTCTCTCCGAATCAATAGAAAGGAAACCACTTATCCTATTCAAATTCTTTCTTCTTTTCTTATTTAAAACATATGTACTTTCCACAAATAGAAGATCGTTAGTGTCATAAGCTAACATAAGATTTTTTAAATGATTAGCTACTGCAATCGTAAGGAATCAAGCCTCCTAGTGCTAGTTAAGTTTGGGTGCAGAAAATGTGGGCTTTAGTAAGGAATTGTGAAGGCATCCTTTGGAGCTTGCAAACTTTCTACAGATACAGGTCTCATGGGTTGCCTACATCCAACAGTTGTATCTCTCACAGGAATTTATCCAGTTGCAGGAACAACCTTTCCCTATTTAGGATTATAATAACCTTGGACTAGCAACTTCTGAGCTTCCTTTTTCAACCTCTTGCTGAGATTTAAGCGCTTTGCTATCTCTGTGCTTTTGATCCAATTCTCAAAGATTGTTTTACCAAAGCTACACCTTTTTGTATGCAACCAGACCAAGCCATCTTCTTTCCTATATTCAAGTGTTCCTCTTTGACTGTAGGAAGAAGAGGTGGGGGTGCAATGACTCAGAGCACATCACCGGGAAGCTCATCTTCACCACACTATAGACAAGATTAGAAAGAAAAATATTATTCTTCAATCATAATAATTTCTACATTCACAAAGACAAAGTCTGAGAAGGCACCATTCATATATTCAAACACTTGAAAGTTAACGTCTGTGCTTTGAGATTCGCAAATGGCTGTTGTGTAAACCCAACGACATAAAGTGGCTAAGGCCACTCTACATGTCCACCCTGAGATGGTACTAGGATTCTGGGTTGTATAATGGGAGAAACTATAGCTTTCATAACATCTATAAGTCATAACCTAAACCTTAAAAAATGGTTGTATCTGATTTTTATAGTAATAAAAAATAACGTGTCTATGCAATAAATACATAAAACGTTAACATGAATTATATTCCATTTCAAATCATAAACATAAACATATATAAAGATGCGTTGTAATCATCAAAAAAATTTAAAGGAAAATTTTATTGATCAAAAAGATGCGTTTGATGTTTATTACAATCTGTTATATATTAGAAAACTTGAAACCGTTATTGAAATAAGGCTCAAAGTATGAGAATACCATTAATCTTAGTGAAATTCAAAAAAGGTCTAAAAGCCCCTAAAAGGATGTAATTTCAACCCCCTTTCATGGAATTTCTTTAATTTTCAGTTGTATGTCAAGATCAATTAGTTTGCCCCTTTTTCTCTCCGAATCAACAACAAGTAACCACTTATCCTATTCATATTCTTTGTTCTTTTCTTATTGAAAACATATGTACCTTCCACAAATAGAATATCGTTAGTGTCATAAGCTAACATGAGATTCTTTGAAAGATTAGCTACTGCCACTCCTAAGGAATCAAGCCTCCTAGTGCTAGTTAAGTTTGGGTTCTCTAGATGTGTGCTTTGGTAAGGTATTGTGTAGGCATCCTTTGGAACTTGCAAACTTTCTGCAAATTTGTGCGGTTGCATGAACAACCTTTCCCTGTTTAGGATTATAATAACCTTGGACTGGCAACTTCTGAGTTTCCTTTTTCAACCTCTTGCTGTGAATTAATCGCTTTGCTATCACTATCCTATTGATCCAATTCTCAAATATTGCTTTACCAAAGCTGCACCTTTTAGTATGTGACCAGACAAAGCCATCTTCCTTTCTTTATTTAAATGTTCCTCTTTGACTGTTGGATGAAGAGGTGGGGGTGTAATGACTTAGACCAAATCACCACGCAGCTCACGTTCACCACGCTGTATACAAGATCAGAAAGAAAAATATTAGTCTTCAATCATAATAATCTCTATATTGAAAAAGACAAGGTTTCAGAGGGAACCATAGATACATTCAAACACTTGAAATCTAACATCTGTTTTTTGAGAGTCGCAAATTTTTGTTGTGTAAACCCAAAGACATAAAGTGGCTAAGGCCACTTAACATGTCCACCTTGAGATGGTACTCGGATTCTGGGGCGCACAATGTGAGAAATTATAGCTTTTATAACTTCTATATATCATAACTTAAAGCTTAAAAATAGTGGTATCAAATATTTATAGTAATTAAAAAAGGTGTCTGTACAATAAATACATAAAAAATTAACATGAATTATATACTATTTCAAATCATAAACATAAACATATAGAATAGATACATACACTATCATAGACATCTACACTATTAACTAAAAAAATAAAATAAACTTTCAAACATAAAAGCACAAATAGAAAAATGGTGACTAATTATCGAGCTTTTTCGTGGTATATTCGTTACCCTCTTTTTTGACCACCGATATTCAAGACGATAAAACTTTGGAAGTATTTACATCCACCTTAGGTAGTTAAGGAGACATTTAAGATTAATTCTCATTGTTAATAAGGGAAATGAAGTTAAGAACTTGTCTTGGATATTGATTCTACTATGTGAGAGATTTCTTGATGGCAACTTTATTTTTGAAATTAAGATCTAATAACTACTTATTTCTTAGTATTTATACATTTCCTATTAAATCAATTTTTTAATCAATTTTTATTTTCATGATTTTTCTAAGTTATTACCCAAACCTTAAAAATGGTGGTATAAGATATTTACAGCAATAAAAGACTATGCATCTATACAATAAATACATAAAAAGGTAACATGATTTTTATACCATTATAAAGCATAAACAAATAATATATAATGGAGATACATATACTACTATGCACATCTACACTTGCATAAAACACTACCAAATATATGAACAAAATAACAAATTTACGATATTAATTCTTTACATTCTTAGAGGTATTGTTGACATACTCGCTTTTTTTACCCCGATATTGAAGATATGAGAGTTTTTGGATGGTGGATCTTTGGATGGCTTTCCATCCATCTTAGCTAGTAAGGGAGTTATTTGATTCATTCTACGTAATATGAGATTTGATGTTAAGAACATTTCTAGTAATCTTATTACCCCTTGGTCCTTGTAGAGCTCATTTAACTTAATTTCTATTTAAATTAAATTAATCTTTTTTTAATCTTTTCATCCAACATTTCTGGTAATCAAGGGACTAATCAAAATTCTAATATTAGAATATTAGAATATTGTATTCCAAAATTTTTGGATTTTACATAATCCAAAGAGATACACGAGATGGGAACTCCGATACAATAGATATGAGACATAATGTCAACCCTAAATCTTGGAAGCGTGAATAATAAAAAAACAACCTAATGTCCTTGGTCAAGCAGGGATTCAACCCATCGCAGTCATGATTTCAGCACAGTTCAACATTATGGACAATGCGAAGAGTATGATGGGTATTGTGGTCAAAGCGAGTTCCTATTTTCAATGGAAACCTAGATAAAGAAAGTTTGTCCCTCTTACAGAAAAAGGATCTAATTGTAAATTGGATCCGTTGAGGGACTGTTGAGTAATAGTGAAAAGAAAACTTTATTATAAAAGAAAGGACGGTTGTAATCGTATTACCCTGATAGAGCTGATCTTGAGGGATGATGGGTTCTTGAGGGATGATGGGAAGCAGAGGTGAAGCCACGTGGCGCGCCCAGGTGGCATATGGAGGAGAGTTCATCTGGACGGGGTGTTGGATCCGAGTCATCTTGGTTTATCCCTTACCGTTAGATAGGATCCAAGTGATCCCTACGCCCATCGATGAGACTGATCACGCAGGCGGCCTCGTTACCCCAAAGAATAACGCCACCGTCGGACCGCCTCCTTCCCCTCCCGTTACAGCATAGAGGCCGGCAAACCGCGGCCAACGTTCCCAGGGAGCTCGCGGTCATCTCGTCTTCCCTCGTCGATAAAGTGTAGCCCCACGGCGTCGCAGGCACTGAGCGGTGGACGTGATCGTGGAGGAAGGGTTTTCCGCTGAACCGTGATTGGAGAGGATCAGAAGCTCCAGCCAGTGGTTTCCGGGTTTGCGTCCGCCGACGTAGTCGTCTCCAGGAGAAGGAAAAGGTTGAGACAAAGAAAGCGTAGGGAGGTACTACATCGCCGTGAGCGCAACTTGAAGCTCGCAGAGGAAGACAGAGAGCCCTCTTCACCGTTGGAGTGATCACCGGAGAGTCTTTGTGTCATAGTCAGCAATCTTCCGGTAAGTATTATTTTCCTCGTTGGTTCATTTGGTGATGCCTACAAGCACCCATGACGTTAGTGCGAGCTCGACGGAGTTGGAGAAGGTCTCACCAGACCCAATGTACCGGAGAAGATGAAGATATCGATGCCACCACCTCGTAATTTGTTCCGACTAGCGGTGATCGCTTGAGAGGCGCTATGAAAGATCCGTGGTCGTGTGCTTTCGCCATGGCGGCTCAAGTGGAGTTGATCCGAGGCGAGAGGGTGTGACAGGGAGAGAAGATAGAGAATTTAATAATAATAATAATAATAATAATAATAATAATAATAATAATAATAATAATAATCAATTACCAATCTAATTTATCAATGAATTAAACTTTTATTTAATAAATTAGAATAGATCAGTTTTAATCTAATATAGTGTGACAACTATTAACTCAATAAATCAAAGGAACATATGGATCAATTAATCAATTTAATCGCTTAATTAGATTGGTAGAGGATGAAATTAAATTGATTAATTGTTGTTGGTCATCTAGGTATTTAAATAAATAATAACTAAGTTGATTTAGAAAACCAATATCAAGGTTGATTAATTGATTTAATAAAGCGTGTAGGTGATTAAATTAAATCATGTAATGGCCTAAGTTTGATGATTGAGCCCAACCAAGTCAATGAATTAATTAGACAAGGACCAAGGGTTGGACCTAAGTATGAGATAATTGATTTAATTAAATCAATTGAAGAAGCGCCATTGGAGGGTTTATGGTTTGGGTCTAATATTTGGATCATTGTTAGACCCAACTAAATTGGACTAGGGAAATAAGTGGGCTCAGCCAAGTTATAAAGAAAAATATAAGATTTAAGCTAGAAAAAAAAGGGTTGTAGGTGGCAGGATGACGCCGGACGGGGTAGCGATTATCATGCGGGCTAGCCGGGCCCAAGGACCGCAAGGAAGAACAAATGAAGAACCAAAGAACCAGAGAAAATAATCTGAAATTCAAAAAAAATATTATTACTCAAAATTCAATAATGAAAAACTAACCCACAAGCCCGGTTAAATAGCCTCAAAAAGATTAACCTAGAAACTTTATCATCTAATCTAAATTTGCTAAAATTTACAAATTATTATTTATAACTAAATTATCTAAATTTAAAACTCTAAAAAAATAAGATAACTCCTAAAAATCCGAGATCAAATCGGATTCAGATCTTATCCTAATTTGGCATATGAAATATTACCAAAAATAGAAAGAAGACCGAAAACCCTGATTTGTTTGATTAAATATTTCTAAAAATAGAAAAAAAATAACTAAAGTTCTCTCTAATATGACATCCCCATGTCGTGCGCGCCGCAAAGAGCTTTCCGAATTGGGGTCGAACGCCCGATTCTGATATCGGTAGCCAAAGTTATGAGTAAAATACCGAACCACACCCAAACCGACCCAATCTTGGAATTGACTCGATAACTTCCCATCTTTACTTTGACCCGCCAACCCGGCACCAATATTTGACTCGAGCCTCATGCATCACAGGAGTGGAACCCTAGACCACCTAAATATTATGGTTGGGCCTAAACCTAAGCGGACATGGCTAGCCACGTGATAGAGGTTGCTCTTTCTAAATTAAATAGAACATGACTAGGTAAAGCTATACTACTTTTTGTATTGGCTAAGAAGACTAGAAATGATCAATTAAGGGCTCGTACCATGACAAAAAAGAGTAAGGTTGACCAGTTGACCAGAGTTGATTAAAGTTGACTGAGTGTAGGTTGAAAGTCAACTAAGGGCTTGGAAATAAGTGAAATGGGTCGGTAACCAAGTAGAAGGTCTTAAGGACCTGTTTAGTTGGCTTAGGCCCACCGAAAGCGAGAGTTATGCATGAGCATTTCGAAACATAATGTTTTATTAGAATTTTGGCACTAATAGGAAACCTTGTTATCAGATACTCTCGGGGAGTCTCAGAGACACTACAGGAGGAGACTAGGAAGGTTTCTAATTCTAGTAAGAGGTAAGTACACTTGCCTTGTATCCACTCTTTGGAATTTTCCTTGGATTTTCTTTTATCTTATTTACAGACGTTTTGTTGATGTCATACATGCTGTCTTTATTTGTGATTCATTCCTGTTGAGCATGTATGTTTGATTCGGGATGTTGGTATCCCTATTTTGTTTGTGGGTCTACTGCCCAGACTCAGTGGAGCGTGGAGGTTCCGTTAGGGAAATGTTCAGGGATGGGACACCCTCGCATTTCTGCTTGCCGTGCCAGAAGGACGATGCTCTAGTTGTCCTACCCGTTAGTGGGAATGGTATGTTGGCCGTGTCGACACGTATGAGAGGTGGTGCTATCCACTTACGACGGGAGGGTCGAACGACCAGAGGGTCGTGTTTACAACGCATAGTTCTGTTGATAGGGGTCGTACCATTGTAATTATTTATGGTAGGCTCCTAGAGTTGCCTTTCCTTGGGGATGAGGTCTCTTTACTTTATATGTTGTTTTACTATGTCCTTGTGACCCGCAGGGGTACTCACTGGGCTTTCTATTCGAAAGCTCACACACTTGTTCTTTCTTTCTGTTATAGATCCCGAGGTTAGGGGCTGTTGTAGAGGAGATTGTTTAGGAGCCACCGAGGTCTGGGAGTCTCCTTTGAGTTATTTTTTTATATGTGAGACATTTATATGGCCCGTGTAGGGACCTGATTTTGTATAGGGCCTATGGACCCTTATAACTCTATGTTCCTTGCACCTGAGTATGATTTTATTATTGTTTATTATCTGCTGATTTACACTTAGGCCTTATATTCGAGCAAAGCTTGACTCTACTCGAGTATGGCGGTGCACATTCTGCATACTTTCGGGGCCCGGAATCGTGGGGCCGGACGTGTGAGGAATAAAAGTGGTATCGTGAGCAATGTTGGTCTAGATTGGAGAAGATAACAAACACTCTAGTTGCCCTTAGTGGGTTGTATAGGCCGAGTGTGGGTTTAAGGGTAGTAGAGTTAGTAGTGCATTAGATTAATGTCTTGTTCTTAATGCGGTTGCAAGGATGTCACGGAAGTGAACCCCATGGACCTAGATATTATCATGAGGCTTCATCCGAGGAGGTGGAGTCGGTTCGAGAGAACACCCCACCACCTCGCGGCCGACTTCCCGCTTCGAGGAGATTTTGCTTAGATGAGGAGGGTCGTGGGGAAGCCACCAATTGTCGGAGGATTGATAGACTTGATCCACCGTAGAGATGCTTGTCCGTGAGGCGTATGGCCGAGAGTCGGCGGTCCACTGTCTTTCGTGAGGCAGGTGAACTTGAGTACGAGGGTCCCGAGGCGAATCAACCGAGCACAGGACTATCATAGGAGTCTTGGTGTGCAATGGGGAGTTAGGGATGGGGGCTCGACCGCTAACGTTATTACTATTGTAAGGTGTCGACGTTGTGGTTGATATGGGCACCGGATGCCTGAGTGCAGGCACCCTTCTCTTTGGTGCTGTAGTTGTGGCAACAACGAGCATCATGCCTTTTACTGCCCAGGTGGCGCACCAGGACCTATTAGAGGACCACAGGAGGCAGGGGAGTATCTGCCCACTGAGCGCATGCCACTTGTTGACTACACCCTATTGTCACCCGATGGGCACCACCTAGATTGAGTCTAGTTTGTTATGTTGGAATAAGTTGTGGTCTTACAAACTCTGAGTGTTGTATGAACTACTTATGGTCGTGTTTTCCTTTATGAAGTTTGTTTTTAGTTGGAATAAAAGTTTGTTTATCGCTATTGGTGTTGATGTGTATTAAATCACTTTGCTAATATTTGATAGTTAGACCGTGAATCAAGGACGGGGAGGGCGTAGAGGACGAGGTAGAGGTAGGCGAGGGGGACCTCGACGAGTAGAGGTGCCGCAACCACCTGCTGAGGAGGTGCCCCACCCATAGGGTGAGGAAGTACCCCCACCATTGGACGAGATGGAGGTGGAGCTGGAGGTACCTGCCCAATCCAATGCTGAAGTGCCTTCGGTAGAGGGCCCCGGTCCCAGGCGGGAGGTACCCCCTATGAGCATGTTAGAGCTTATGCGAGAGATGATGGGGCTGATCCAAGAGACTAGGCAGCAACAAGCACCACCTCCACCTACACCTGCGACCCCCATTGCTAGCAAGGGATATCTAGGGGAGATCAGGAGGCCCTCTCCCCGACCTTTTGAGGGAGCCGCTGACCCTCACGTGGCTGAGTTATGGATAAGAGAAATGGAGAAGACATTTGAGGTTTATCAGGCTAGTAAGGCAGAGAAGATCAGGAAAACCATCTATATGCTCTAGGGACCGGCCGAGGATTGGTATTTTGCCGTGATACAACTGAGGAAGGGTGAGCCCTTCCAGACCTGGGAGGAGTTCAAGATTGCATTCTTCGCCAAGTACCTTTCCAGAGGACATCTAGTTCAGTTGGAACAACAGTTCTCTCAACTTGTTATGGGCGGTCAGACAGTGGAACAGTATGAAACAAAGTTTGATAGGTTAGCCCGTTTTCTACCTGATATGGTCCCTACTGAGGAAAGCAGAGTGATGAAGTTTGAGACCAGATAGCGGCCATCATTGAAGAAGATTGTGACTAGTCACATGTGCAAGACCGATACAGAGGTTGTAGCTAGGGCCAAGTAGATAGAGGCCTCTTGTCAGGGTGACACCCAGAGATCATCTCAGAAAGAGAAGAAGGACAAAAGGTCAAACAGTCAGGGCCAATCGGCGGGGAAGAGTTCAAGAAGACGTAGGCCAGATCACAAATACCCACCATATGGGAAGCCAGCAGGGTCTACGGCCTCGTCTGGAGGCAAAGGGTCATCAGCTAGCATGCCTCAGACCATTAGATGTTTTGAGTGCAAGGGGCCGCACAAAAAGTCTCAGTGCCCGAGGCTTACAGGAGGATGTTTTTTCTACTTGAGTCTTGATCAAAAGAAAGCCTAGTACCCTCAGCGTCAGACAAGACAGAGGAACCCTAGGGTCACAACAGGCATCTAGACAGTCAGTTGGACCACCACCGAGGCCACAAGGGAGCGATAAGAAGGGAAAGGCGATAGTAGGGCAACCTTCCACTCCTAGCCGTACCAGACAACGAGAGGCCTATTGCGCTACGGGAGCGATTTTA
This sequence comes from Dioscorea zingiberensis, assembly GCA_026586065.1. Lineage (NCBI taxonomy): Eukaryota > Viridiplantae > Streptophyta > Magnoliopsida > Dioscoreales > Dioscoreaceae > Dioscorea > Dioscorea zingiberensis. The sequence goes on along the minus strand of JAGGNH010000022.1, from coordinate 225,247 downwards.
CCATCTCGACTACGTAAGAGGCCCAGGCATCTACTGATGTTGTCGCAGGTACCATTTCAGTTAATTCGTTTTATGCTTATTTGATCCGGGTGCTACACACTCTTTCGTATCTGCACGATTTGCACGAAGACACACCTTTCCTGTTGTAGAGTGATGCGTTGAATCCGCAAGTGTACGGGTCGAATCAAGTAATAAAGTGGACTCTTGAAAAGTCGGGTATCGAACCTCAGGGACCGAGAAGTACTAGTACTAACTAGTCATCTATTATCTAGTCTAACAAAGATTGGTAGTGGTTTGACTAATCTAAACTAAGAAAACCTAAAAATTGGATATCACTAATGACGGGATTGAATCTTGGGGTAAATCAATCATAGGAAGGGGGTATTCAGGCGATGAATACCCCTTGGGTTCTCATAAAGTTAGTTAATCAATGCGAAGATTACTAGTTGCAATGGATTGGACCAAGGGTTCCTAATATGCTTTCATCCCCTCTCTCGAGGGCGATTACTCAACCTAGTGCCCTTACTAGTTAAGTTCTAAGGAACCTATCTCTCGGAAGTGCTAAGGGAATAAGACATCTAAAGAAGTTGCTCGCCTTAGTACCCGGGCTCCCGGTGTACTCATAGCTCTTTCTATTGAAGTTTGTCTACACATGGGGAGGCGCTCGCATCTTCCCCCATATGGACTATAGAAACCTCCCCGGGCTCTCACAACGTAGAGAGGTTAATGCTACCATACATAACATTCAATAGATCTCAATCATGGAAAACAACTAGCTAATCATTAACTATCAAAATCAAAGTTCATACATAACCCAAGTGTTCAACATGCCCAAATACCAAAAATATTAGTTCCTCATGAAAGGGGAACACAAATCCAACACAATAAAAGGGGAAAACATCAAAATAAACACAAATAAACCTCCCTCCAATGTTCCCTCCGTTGTTGATGCGCAATTGGATCGTTGATGATGATCTCCCTTCAAGCCCTAGCTTCTTCCCAAGAGGATCCCCTCAAACCCTAGCCATTAGTGAACTCCAAGATCTCCAAGACGGCCCAAAAGGTGGCCAAAGGCCAGGAGATCCCTTCATAACCCTAGAAGGTTCGTACTTATAGGGGCAAAGGCCTTTGTAAAGTATCTCACCCATTTAGGGTTCGTGTGGAGCCAAATCAAGTAAAAACCGGATGCATATCGGGCTCAGAAATAGCTCCATACAGGCCCATATATGGACTCCCATACGGGGTCGTATATCTTTCAGTCCCCTTCATACGGACTGTATATCATGTCGTATAGACCGCGTATGGCTGGATCTTCATCACGCAGTCTTCATCAAGCGCCCGATCGGATGACCAATTCTTGTCGGATTGACCTGAAATTTTAACCGAGTGTTCCTAACTTGTTTATATTTAATCTGAACGGTGGAGATTTGATTTAGAGTCCTGTAGATCTTGTAATAAATTTCTGATCTTTGCTGCTCTTTCAGGACTGCTGCAGTTTTCTCTAGTTGCTTCCTTTTCGCCTCAAATGATGTAGAATTTCTTCCTTTTAATTCTTGAGGCTCTCCAATGCTCTGTTATAAAATATGAAGCTTTTTAAGTATCGTGGGGCTATAATTCATCAAAATAATATGTAAAACGTATAGGAAAGTGAAAGGAAAATACACTCATTTGAACACTTATCACATATCTCCACACTTAAACATTTGCTTGTCCTCAAGCAAACAAAGCAATTAAAACAAAAGAATTGATAAGTTTTAAACCTCCGGCTAAAGAATAAGTGGTTCTACTCTACTCAAAGTTTCACCATTGACATGTGTATTCTCCTATTTCGACTCAGGACTCGGATTTATCCAGTGACATTTGACAATATAGCTCTAGACACAGCTTATTCACTCTACATGCCATGTTCCTAAGTCCTAAATCGACAAGCATATCTTCAGTGGACTCTAGAGATTCCTTGAATTTCTAAGTACAAAACGACTAGCCCTTTAGGAAAAATAAACTTTCTTTTTGTTCTTTTCTTGCCATTCTTATATATATATATATATATATATATATATATATATATATAGATTCCGGTAGGGCATCTCTCATGGATCCAACTTTTCGGGGAACCAAAGATTAACATAAAGTGTAGATCTCCCTTTTTGAGGGATGCACATGCTGGCCAGGCACCGGAACACCCAACTACTCAGAAGATTACAACTCTACATATACGCGCTCATGCTCATAAGTGACTTTTCAACTTTAGGGACACTCTGATTAGGAGCCAGAACCCTTAGGTTACTTCATCACCAAGAGCAGAGGAGCACTATCTTGGCCCTTATTTTCATAAGCTCTATGTATAAAAATTTATTTGTCTACACTCTACTCGCAAGGGCTAGAAGTTTGAAATAGTGCCACGAAACCTCTTGGAGCCATTGAAAATAATACTCGGCAATTTCAGTCAAAGAAACATGACAATGTGTTATCATATGTCTTTAAACAATATAGTTGTCACAAGGATTTCCTCTAAGTGTTCATGATGTTTCATAGAAGAATCTAAAAAAAAATAAAAAATTTACTCTACATGGTGTAAACTAATAAATAGAGCAAAACTGAATATTTGCAACAAAGCCATCATGGGTATATACTAAGTATGCATCTTCACATAAAGATTTGCAATGAATTCAAAAATCACACTAATAGCTACCCATCTCCACACTTAAAGATTTTCAATAGATCCCAAATTTGATAGATTGCTACCCATCTCCACACATAAAATTGTACATTGTCCTCAATGTACACAATGAAGCATGAAAAATATACAATATGCAATAAAAAAAAAGAGAAGGGCAAACTGAAACTTCCTCGATTCATTGATGATGATTCCAAGTTTGATTTAAATTCGGGGGGATATTCTTGATGGCCAATATGTTCATGATCTAAATCCTGCGAGACCTGAAGGGATCAAAAGAACTCAAGCGCACCATCATTTTATTAAAAAGACTAAAACCAACTAAAACTAACTAAGATGCAAAAATAAGAAGAATTTTTCTAAAACCTTGGGTTGCCTCCCAAGAAGCGCTTGTTTAGCGTCACTAGCTTGACGTACCTTGATCTTACCTCATGGAGGCTTGAAAATGGTGTATTCCTCCTCCAGACCTTTGTAACACCCGCCTCCTAACCGAGATGGATGCTATTGACCAAATTTCGTGAGTGTGTCCCGAGCCCGAGGTCAGTAAAAATCATGTAATCATATCTATACTTTGCTAGATTGAAGATGGGAAATTGAAGCATATATAATATGACAATAGGCTCAACCATAGAGGAGAGTCACATAATACATCATACCCTGCATTAGCGATTGGGTTTAGATAAAGTTCAAATCTCTCAATACAAACAAACTAAAATATCAAGGGAAGGCGATACTCCTAAGGGACGCCGTGAGCCACTCACGATTTTCGAGCCTGGCGCCAGAGATAAGGAATCTACCCCGATTCTTGTTTATTCCCTGTAAGAAAAAAAATGTAAGAGTGATGAGCTACTCGAGCTCAGTGAGTATAGACCAATCTGTCAAGTAGTTACCTACACATGCGCTCAGCGAGAGAATTATAAAGATATAGAAATATCAATACAGTATACAAAAATAATATGGGAATCAACATAATTATCTTTAATAGGGTTAAGCATGCCAAGCAATTGGAAAAACTGGTAAAACCAATGCCATTTCAACATCACATACATTTTACAACCAATCATATTCATACCGAGGCCTCATATCAGAGGAACATGTACCCCTAGTTCAATGCATCCGGAGTGCTCCAACATCACATCAAGGATCAGCGTTATAAAGACATAATCCTCGATACACTGGACAACGGTATACAAGACATGAACCCGGGACTATTTACGCACCCGGTGAATTTGCACGGTACATGCATATAGTCGTCAAGTGACTTGACGATCAGAGTATACGTACATAACCGCCATAAGCATGCACCCTCTTGACTTACTCACGTATACTGGTACATAATCGTCAAGCGGCCTGACGGTCGTACGTATATATAGTATATAATCAGAAGGCCACCGATGGTCGCAGATACAAGACATAACCATCAAGCCTCAGATCCATTGGATTCCACATGCATTTCAAACTACTGAATAAAGATATCTATATATGCAATCTTCCACAATATAAATTTTCATTTCCTTTTTACTTCTTTCATGCCTTTCAATCCTATAGCATGTGTTCAAATTGAAAATCACTAAGCTATCTAGCGGTAGGAATACTTCGGCAACCATAAAACCGATACGAAAATCATACCCATACGAGTAAATCAAATCACACAAAAAGCAATCCATACATAAAACAAATGTACAGAAAAGTCCACTCACATGTCGTCCTACGCGGTTCAAGATTGACTCGATTCCGCCGCGCCTCCAGGTACTTCCTTTTCCTTTCCTATGGAAGGGGAATACGAATACAAATCAGATACCGTATTTTAATCATAATATATATTTAAACATTCCGAATCAAACTTTAAGTGCAGTCATCTAGAACCGCTCATAACTTTCGATCCGGGTGCCCGATCGTATCGATCAAGCGTTTGTTGCGCAGGTCCTTCGATGACCTTTCTAACGATCTCCCACACTCCCCGATTTGGAAGGTATCGTGGGCCGATCTCATCCCCAAACGGGATAGCCCTATGTTAATTCCAATGAAAATTTTGGCAGAGTCTCCCTATTTCTAGGGCTCCAAGATAATACAAACATGCACATAATTCATACAATCATAGCTACCATCAATTCCTTTATGCCATTCATCCCTCAACCCCAGTTCAGCCCTACTTTCATAATTCTTGGGTTCTTAATGAAGCTCATGTCAACACCCCGATTTCACAAGATAAAAGGGGGAATCTTGTTGTTGTTCGAGTTACTGGAGTTGGGGTTGTCCAAGGCGGTCGAAATGAGCCGGTTGAGGGCTGTCGCTGGAGGGTGGACTGGTCACGCTGGGGAGAAGTGGTCAGCAGTCGGGCGACTCCGGCGGGCGTCGCTGCATTTAGAGAGGTAGCAGAATCAGGGGCTCGCCGGCGTCGGATCGAAGGGAAGAAGGGGAGGGCGGTCTCAGCGAATGAGAGAGAAAGAGGGAGAGAGAGTGTAAAACCCGCCCCGAAATAAATAAAGATTTATTTACCAGAAATTTTAAATGGCAATTCAATATGATGAGCAGTGAAGTTTTGAAAAGAAAATCACATGTCTGAATGATCCATATTTAATTAAACGTTAATTAAACGAAATAATCATTTGTTAATTCATTCGGATTAATTATCAAGAAGAGAAAATGAATAAATATTCAGATCCCGGGAAAAGTGGATCTGGTCGGGGACTGAGATAACCCCGTGATGCCACAATGCTCCCGTGACGAAGGATTTGACAGAAAGCCGTTATTCTCGGATCTAGTCTGACGAGAGACCGATCCCGTGATTTTACAGTACACCCGTGCCATAGGACTACGGACCCGAGATTCGCGGATCTGGGCTGTACACTAGGACGGGAGAATCAAACAGTGGACCCCAGAGATGAATTCACCCGTGACTGAACAGTAGGCATGTGAAGCTATAGTGACGAGGTAGTCTAATTAAAGGAATAGTAAACCTATGAAAGAATAGTGAAAATTAACCTCAACCTTTATATCATTGTCATCACATAAGAGAGAGAGAAAGAAGAAACTCTCTCTCTATCCCTCCCTCTCCCTTTTCACCTGAGATCTAGATCTCAGCTTGCTAAGCTCGCCGGGCCACGGAGCCGGCCGCCTCACCGCCAAGCCAGCCAAGACGACGCTGTTCTCAGAAGCAGGTCAAGACATCGCCAAGAAGCCGCTACAAGGCCACTGCAGCTACAAGCAGATAGCCGGAAGCAGTCCGGGCCATCAAGGCTCAAGGGCCGCTGGCCGAGCACCCCGTGACCGGCCCGCCGCCCCCACCGCACTGGCTACGACGAAGCTCCACAGCCGCGCCAGCAAGGCTAGCTGCCTCATACATAAGTAGCAAGGCCACGACCCTCATACCACCCTGGCGACCTCAAGCAGCCTCAGCGTGCTCAAATTCTTCAGACGCTACAGCAGCCCTCATACAAATTCTCAAGGCCTCCCGGAGCTACGCCGCGCCGCAGTCCTTCCCGGCCACCTGCAGCCCACACGCCACCATCCTTTCCCGCGACGGTGAACATCTACACCTTAGATTAGGGCTAATTAACGAGTGTTAATGGAATTGAAAGAAAGGGATGAACTCATTGTATGTAAAGTTTATAAAGTCCAAGTGTATTGGACTGAAATGTGTGAATGTTTGTACCCATATCGGAGCCCGATAATCAGGGGAGGTGCTGTCCGATTTTCATACAAAATCGGGCCCGGGCTGCACCTTCAGGGTGCCGCGACGGGATAGTAAATTGTACCGATCGGCACGATTAATACGTCCGTTGGAAAGGGGGGAGAAGAGAACTTTCAATCCGGAGGCAAAGTCGGGAAATCCGACTTGCGCATTGAAAGTTGTTAGCGCTTCTAGGTAGCTAGCGTGTTAGAGTAAAAATACGGAGTTTGGTAGGGCCTCGTGTGCCCACTTAAACCATTTAATTATGCATGATTGTGAACATCAAGTGTAATTAACTAAAGTGTATGCTATTTACTAGATCGACCCGGACGCTGCGTGAGACGGCGATTTAGGACTAGGGGTTTCTCTCCGCATCGTGTAGGCTCTCGCGACGGAGGTTTGTGAGTATTCCTTCCTCCTACCCTGCTTTGATTTTGTACTCTTCTTTCCTCGAGAGGTTCCCAATACATATTCGAGATGGGTTTCCTCATATGTATCGGTTTTATATCTCGAGGAGATCGTTGCTTTCACTTATTTTTTTCGTACGCGTATTTGAGTAGAGTTTATTCCTTGGATACATATTGGCTTCCGATCTAGATGAGGTCATTGATCTTTATATATTCAAGATGTTGCTGCCTTGGATATATATGTATACCTGTTGTTAGGTATTTGTACTTTCAATCTCTTACTTTTAGGCATGATACATCGGACGGAGACCCTGGCAGAGGGTGTATAATATCTGGCCACCAGCCTAAGGCAGTAGGGCGATAATATCACGCCACGCAGCACTTGGTGCTCCATCGGACGGAGACCCTGGCAGAGGGTGTATAATATCTGGCCACTTGGCTCAGTCAGAGAGCGGCATCTTCTGACCATGTGCACATGCATGCTATAGCTTAGTCCGGCTTAGGCCGAAGACGACACCGATGGTGTCGTAGATGTCGTAGACATCGTAGTATCATACATGCCAGAGATTGAGTACATCTGTGGATTTTATCCGCATTTCAGTTACTTGTTGTTTGCTGTGTTGTTGTTGTATTTGTATAATTACACTTGCTTTATTCTGTTCCTTGCTTATGGCCTTCGCCTCCTTTATTGTTTATGCGACCCTCTTTGGGCCTATTCCTTAGGCTCATGCACTTGATTCGTGTATTTCTCGTGTTGGACGAGTGAGGAGTAGGGTCGAGCTTAGAAGCGGGGATATACCGAAGGATTCTTGACTTCGGCTACTTCTATTTGTCTTGAGGTCTGCGTACCTCTTTTATTACTTGTGTGAGACTTGTAATTTAGATTTCTTTGTTGTATGGATTTCTAGGGAAAATGGACTAGATCCTAGTCTTGGGTTGTATAAACCCGATGTTGTACTGTATGGAGTCGCACGTACTCCCTTTATCTTTTAGCTATGATTCCAATTTGTTATTATTAACTCGATACTTATTGTATAAGAGTTCTTAAGGCCTTATGCCTCGAGTGGGGACTAGTCCCCGCTTTGGGTCTTGTTAGGTTGTCTACGTGCTCGAAGCCGTGGTTCGGAGGCAAGTGTAGAGAGATTCGTTCATCTCTCTCTCTTTCTCTCATCTCTGTCTTTTTAAAGACAGAGACGCCTCTGCCTTTCTTTTTTTTTATTTTTTTATTTTTAAATAATCTTTTATTTAATTCAAATAGATTATCTTTTAAATACTTTATATTTTAGAAGTATTATCTTTTAAATACTTTATAATACTTTATTTTTTCTTTACGTCACATCACTATTTAAAAATATTATCTTATTAATAATTATCAATAATTCTCCCGACCCAGATCCGGGAATCCTGGGTCAAACGTTCCTAGTGACACATTGTACATTTGAAGGCCACGGTTCGCTTTCTTCTCTCCCACCTAGATCCATGAATCGGCTTTTGACTCCTACTGCATCTACTTTATCGGGACTCTAACTTTTGTCCGATATTCCTACTTAATTAATCTGGATTAATTAATATTTAATTAATCATTGATTTAATTAATCTAACTCGGCTGACCATCCATCTCCAACTATTCTATATAACTCTGACCTGGCCCATTAAGGCCTCTCTCAGCCCTATAGTAGTGAGGTTGGATTTAAATTCATCATTTTCGATTTTCCTTTAATCGGGCCTTAAAAATTCCGGGGCGTTACATGCACCTTGCATAACTACTCCCAGAAAATGAAAAACATACCTGCCGGGGTGCAGTTATGATGGAGGTTTCGGTACAGTTACCTTTAGGCCTCCATGGAAATAATTTGGGCAGGAAATTGTTCAATAGTGGCTTGGGCAGATCCTCGGATTGCTGAAGCATCCTCCTCGCTTCTATTGTCATCCCAGTTGGATCTCTTTTGTGCTATGGATGAAGGTCAACCTTGAGGTAGTAGAATTCTTCAAGTCTTTTCGGCTTTGCTATTTCTACCACTTCTTCCTTTTCTAAACCAATATATTCTTCTACCCCTTTTTGCTCTTCACTCTTCTCTTCTTGATGTCATCATTTCCATGTGGAGTTTCTACTTCATGTTCATGACTCTTTTGCTCATCAGAGATAAGTTTGAGAAATTCTCCCACTTGGTTCTCAATTTTGTGAATGGAGGCTTGTATTTTGGCAACTCTAGCATCATTGATCTGCATGTATTCTAATAAAACCTCCTTTATAGTAAACTCTCTTTGTTGTGTTGGCTCATACTGAAAACTTGGAGGATAATTGTGCCCATGTTCTTAAGGTGGAGAATATGAGCTAAAGTCTTGTTGAGGACACTCCCATTGTTGTTGATAGCTTGAATAGCCTGGTTGTCCTCCCCAATGTGTAGAACTTGGAAGAAATTCATGCCACTGCTCTTGATGTGGGAAAGAAGGAGAAAACCCTTGTTGAGGACAAATCCAATGAGTTTCTTATTGATAGCATGGATAGTTTGGTTGTCCCTCCCCATATAGGTTGTAATCATTATTGCATGGGCTTCTTTGAATTGTTTGGTTACTTAATAGCTTGTCAACCCTTTCTGTAAGTGCATCAATTGCAGCTTCTAAATTTGACCTTGTGAACATTGTACCTTGCACAAAAGAGATAAAGAAACAAGTCAAAGATTTTTTTATTTTTTATTTAGATATATCAAAGAAAAATAAAGAATAAAAGTAATGACTAAAGTAATAAACTTCTAGTGTTCCTAGTAGTATTGGACCCCGGCAACGGCGCCAAAAACTTGAAGCGTTGAATCCGCAAGTGTACGGGTCGAATCAAGTAATAAAGTGGACTCTTGAAAAGTCTGGTATCGAAGTACTAGTACTAACTAGTCATCTATTATCTAGTCTAACAAAGATTGGTAGTGGTTTGACTAATCTAAACTAAGAAAACCTAAAAATTAGATATCACTAATGACAGGATTGAATCTTGGGGTAAATCAATCATAGGAAGGGGGTATTCCGTCGATGAATCCCCCTTGGGTTCTCATAAAGTTAGTTAATGAATGCGAAGATCACTAGTTGCAATGGATTGGACCAAGGGTTCCTAACGTGCTATCATCCCCTTGCTCGAGGGCGATTACTCAACCTAGTGCCCTTACTAGTTAAGTTCTAGGGAACCTATCTCTTGGAAGAGCTAAGGGAATAAGACATGTAAAGGAGTTGCTCGCCTTAGTACCCGAGCTCCCGGTGTACTCATAGCCCTTTCTATTGAAGTTTGTCTACACATGGGGAGGCGCTCGCATCTTCCCCCATATGGACTATAGAAACCTCCCCGGGCTCTCGCAACGTAGAGAAGTTAATGCTACCATACATAACATTCAATAGATCTCAATCATGGAAAACAACTAGATAATCATTAACAATCAAAATCAAAGTTTATACATAACCCAAGGGTTCAACATGCCCAAATACCAAAAATATTAGTTCCTCAAAAAGGGGAACACAAATCCAACACAATAAAAGGGGAAAACATCAAAATAAACACAAATAAACCTCCCTCCAATGTTCCCTCCGTTGTTGATGCGCAATTGGATCGTTGATGATGATCTCCCTTCAAGCCCTAGCTTCTTCCCAAGAGGATCCCCTCAAACCCTAGCCATTAGTGAATTCCAAGATCTCCAAGACGGCCCAAAATGTGGCCATAGGCCAAGAGATGCCTTCATAACCCTAGAAGGTTCGTATTTATAGGGGCAAAGGCCTTTGTAATGTATCTCACCCATTTAGGGTTCGTGTGGAGCCAAATCAAGTAAAAACCGGATGCATATCGGGCTCAGAAATAGATCCATACGGGCCCGTATATGGACTCCCATACGGGGTCGTATATCTTTCAGTCCCCTTCATACGGACTGTATATCAGGTCGTATAGAACCCCGTATGGCTAGATCTTCATCACGCAGTCTTCATCAAGCGCCCGATCGGATGACCAATTCTTGTCGGATTGACCTGAAATTTTAACCGAGTGTTCCTAACTTGTTTATATTTAATTTGAATGGTGGAGGTTCAATTTAGAGTCCTGTAGATCTTGTAATAAATTTTTGATCTTTCTTTGCTCTTTCAGATCGGGCCAGTAGCTTTCTAGTTGCTTCCTTTTCGCCTCAAACGATGTAGAATTTCTTCCTTTTAATTCTTGAGGCTCTCCAATGCTCTGTTATAAAATATGAAGCTTTTGAAGTATCGTGGGGCTATAATTCATCAAAATGACATGTGAAACATATAGGAAAGTGAAAGGAAAATACACTCATTTGAACACTTATCATAGAGATACCTTAGTGTAGACACCTCGGTTGGAGCTGCCAAGTTGGTGAGTAGGATTGTACTGGCATGCCCAGTAGTGATTGAAGGGTGGGAGTTACCCACTGATCTGCATGTGATGGGTCTAAAGGATTACAATATGATCCTCAGTATGGACTGGCTCTTCTGTGATAATGCTAGCCAGTTGGTGGACTGGCCGTGGGAAGAGAATAGTGCTTAGGTGCCTTGGATTAGATGAAGGGTCCACCTTTTGTGGCAGTCAGACGTGTTCCTTAGTGTAGGAGATCTCAGCTCTTCAGGCTCGGAGATTACTTTGTGGTGGATGCCTTGGTTATTTGGCCTCTATCTCTGAAGTGAAACAGGATAGTGAGACCGTGGTCTCAGATGTCCTGGTAGTGAAGGAGTATTCAAATGAATTTCCAGAAGACTTACCGAGACTACCCCCAGAAATAGAACTGGAGTTTTTGATTGATTTGGTTTGGGGTACAGCACCTGTGTCTAAGGCTCCTTATAGGATGGGGCCTGTAGAGTTAAAGGAGTTGAAGACACAACTGGAGGAGCTGTTAGAGAAAGGTTTTATAAGACCTAGCATGTCACCTTGGGAAGCACCTATTTTATTTGTTAAGAATAAATAATCTCATTGACTATAGGGAGCTGAACAAGGTGACTGTGAAGAATCAGTACCCATTGCTTAGGATCGACGATCTATTGGATCAGTTGCAGGGAGCTCAGGTGTTCTCTAAGATCGAATTGAGATCTGGGTACCACTGGCACGGATTAAGGAAGCCGATATCCCAAGAGTGCCTTCCGTACTATATATGGGCACTATGAGTTCTTGGTAATGCCGCTTGGGCTTACCAATACCACAAAGATTTATGGATATGATGAACCGTGTGTTCCGATAGCACCGGGCCGCATTTGTGGTGGTTTTCATCATTTATATATTGGTTTAATCAAAATCTGCCAGTACACGAGGAACACTTGAGGATTGTGCTAGAAACTTTAAGGCAGCACCAACTTTATGCCAAGTTCTCCAAGTGTGAGTTTTGGTTGGATAGAGTCACTTTCCTAGAGCATGTGATCAACGGAGCTGGAGTTTCCGTGGACCCCAAGAAAATAGAGGCAGTCATTGACTGGAAGAGACAAACCACAGTTCGGGAAATACGGAGCTTCTTGGGGTTAGCAGGCTATTATCGGAGATTCGTTGAGGGTTTCTTTGTCCTAGCAGCACCATTGACCAAATTGACCAAGAAGGGCACCAAATTTATTTGGACAGAATCTTGTGAGAAGAGCTTCCTAGAATTGAAACAAAGGTTGATATATGCACCAGTCCTGGCTTTGCCTCAAAGTGGACACGGATATACAGTCTATAGTGATGCGTGCAAGACTTGCTTGGGACGTGTATTGATACAAGACTGGCTTGGGATGTGTATTGATACAAGTTGGCAGCCATCAATGGAGTACCTTGTGAGATTTACACCGATCATAAGAGCCTCAAGTACATCTTCACTCATAAGGAATTGAACATGAGACAGCGGCGTTGGTTAGATCTGATTAAGGACTATGACTTGAGTGTCCATTACCACCCGGGGAAGGCTAACGTGGTGGCTGATGCTTTGAGTAGGAAGTTTGGCTATGGAGTTGCCGCATTGTTGACCGCTCAGAAGCCTTTGTTAGAGGACATGAGGAGGCTTGAGTTAGAGGTTGTTTTGCCAGAGATGGATGCCACTTTGGCCAGCTTACATATCCGACCTTCAGTGTTGGAGAGGATTAGAGACTCACAGAGGCGTGATCCTGATCTGGAAGAGATTAGAGGGCAGATTGGCCAGGAGAGCCGACACGGTTTAAAGTACACGAGGATGGTACTCTTAGATTTGATGATCGAATTTGTGTTCCCAACGTCCCCGAGCTGAAGAGAGAGATTCGTTAGGAGGCTCATTATTCCAGCTATACCATTCATCCGGGTGGTACCAAGATGTACAGGGGATTGAAAGATCATTTCTGGTGGAAGGGGATGAAGCGAGAGGTACCAGAGTTTGTGGCTCAATGCATCACCTGTCAGTTGGTGAAAGCAGAGCATCAGAGGCCAATAGGAACCTTGCAACCCTTACCCATTCCAGAGTGGAAGTGGGAACATATCAATATGGACTTCAGAATGTGGTTGCCCCATACTCTAAGGGTAACGAGTCAATTTGGGTTATAGTGGACAGCTTGACTAAGTCGCACATTTCATACCCTTGAGGACGTGTGCATCCTTAGAGAAGTTGGCACAATCAGATATTGATTTGATTGTTAGATCAAGTAAGGTGTACCGATTAATCGCATCATCACTTCTGATCGGGACACTAGATTCGTCTCGAGGTTTTTGGAGAGTCTGCACACAGCTCTAGGTACGTGTTTGGCGCTCAAGATGCGACTTTTCACCCTGCACCGGGTAGTCAATCCGAGAGGACCATCCAGGTGTTAGAGGACATGCTGAGGGCATGCACGTTGGATTTTATGGGGTCTTGGGATGAGCGTCTGAGTTTGGTGGAATTTGCCTATAAGAACAATTACCAGACAAACATCCAGATTGCTCCGTATGAGGCACTTTATGGGAGGAAGTGCTAGACAACTATTTGTTGGGGAGATGTGGGCGAGAGGAAGCTGGTAGCTGAGAAGACGCTTGAGCAGCCAGACATTATTAGACAGACAGAGGAGCATGTCAAGATGATTAAGGAGAGACTTATAACTGCTCAAAGCCGACAGAAGAGTTATGCAGACCGGAAACGTTCTGATCAAGAGTTTCAGGTGGGGGACCTAGTGTTCCTGAAGGTGTCACCGATAAATGGGGTTATGAGATTTGGGAGACGAGGGAAGCGTGCTCCACGATATATTGGACCTTTTGAGATTTGGGAATGCATGGGAGCCGTGGCCTACAGGTTGGCCTTACCTCAGGACCTTGCTCAGGTTTATGATGTCTTTCATATCTCTATGTTAAAGAAATGCATTGGAGACCCATCTCGAGTTATTCCCCAGATTCCGGTGGAAGTCCAAGAGGATGTGTCCTATGAGGAACGCCCGGTAGCTATCTTGGGCCGGGAGGACAAGCAGTTGAGGAATATAACTATTCCCTATGTCAAAGTGAGGAAACAAACCACTGGATCGGGAGGTGACTTTGGGAACGTGAAGAGGATATGAGGAAGCCTTACCTGCATTTGTTTTACCACCATGTGAATTCGGGTTGGAATTTCGAGGATGAAATTATTGTAAGAGGGGAGGATTGTAAAATTCAAAAAGGTTGGAATACAATATTCTAATATTCTAATATTAGAATTTTGATTAGTCCCTTGATTACTAGAAATGTTGGATGAAAAGATTAAAGAAGGATTAATTTAATTTAAATAGAAATTAAGTTAAATGAGCTCTACAAGGACCAAGGGGTAATAAGATAAAAAGTAAGGGACCTAGTATAAGTTTGTCCTTCTCACAGAAAACGGATCTAATTGTAAATTGGATCCGTTGAGGGACTGCGGAGTAATAGTGCAAAGAAAACTTTATTATAAAAGAGCGGACGGATGTGATCTTATTATTCCTGATAGAGCTGATCTTGAGGGATGATGGGAAGCAGAGATAAAGCCACGTGGCACACCCAGGTGCGTCCATCTGATGGAGGCCCGATCTCGAGGCATTATAAAGGATCTGGGAGGAGCCACGTGACATATGGGGGAGAGTTCATCTGGACGGGGTGTTGGATTTGAGGTATCATGGTTTATCCCTTGTCGTTGGATAGGATCCAAGTGATCCCTACCGCCCATCCGCGGAGACCTAATCACGCAGGCTTCGGCCTGCTACCCCGGCCGAGAAATAACGCCACCGCCGGACCCGCCTCCTTCCCCACCCGCTATCGCATGGAGGCCGCAAGCGGTGACTAACGCTCCCACGGAGCTCCGCGGCCGTCTCGTCTTCCCTCGTCTATAAAAAACAGGTAGCCTCCACGACCTGCAGAAGCACTGAGCGGTGGATAAGATCGTGGAGGAAGGGTTTTCCGGTGAACCGTGATCGGATAGGATTAGATGCTCCTGCCGGTGGTTGCAGGGGGTTTAAGTCCTGGCCGACGGCGTGGTCGCCTCCGTGAGAAGGAAAAGGTTGAGACAGCAAGGCAGAGGGAGGTACTACACTCTGTGAGCGCAGCCGAGCTTGCCGGAGATTAATGGAGGTGCTGTCTCGTTATTCGCAATCTTCCGGTATGTGTTATTTTCCTCGCTGGTTCGTTTGGTGATACCTACAAGCACCCATGAAGTTAGTGCGAGCTCGACGGAGAGGGAGAAGGTCTCAGCCGAGACTGAGCAGCTCTGGAGAAGGTGAAGGAATTGGTCAACACCTCGGAAGGTGTTCGGACTGACTTGTGATCGCGGAGGCGCTAAGTAACCAGCCCCGGTAGAGGGTCGCGTGTGCTCAAGGTGACGGCTCCTGTGGAGTTCGGTCGAGAGCGAGAGAGTAAGACAGCGAGAGAAGATAGAGAATTTAAAAATAATAATAATAATAATAATAATAATAATAATAATAATAATAATAATCAATTACCAATCTAATTTATTAATAGATTAAAGTTTTATTTAATAAATTAGAATAGATCAGTTTTAATCTAATATAGTGTGACAACTATTAACTCAATAAATCAAAGGAACATATGGATCAATTAATCAATTTAATTGCTTAATTAGATTGGTAGAGGATCTAATTAAATTGATTGATTGTTGTTGGTCATCTAGGTATTTAAATAAATAATACCTAAGTTGATTTAGAAAACCAATATCAAGGTTGATTAATTGATTTAATACCTAAGCGTATAGGTGATTAAATTAAATCATGTAATGGCCAAAGTTTGATGATTGAACCGAATCAAGTCAACGAATTAATTAGACTAGAAGGACCAAGGGTTGGACCTAATTGGCGAGATAATTGATTTAATTAAATCAATTGAAGAAACGCTAATTGGAGGGGGTTCATGGTTTGGGTCAAATATTTGGATCATTGTTAGACCCAACTAAATTGGACTAGGGAAATAAGTGGGCTCAGCCAAGTTATACAGAAAAATATAAGATTTAAGCTAGAAAAAAAAGGGTTGTAGGTGGCGTGAGTGGAACCCTAGTGATCCTAAATATTAAGGTTGGGCCTTAACCTAAGGGGACATGGCTAGCCACGTGATAGAGGTTGCTCTTTCTAAATTAAATAGAACATGACTAGGTAAGGCTAGACTACTTTTTGGGCTTAGTAGATGGGCCCAATATGGCTAAGAAGACTATAAATGATCAATTAGGTTCTGCACTACCACGATAAACAAGAGTAAGGTTGACCAAGTTGACTAGAGTTGATTAAAGTTGACCGAAAGTGTAGGTTGAAAAGTCAACTAAGGGCTTGGAAATAAGTGAAATGGGTCAGAATCAAGTAGAAGGTCTTAAGGACTGCTTTAGTGGGCCTAAGCCCACCGAAGCTTGTAGAGTTATGCATAAGCATTTAGAAACATAGGGTTTTATTAGAATTTTGGCACTAATAGAAAACTCCTCAAGTATCGATACTCCTGGGAGTCTTAGAGACACTACAGTGAGGAGACTAGGGAGGTTTCCAATTCTAGTAAGAGACACTACAGTGAGGAGACCCACTCTTCGGAGTTTTCCTAGGATTTGCTTTTATCTTATTTACGACGCTTTGTTGATGTCATACATGATGTCTTTATTTGTGATTCATTCCTCGCTGAGCATGCATGTTTGATTCGGGATGTTGGTATCCCTATTTTGTTTGTGGGTCAATCAGCCCAAACTCAAGAGCGATGGGGGGCTACGTTAGGGAAATGTTCAGTGGATGGGACACACCGCATTTCTCGCCTTCGCGCAAGAAGGGGTGATGCTCGCTGTCCTACCGCCGCTGGGAATGGTAATCACCGGGCAAATAGCCGACATTGCATGAGAGGTGGTGCTTACCGACTTACGCACCGGAGGGTCGAATGACTAGAGGGTCGTGGTTTTTACAAAGACATAGCGCAGCGACCGGAGTGATCAAGTTGAGTTGACTTTGAAACTCAACACAGAGCTTGAGGGCTTCTGTTGATAGGGGTCATACCGTTGTAATTAGTTGTGGTAGGCTCCTAGAGTTGCATTTCCTTGGGGATGAGGTCTCTTTACTTTTTATGTTGTTTTACTATGCTCTTGTGACCCGCAGGGGTACTTACTGGGCTTTCCATTCGAAAGCTGACACACTTGTTCTTTCCTTCTGTTACAAATCCCGAGGTTTAGGGGCTGGTGCAGAGGAGACTCTTTAGGAGCCACCGAGGTCTGGGAGTCTGCTTTGAGTTATTTTTTTTGTATGTGAGACATTTATAGGGCCCGTGTAGGGACCTTATTTTGTATAGGGCCTATGGACCTTTATAGCTTTATATTCCTTGAACTTGAGTATGATTTTATTATTGTTTGTTATCTGCTAATTTACATTTAGGCCTTGTATTAGAGCTGAGCTTGACTCTATTTGAGTACGGCCGGTCTGTGCATGTATTCGGGGCCTGGAATCGGGGACGAGGAGTGATAGATTAGGTCACTATGCTTTCCTCGAAGGTTTGAATATGATCGTTTGTCGTAACTCTAGTACAAACTGGCACAATACGGAAGCAAAGAAAGTTAAAAAGGAAGATCTTTTTGGTAAAACACACTAACAGGTGTTTAATCGATAATGCTTTAACGGATGAAGAAGAAGAAAAATGATGTAATCCTCTAAAAAATTTAAAGAAAAGTTTTATTGATCAAAATGATGCGTTTCAAGTTGATTACAATCACCCTTATTGAAATAAAACACAAAGTATGAGAATACCATTAATCTTAGTGAAATCCAAAAAATGCCTAAAAGCCCCTGGAAAGATGTAATTTCCATCCCCTTTCATGGAATTTCTTTAATTTTCAAAGTAGAGTAAGATCAGTTTTCCCCTTTTTCTCTCGATTCAAATGTTAAGTAAAACCACTTATCCTATTCAAATTATTTGTTCTTTTGTTATTTAAAACATATGTACTTTCCACAAACAAAAGATCGTTAGTGTCATAAGCTAATATAAGATACTGTGAACGATTAGCTACTGCCACTCGTAAGGAATCAAGCCTCCTAGTGCTTGTTATGTTTGGGTGCTTAAGATGTAGGCTTTAGTAAAGTATTGTGAAGGCATCTTTTGGAGCTTGCAAACTTTCTGCAGATACAGGTCTCATGGGTTGCATACATACAACAGTTGTATCTCTCATAGGAATTTGTGCAGTTGCAGGAACAACCTTTCCCTATTTAGGATTATAATAAACTTATATTGGCAACTTCTGAGCTTCCTTTTTCAACCTCTTACTGAGATTTAAGCACTTTGCCATCTCCTCGGCCCTATTGATCCAATTCTCAAAGATTGCTTTACCAAAGCTACACCTTTTTGTATGCGACCAGATAAAGCCATCTTCTTTCCTATATTCAAGTGTTCCTCTTTGACTGTTGGAAGAAGAGGTGGGGGTGCAACGACTCAGAGCACATTACCGAGAAGCTCATGTTCACCACACTATAGAAAAGATTCGAACGAAAAATATTAGTCATCAATCATAATAATTTCTACATTCAAAAAGAGAAGGTCTGAGAAGGCACCATGCATATATTCAAACACTTGAAAGTTAATATCTGTGCTTTGAGAATCGCAAATGGCTGTTGTGTAAACTCAAAGACATAAAGTGGCTAAGGCAACTCTACATGTCCACCCTGAGATGGTACTAGGATTCTGGGGTGCAGAATGGGAGAAACTATAGATTTTATAACTTCTATAAGTCATAACCTAAACCTTAAAAATAGTGGTATCAGATTTTTGTTGCAATAAAAAATAACGTGTCTATACAATAAATAAATAAAACGTTAACATGAAATATATACCATTTCAAATCATGAACATAAACATATATAATAAGTGTTGTAATCATCAAAAAAATTTATGGAAAATTTTATTGATAAAAAAGATTCGTTTCATGTTGATTACAATCTGTTATATATAGCAAAACTTGAAACCGTTATTGAAATAAAGCTCAAAGTATGAGAATACCATTAATCTTAGTGAAATCCAAAAATGGCCTAAAAGCCCCTAAAAAGATGTAATTTCAACCCCCTTTCATGGAATTTCTTCAATTTTCAGTCGTAAGTCAAGATCAGGTTTGCCCCTTTTTCTCTCCGAATCAACAACAAGTAAACCACTTATCCTATTCATATTCTTTGTTCTTTTCTTATTGAAAACATATGTACCTTCCACAAATAGAAGATCGTTAGTGTCATAAGCTAACATGAGATTCTTTAAAAGATTAGCTACTACCACTCCTAAGGAATCAAGCCTCTTAGTGCTAGTTAAGGTTGGGTGCTCAAGATGTGGGCTTTAGTAAGGCATTGTGTAGGCATCCTTTGAAGCTTGCAAACTTTCTGCAAATACAGGTCTCATGGGTTACCCTTATCCAACAGTTGTATCTCTTACAGGAATTTGTGCAGTTGCATGAACAACCTTTCCCTATTTAGGATTATAATAACCTTGGACTGGCAACTCTCGAAGTTTCCTTTTTCAACCTCTTGCAAATAATTAATCGCTTTGCTATCTCCTCGTCCCTATTGATCCAATTCTCAAATATTGCTTTACCAAAGCTGCACCTTTTAGTATGTGACCAGTCAAAGCCATCTTTCTTTCTTTATTTAAATGTTCCTCTTTGATTGTAGGTAGAGGAGGTGGGGGTGCAATGACTTGGAGTAAATCACCATGCAGCTCACGTTCACCACGCTGTAGACAATATCAGAAAGAAAAATATTAGTCTTAAATCATAATAATTTCTATATTGACAAAGACAAGGTTTCAGAGAGAACCATGGATACATTGAAACACTTGAAATCTAAAATCTGTGCTTTGAGAGTCGCAAATTTTTGTTGTGTAAACCCAAAGACATAAAGTGGCCCACAATGAATTATTTACAATTTAACATGTCCACCTTGAGATGGTACTAGGATTCTGGGGCGCACACTGTGAGAAACTATAGCTTTCATAACTTCTATATATCATAACCTAAACCTTAAAAATGGTGGTATCAGATATTTATAGTAATAAGAAAAAAGTGTCTATACAATAAATACATGAAACATTAACATGAATTATATACGATTTCAAATAATAAACATAAACATATAGATACATACACTATCATAGACATCTACATTCTTACCTGAAAAAATAAGATAAACTTCCAAACATATAAGCATAAATAGAAAAATTGTGATTAATTATCTAGCTTCTTGGTGGTATATTCATACATCTCTTTTTGACCACCGATATTCAAGAAGATGAAACTTTGGAAGTATTTACATCCACCTCGTAGCTTAAGGAGACATTTAAGATTAATTCTCATTGTTAATATTTAAGGAAATGAAGTTAAGAACTTGTCATGGATATTGGTTCTACTATGTGAGCTGCATTTCTTTGATGGCAACTTTATTTTTGAAATTAAGATAAAATAACAACTTATTTCTTCGTATTTATACATTTCCTATTAAATCAATCTTTTTAAAGAATTTTTTTTTCATGATTTTTCTAAGTTATTACCCAAACATTAAAAATGGTGGTATAAGATATTTACAGTAATAAAAGATAATGCATCTATACAATAAATACATAAAAAGGTAACATGATTTTTATACAATTATAAAGCATAAACATATAAAATATAATGCAGATACATAGACTACTATGCACATCTACACTTGCATAAAACACTACCAAATATATGAACAAAAATACAAATGAACTATATTAATTCTTTAGATTCTTAGCGGTATCGTTGACAAACTCTTTTTTTTACCCCGATATTGAAGATAATGTAGTTTTGGATGGTGGAGCTTTGGATGGCTTTCCATCCATCTTAGCTAGTATGGGAGTCATTTCCTGCATTCATTCTTCTCTGTAATAAGAGATTTGATGTTAAGAACATTTCTGGTATATTGATTCCACTATATGAGAGTTTTCTTTGGTGGTGAATTTATTTCGAGACATGATCTTCAGACAAAGTAACGACTCATAAACAAACTGTGATAAAGAAGATAGGTAGCACCAAATTATATAGATCATATAGATTGCAAAATAATAATAAAAAATAAGATAAAAATCGAACTTATTTCTCACTGTTATACATTTCCTATTGTTGTTGTTATTTTTTCTTTCGTCGATACCCAATATAACGCAGGTGCTTGCCTAAGCTTGTAACGTTCATCCAACACGTTTTACTACAAAGGTCCGGCTCTGCACTTGAGCTAATATGCAACAATAGAAACCTTACACTCTTCACCGATCTCCATGATTAAATAAAACCCTCTCTATTTCATACAACCACTCAAGGAAACTTTCTTTATCTAGGTTTCCATTGAAAATAGGAATCTCTGCTTTGACCCTGTACCCATCATACTCTTCGCATTGTCCATAATGTTGAACTGGGGTTGAAATCATGACTGCGATGGGTTGAATCCCTGCTTGAACAAGTACATAAGTTGTTTTTTTATTATTCACCCTTCCAAGATTTAGGGTTGACATCATGTCTCATATTTATTGTATCGGAGCTCCCAACTCGTGTATCTCTTTGGATTAGGTTACTATGCTTTCCTCGAAAGTTTGAATATGATCGTCTGTCGTAGCTCTAGTACAAACTGAGATAGTACGGAAGCCAAGAAAGTTAAAAAGTTAGATTTTGTTGGTAAAACACACTAACAGGTGTTTAATCGATAATGCTTTAACGGATGAAAAAGAAGAAAAAATGATGTAATCCTCCAAAAAATTTAAAGAAAATTTTTATTGATCAAAGGGATGCCTTTCATGTTGATTACAATCAGCTATATATAGTAAAACTTAAAACCCTTATTGAAATAAAACGCAAAGTATGAGAATACCATTAATGTTAGTAAAATCCAAAAAAACCATAAAAGCCCCTGAAAAGATGTACTTTCCATCCACTTTCATGGAATTTCTTTAATTTTCAGTCGTAGAGCAAGATCAGTTTTCCCCTTTTTCTCTCCCAATCAACAACAAGTAAACCACTTATCCTATTAGAATTCTTTGTTCTTTTCTTATTTAAAGCATATGTACCTTCCACAAATAGAAGATCATTAGTGTCATAAGCTAACATAAAATTCTTTGAATGATTAGCTACTGCCACTCCTAAGGAATCAAGCCTCCTAGTGTTAGTTAAGTTTGGGTACTCAAGATGTGGGCTTTAGTAAGGTATTGTGAAGGCATCCTTTGGAACTTGCAAACTTTCTGCAGATGCAGGTCTCATGGATTGCCTACATCCAACAGTTGTATCTCTCACAAGAATTTGTGCGCACAGGTGAACAACCTTTCCCTGTTTAGGATTATAATAAGCTTGGACTGGCAACTTCTCAGTTTCCTTTTTCAACCTCTTGCAGAGATTTAAGCGCTTTGCTATCTCTGTCCTATTCATCCAATTCTCAAAGATTGCTTTACCAAAGTTGCACCTTATTGTGTGTGATTAGACAAAGCCATCTTCCTTCCTTTATTTAAGTGTTCCTCTTCGACTGTATGAAGAAGAGGTGGGGGTGCAATGACTCGGAGCACATCACAGGGCAGCTCACGTTCACCACACTATAGACAAGATTAGAAAGAAAAATATTAGTCTTAAATCTTATTATTTGCTAAATTCACAAAGAGGAGGTTTTAGAGGGAACCATGCATATATTCAAACACTTGAAAGGTAACATGTGTGTCACGCCGAGAATCCCGGACCTCGGCACGCCAAGACGTGATCGCCACACCCAAGTAGAGGCGCACCTCACTCGGATACAAGGCCTAAGGAAATCATAGCAGATAACAAATAACTCAAATTTAATAACCGGATAATATCAGAGTCACAATGAAAATAAATTCAATTAGGGTTTACATGCCCTACATATGGTCAAGGCCCTATAAGGGTCCTACAATAACACAATCTCTCACTCGAGAAAACCTGATGTCCTGGCACCTCAGCAAAGCCAACCCAACCCATCTCACAGCACCCTAACCCGAGTCACTTACTCACCGGGGCCTGAAAAAGAAGGGAAGCAAGTGCGTGAGCTTTCGAAAGGAAAGCTCAGTAAGTACCATGCAGAGAACACAACGAAGCCAAAGCCGACAATAATGGATAGGTCAAAATAGACATATCAAAAACATCCATCAGTAGAAGCCAAACAATCGGGGCCACGCCCCACATAATCAAAACCCTAGGAGTCAACCACAACCATCAGCAACGGTACGACTCCTGTCCCATGGCAGCCCTCGGGCTCAAGAAGGAACTCAAAGAAACTCAGCGAACATCCTCGGCCAAGAACACATAACATCTGGCCGTTGACTAACCTGTCGCTCCTCGGTAGCGCCACCTCTCTCACATGTCGACATGGCCAGCATATCAATCCCGCTGATGTGCAAGACAACCGTGAGTATCGCCACTCGCATGGAATGCCGGAACATCGTGGGTGTCCCTGGCCCTTGAACGCTTACCCAAACCGGAGCCCCACGCACCACTGAACAGGGCGGAAGAACAAACTTCGGTTGGCGACACCAACCCGCCAAAGACACAAGTACCGCCAGATCTCATTGGTCTCATGCCGCATAACAGAGGTTATGCTCACGAGCCCGGGCCACTCTACTAATGGATACCTACCTAGTCAAGACACAAACACCCACGAAAGTGCCTACCTGATCAAGTGTAGGCCCACGGGAGGGCATGTCCAATGAGCATTCCAACAAACAGGTAGTGACAACACTACCACAAGCACACCAATCATACACATATGAGGAAAGAGAGCAAAACAAACATGTATGTGCATGCATCCAAGAAAAATAGAAACCGCAAAGAAGATATGCTAACTAATAGCATTCATCAAAGCAAGAAACCCAAACAATGGGTAGGAGCGAGGCAAGAGTAACTTACCTCTAACAAGAGCTGGAAACTTCCCTAGTTTCCTCGTGTCCTGTCTCAAAGCCTCCTCCTCGATATCTGGTAATAAAACCTCTATTAATGAAAGAAATGCTAACTAATACTACATCTTTAGGTGCACATGCATTACCCTCTCTTTCGGTGGGCTTGGGCCCAACTAAACGGGTCCCGGAGACCTTCTACTTGGTTACTGACCCATTTTCCCTCATTTCCAAGTCCTTTAGTTGACTTTCAACTCTTGGTCAACTCTAGTCAACTTTGGTCAACTGGCCTACCTTACTTCATGGTACGCACCCTCATTGGCCGTTTCTAGTCTTCTTAGCTAAATTGGGCCCATCTACCAAGCCCAGTAGTTTAGCTTAACCTTGCCTTGTCTTTTATTCATCCCTTAACTTTTCACTTGGTTAACTAGTCCATTGTTCAACTTGACAATCTATTATTCGTGAGCCTAACATATAGCTCGATCATGCTTGGTCACTTTGACAATTTGGCCTTCTCGTCAAGCCCACTAAGTTCTCTAGCCTTCTTATCAAATAACACCTATGCTAATCCTTAAATCGTCCGCATAAACCAGCAACCTCAAGTTACTCATGTCCATGCTTTCATGAACCTTTAAAAATAGGGATAGATTGGTTTTACATTTCTCATGATCATGTATATAAATTCAATTTATGAAACCACCCATGGAGGTCAAACTCCAACCCTTGGACCAACTATTTACTCATTCAGTCCCTATCTATCCTTATAACTCATGCATCCATGCATATATGAATCCTCATATTTATCACCACACACAACTGAGATGCAGGAATTTAAAGAAACTCACCGAGTATAGATGTCGACAAACACTGAAGACAAACTGACCGTCCAAACCAGATCTCCACTGTTCAGATTGGAGCAGAACAAGTCGTAACAGCTCTCCCCAAAAATCAGCTCGATCAGACTAGGAATGATTATCTGATTGAAATAGATGATGAAACTGGTCGGTGCAGGAAACCAGCAGTGATAGGTTCTGTTTCACACCCCAGAACCCTACTCTCCCGTCCACCAAAAACAATCTTCACCGTTCAAAATGAAGAATGAAAAGTCCAGAACAATCTCACCAAAAATCAGCACGATCCAACGGTGAAAAAGATCAGAATGGCAATGGACATTGAGCATGCTCAACACACCTTTGAACAAAAAATCCTAGTCTCTCAAGTTTTTCTCTCTTCTTCCTTCCTCTCACCTCTCTTTTTGATTCCCAATTGCCCATAAACTTTCTCAAAATTGCTATTGTTCTATGCCAATCTTCACATGCCTTATATACGCCTCACAAGTGTAACCTCTACAACTCTTCACATTCTAAACCTCCCTCATAAACCCCAAAGACAACACCCAAATAATTCCAACCTTTCAACTTTTATAACCCCCATGGCATTTTTTTCATATTCCATCTCTCTTATAAAAAACACCATGGATAGAAAATAAATTATTTGAGTTTGACCAATTTGATCCAATCATCAATCTTGAGCCAACTTAGTTAAACCACACTTGATTAATTAACCAAGTAGTTCACAAAATAAACTAAGCCAAACACATTTTACTTGGTTAACCCGCTTAACTTCTTAGCCCAACTAAAATGGACTCAATCCAACTTCAACTTGATCACAACCAAACTAAATCAATTAATCATCCAATTCAACAATTTAACTTGATTTATTAAATTGGGTCTAGTACAATTAGCAAATATTACTACTTTAGCTAATTTAGCTTAATCACATTAGACTCAAGCTCATATGTTTTGGTTGGACTAACCCAAGTCAACTAACAAACTTTACCAACCTCATTGATTGAGTCTAATCTCATCTTGTCACCCCCAAATCAACTTAGTTAAATTAGTCTTGATCCAAACGACTATTTTAAGAAATCTTACTTGATTAATCAAACCCTACCAACATTGGGAGCTAAATCAACTTAGTCAAATTAACTAAATTAACTCGGGTTCAACCCATGAATTTAATTAACAATTTAATTAAACCCTAAAGCAGCATTAGGATTCAGCCCATCTATTAGTGGTTTAACCACAACCAACTTAATCTATTTAACTAATCAAAGTAGATTAAGGTTACTGTTAATTAAATCAATTAATTCAGTTTTTTTTATTTAAAACTCTCTCTCTCTCGTTACTGTCTTCATCTATAGAAGAAAACCTGTGGAGCCCATGAAGATCACCGACAACCCATTTACGACCGAGCCCCACTGCTCCCAGCCTCCGCCACCGGTGCGTCCTCGGCCCCACGCCAAGGCTTCTGGACGGCAGTGGGCTCCCAACCTCTTTCTACTGGTCGCCTGTCCACGGCCGGTCTCCACCTACATCTCCGGTGAGCTACTCTCGACATGGCACGCATGCAAAAGTTTCAGCGGGGGTAAAGGCATTTACAGGAGCGCTGTGGACGACGAACGGCGCCACCAAGAAGCCTATGTCACCATGAAAGCACCGGCCGTCTTTCCCGGTGAGCCCGACCGCGTCCTCCACGTGCAGCACCACGTTCCTCCCTATTGTCTCAGCCCTCTCTGTCTCCTGGAGATGGTCACGTAGGCGGACGAGAGCCGGCAATTACTAACAAGAGCCCCTGAGACTCTCCAATCACAGCTCGCCGGAAAAGCTTTTCCTCCACGATATTATCCTTCGCTCCGTGCTCCTGCATATCGCGGGGGCCTAGCTTTATAGTCGAGGGGAAGATGAAGCATTCACGAGATCCCCGGGGACGTTGGCTACCGCTGGCCGACCTCCATGGCGTAACGGTCGAGAGAGACGGCGGGGCTTGCGCGGCCGTTGGTGGCTGGGGGAGGGAAAAGCTTGTCTCGGGATCTGGTCTCAAAGATGAGTGGCGAGGATCGTGTGATCGGCACCGACGGCTCGGATCAAGTCAAAGAATCTCGGATTTAACACACCTTTGATCAACGGCTAAGATCCCAAACGAAACCAATGGCTGGATCACAATCCTTCACCTCGCATCCATCACTGGATCAAGATGAGTTAATCTCCGCTTGCCACGTGGCTTTACCGTGGCCTTTATATCAATACGCGTGATCGGTAGCTATCCGGGATAATTTAATCTCGGCAGTCGGTTCTTCTCAATAGGGTTTTCTTCTGGAAAATTATCCAGGGGTCCTCATAACTATTTTATGTTACATAATAATCCATCCTGTGAGAGAGGAGAATTCCTCTTAAGTCCCTGACTTTTACTAGGTCATATCCAGGTCCCTCTCCTGTGAGGGAGGACAATTTTCCTTAAGTCCTCAATACTTTTCAAAATTTACCATGAAGTCCTTCGGACTCCCAACAACCCTAACTAGGGTTTTAAACCTTTTTATCCCTTATTTTCCCTTCTTTCCTTTAATTAAATAAATCACTAATCCTCCCTTTATTTAATTAAACTAATTCTAATCGATCAACCTGAACTCATCCAAAGAATTCATTCATTCCTTTTTAAGATCTCCAATCAACTTATAATTACCAAAATACCCTTGGTAGCCCCAATTAAACCCAACTAGGGTTTTAACTTGTTACTTGGTTTAATTAGCAAACTAATTAAAGGGAGTTAATACTAATCCATGAATTCAAAGTTTGGGGAATCCTTTAACAAATCAAAGAATTTAGAAATTTTGTTTCTCCAACTAAAATTTCATTTTGATTATACCTTGGGGGCTTTCCTCATTTACCAATCAAATAGAAAACAAAACCCAAAAGAAAATTTAATCCCTAAAAGTTCTTGGGTTTTACAATCCTCCCTTAAAAGAATTTTGTCCCCGAAATTTAAGACCAATCCCCAAAACTTTTATCCAATAACAAACCACTTTGAACAACACTTACTCATGTTTTCAAAATTTTCATCCTCTAATAACCCATGCAAATAGGGGTTTAACCTCACATATCACTATCATCATCCATCCTCGAACGTTTACTCCATCTCTTGGACCTAATGTCCGCTAATACTGGTTCTCCGATTCTCCAGAACTCTAACACTCCTTTGCCCATCTCCTGGCAAATACGTGGGGTCACACCAGGGGATACCTCCCCCCTTTAGTCTGGGCCTGGTGCTTACGGCCCTGCTACGTCCGTGCATTAGGAATTCGTTCAAAATCCTGATGTACCCAGCCCAACACTCAGTCTATCCTACTTGACTAGTTACTAGGGCTACTAGGTTGTCGGTTATCTGCATCTCTCTGATACCACTTTAATCTGTCACGCCCCGACCCGAATCCCGGGACCTCGGGCACGCGCACAGACCGGCCGCACCCAAGTAGAGGCGCACCTCACTCTGATACAAGGCCTAAGGAAATCATAGCAGATAACAAATAACTCAAATTTAATAATCCGATAATATCAGAGTCACAACGAAAATAGATTCAATTAGGGTTTACATGCCCTACATATGGTCAAGGCCCTATAAGGGTCCTACAATAACACAATCTCTCACTCGAGAAAACCTGATGTCCTCGCACCTCAGCAAAGCCAACCCAACCCATCTCACAGCGCCCTAGTCCGAGTCACCTACTCACCGGGGCCTGAAAAAGAAGGGAAGCAAGTGCGTGAGCTTTTGAAAGAAAAGCTCAGTAAGTATCCTGCAGAGAACACAACGAAGCCAAAGCTGACAATAATGGATTGGTCAAAATAGACATATCAAAAACATGCATCAGTAGAAGCCAAACAATCGGGGCCACGCCCCGCATAATCAAAACCCTAGGAGTCAACCACAACCATAAGCAATGGTACGACTCCTGTCCCATGGCAGCCCTCGGGCTCAAGAAGGAACTCAGAGAAACTCAGGGAACATCCCCTGGCCAACACTGATCTGGCCGGTGACTAATCTCATTTTGATTATACCTTGGGGGCTTTCCTCATTTACCAATCAAATAGAAAACAAAACTCAAAAGAAAATTTATTCCCTAAAAATTCTTGGGTTTTACAATGTGTTCTTTGAGAGTCGCCTACTGCTGTTGTGTAAACCAAAGACATAAAGTGGCCACAGCCAATGGACATGTCCATCCTGAGATGGTGCTAGAACTCTAGGGCGCACAATGGGAGAAACTATAGCTTTCATAACTTCTATAAGTCATAACCTAAACCTTAAAAATGGTGGTATCAGATATTTATAGTAATAAAAAATAACGTGCCAATAGAATAAATACATAAAACTTTAACAAGAATTATATACCATTTCAAATCAAATACTTAAACATATAGAATAAATGTTGTAATCCTCCAAAAAATTTAAAAGAAAATTTTATTGATCAAATGGATGTTGTTAATGTTGATTAAAATTAGCTATATATAGCAAAACATGAAACCCTTATTGAAATAAAAATCAAAGTATGAGAATACCATTAATCTTAGTGAAATCCCAAGAAGGCCTAAAAGCCCCTGAAACGATGGATTTTCCACCACCCTTTGATGGAATATCTTCAATTTTCAATCGTAAAGCAAGATCAAGTTTGCCCCTTTTTCTCTTCGAATCAACAACAAGTAAACCACTTATTCTATTCAAATTCTTTGTTTTTTTCTTATTTAAAATATATGTACCTTCCACAAAGAGAAGATCGTCAGTGTCATAAGCTAACATAAGATTCTTTGAATGATTAGCTACTGCCACTCCTAAGGAATCAAGCTTCCTAGTGCTAGTTATGTTTGGGTGCTCAAGATGTGGGCTTTAGTAAGGTATTGTGAAGGCATCCTTTGGAGATCGCAAATTTTGTGCAGATACAAGTCTCATGGGTTGCCTACATCGAAATGTTGTATCTCATAGGAATTTTCACAGTTGCGGGAACAACCTTTCCCTATTTAGGATTGTAAGAACCTTGGACTGGCAACTTCTAAGTTTCCTTTTTTCAACCTCTTGCTGAGATTTAATCGCTTTGCTATCTCTGTGCTATTGATCCAATTATCAATGATTGCTTTACAAAAGCTGGGCATTTTAGTATGTAACAAGATAAAGCCATCTTCCTTTCTTTTTTTAAGTGTTCCTCTTTGACTGTAGGAAGAAATGGTGGGGTTGCAATGACTCAGAGCACAAAACTTGGCAGCTTACGTTCAGCACGCTGTAGACAAGATCAGAAAGAAAAATATTAGTCTTCAATCATAATAATTTCTATATTCACAAAGACAAGGTTTGAGAGGGAACCATGCATAAATAAAAACAGTTGAAAGTTAACATCTGTGCTTTGAAAGTCGTAAATTGTTGTTGTGTAAACCCAAAGAAATAAAGTGACTAAGGCCACTGGACATGTTTACCCTTAGATGGTACTAGGATTCTGGAGCCACAATGAGAGAAACTATAGCTTTCATAACTTCTATAAGTCATACCCTAAACTTTAAAAAGGGTGGCATCAGATATTTATAGCAATAAAAAATAACGTGCCTATACAATAAATACATAAAATGTTAACATGAATTATTTACCATTTCAAATCATAAAAATAAACATATAGAATAAATGTTGTAACCCTCCAAAAAATTTAAGGAAAATTTTATTGATCAAACAGATGCCTTTCATGTTGATTACAATCAGCTATGTATAGTAAAACTTGAAACCCTTATTGAAATAAAATTCAAAGTATGAGAATACCATTAATCTTAGTGAAATCCAAAAAAGGTCTAAAAGCCCCTGAAAAGATGTAATTTCCATCCCCTTTCATGGAATTTCTTTAATTTTCAATCATAGAGCAAGATCAGGTTTTTCCCTTTTTCTCTCCAAATCAACAACAAGTAAACCACTTATCCTATTCAAATTGTTTGTTCTTTTCTTATTTAAGTATGCTATATCTGTCCTATTAATCCAATTCTCAAAGATTGCTTTACCAAAGTTGCACCTTTTTGTATGTGACCAGACAAAGCCATCTTCCTTCCTTTATTTAAGTGTTCCTCTTCGATTGTAGGAAGAAGAGGTGGGGGTGCAATGACTCAAGGCACATCACCTGGCATCTCACTTCCACAACACTGTAGACAAGATCAGAAAAAAAAAATAGTCTTCAATCATAATAATTGCTAAATTCACAAAGAGAAGGTTTTAGAGGGAACCATGCATATATTCAAACACTTGAAAGTTAACATCTGTGCTTTGAGAGTCGCAAATTGTTGTTGTGTAAACCCAATGACATAAAGTGGTCACGGCCACTAGACATGTCCACCCTGAGATGGTGCTATGATTCTGGTGCGCACAATGGGAGAAACTATAGCTTTTATAATTTCTATAAGTCATAACCTAAACCTTAAAAATGGTGGTATCAGATATTTATAGTAATAAAAAATAACGTGTCTATACAATAAATACATAAAACGTTAACATTAGTTATATACCGTTTCAAATCAAAAACATAAACATATAGAATAAATGTTGTAATCCTCCAAAAAATTTAAATGAAAATTTTATTGATCAAACCGATGTGGTTCATGTTGATTACAATTAGCTACATATAGCAAAACGTGAAACCCTTGTTGAAATAAAACTCAAAGTATGAGAATACCATTAATCTTAGTGAAATCCAAAAAAATGCTTAAAAGCCCCTGAAATGATGGAATTTCCACCCCCTTTTATGGAATTTCTTCAATTTTAATCATAGATCAAGATCAAGTTTGCCCCATTTTCTTTCCGAATCAACAGGAAGTAAACGACTTATCCTATTCAAATTCTTTGTTCTTTTCTTATTGAAAATGTATGTACTTTCTACAAGAAGATCGTTAATGTCATAAGCTAACATAAGATTCTTTGAATGATTAGCTACTGCCACTCCTAAGGAATCAAGTTTCCTAGTGCTAGTTATGTTTGGGTGCTCAAGATATGGGCTTTAGTAAGGTATTGTGAACGCATCCTTTGGGGCTTGCGAATTTTCTGCAGATACAAGTCTCATGGGTTGCCTACATCCAATTGTTGTATCTCTCACAGGAATTTCTACAGTTGCAGGAACAACCTTTCCCTCTTTAGGATTATAATAACCTTGGACTGACAACTTATGAGGTTCCATTTTCAACCTCTTGCTGAGATTTAACCGCTTTGCTATCTCTGTGCTATTGATCCAATTCTCAAAGATTGTTTTACCAAAGCTGTGCATTTTAGTATGTGACCAGACAAAGCCATCTTCCTTCCTTTATTTAAGTGTTCTTCTTTGACTATAGGAAGAAGAGGTGGGGGTGCAATAACTCAGGGTACATAACCAGGCTGCTCATGTTCAGCAAGCTGTAGACAAGATCAGAAAGAAAAATATTAGTATTCAATCATAATAATTTCTATATTCACAAAGACAATGTTTGAGAGGGAACCATGCATACATAAAAACAGTTGAAAGTTAACATCTGTGCTTTGAGAGTCGCAAATTGTTGTTGTGTAAACCCAAAGAAATAAAGTGACTAAGGCCACTGGATATGTTTACCCTTAGTTGGTACTAGGATTCTGGAGCCACAATGAGAGAA
Organism: Dioscorea zingiberensis; assembly: GCA_026586065.1. Taxonomy (NCBI): domain Eukaryota; kingdom Viridiplantae; phylum Streptophyta; class Magnoliopsida; order Dioscoreales; family Dioscoreaceae; genus Dioscorea; species Dioscorea zingiberensis. Next base: position 192,735 of record JAGGNH010000022.1, on the reverse strand, counting down.
ACTATAGCTTTCATGACTTCTATGAGTCATACCCTAAATCTTAAAAAGGGTGGTATCAGAAATTTATAGTAATAAATAATAACGTGTCTATACAATAAATGAATAAAATGTTAACATGAATTATTTTCCATTTCAAATCATTAAAATAAACATATAGAATAAATGTTGTAATCCTTGCTGAAGATGTGCTTGTCAAGGTGGATAAATTCATATTCCTTGTTGATTTTGTATTGTTGGATGTAGATGATGATGTCGAGGTGCCGATTGTCTTGGGTCCGCCGTTCCTGGACACAGCCGGTGCATTCGAAGATTATAGAGATGGGTAGTTATCTCTAAGAGTTGGGGATGGCGATGTCGTGTTCAAGCTGCCACACGCGATGCACCGAGCTACATTGGATCACGATGAAACATCCTACAGCATGGACAAATTGGATTTCCTAGCAGAAGATTGTGCTCAAGAGCTGCTCATCACTGACCCCTTGGAGGGGTATATGAATGCACAAGAGGAAAAGCCACGAGGAAGAAGTAAAGATCATCCTCAAACCTTGAAAATCAAAGATGCGAGAGGGATAACCCCAAAGCAAAAAGGAAGATACCAAGGCAATACTGCTGAAACCTCAAAATCTGAAACAGAAAATTGTTGCTTAATTCTGCATGGCGAATTGCCTATATACTCCAGCTTAGGATTCTCAGTGTTAGCAGAGTTGGACAAAACAAGAGCCGGAGAAGGGATTCATATCTTTGAACCGCCATGAGTAAGTGCCAGGTACGTCAAGCTCGTGACGTTAAACAAGCGCTTCTTGGGAGGCAACCCAAGTTTTAAACTTTTCTCATTTTTGTAATTTCTACAAATTCTCATTTTCTTGCTTAGAATAGAGTTTCATGTTAATTAGCATATGCAAGGGACTGTCAGTTAATTCATCATTTTCCACTCCCCCATCAAGGATTAGTTTGGGGTAGGTTTTAGGGCCAATCCCTTGGTTAAGCCTATTGAATCAAACTTGTAATTTGGCTAATCACTGTTTACACGCTGTCCCGCTTGGATTCTACATGGTCCCGCGTGTCTTGTAAAAACCAAGGAGAGGAAAATAGTGTGCCCAGTGCGCGGTTTAAAACAAATAGTGCGCGGAATCGCTCACTAGTATAAAACAAAGCAGGAGTCTAGAGTTGTGAAGACGCGTTGTACTGCCCACTAATACAAAATGGGTAAGGCATGTTACTTTTAGACTAGTGAGCGGTTCCGCCTGATATCCGGGCGCTACCGCGCACTAATTGAAAACCTGTAAAATCTGGGCACTTTCTGCATTAAATTTTACCTATCAATTTTTGTTCTAACTCTACTTTACAGATGCCTCAACGCACAAAGAAGCTCGCGAAGTGTCTCGGAGATGAGGGCACCTCCTCATCACACTCTGAACTTGAATTCCTCAAGAAAAGGTTCAAACCCAGATATGACAGACTGTGCACCCGGCCATTCCTGAAGACGAGTATGATAGATTGGGAGACACCTCGAGGGGCCCGGGTGGAGGGGGATATGCGGGCGCTTATCTCATTTGGAGGCTGGAATATGATATTCGATATTGACCAGCCGATCTACAAGGAGATGGTTTGGGAGGTGATGAGCAGTTTCGAGGCTGCCAGATCCTATTACACCACGGAGAATCCCAATGCAATCAGATTTCAGCTGAACAACGAGTGGCACCAGCTCAGTTACACGGGCCTCGCTCAGGTGATGCACTTCTACGTGGACGAGTTCATTGAGTCCCCTTCGTATCAGGAGTTGCTGGATGATTTTCCTGAAGACATGACCTCGACCGCATTCTCGCGGTCCCCATCAGCCGGGGCTACCGACTTCAACAACTCATCTTTCATTGCTGACCCCATATACAGGTATCTTCAGGCCCTCATCAGCAGATCGGTGGCGGGGTGAGCAGATGGCACAGACAAGATCACCAACCACGACAAGTTCATTCTTTACAGCATTATCCACCGTCGCCCAGTACACCTCGCCAATTGCTCATGGAGTTTTTACTCATCGTGGGCAAAGATACCGCGCATGGCATATCAGCCGGCCCAGACATGCGTTGTGCAAATCTTTGGAGGGATGAACTTGCTCCAAGGGGTGCGGAACTACACTAAGATCTACATCATGCAGTCCCTCGGAGCCAGTACCCTCATCCTGATAGGCATCATGCGGCGCACACCAGTAGGACTTCGGCTTGTGCAGAGGGAGTCGAGGGACGAGTAGATGCAAGTATCAGAGGGGAGCGCAGACACAGATTCCTTCGACGAGGATTAACTAGCACCCCCAGCTACACAGGTTCTTCCTCCTCAAGAACGCCCACCCGGATCCCGGACCTCGAACGGACGATCGGTCAGTCGGCCAAAGGAGACAAGCCCCAATCGGATACAAGGCCTAATAATGATAAGCAGATAATACATTAACCAGAAATAACCAATAAATAATTCATAAAAATCTCAGCGGAAACAATATGAAATCAAATAAGGGTCTACATGCCCTCTACATAATCCAGGCCCTACAAGGGTCCTAATAAAATAAATTACAATGTTCTCTCACACAAAAGAAAACAACTTAGGGAGGTCCTCCAACCTCAGCAATATCCCGCCCCAACTCTCGGCGTCCCTGAGCTCGAGTCTACCTACTCCTCAGGACCTGAAATGAGAGATGAGAAAAGTCGTGAGCTTTCAAATGGAAAGCCCAGTAACTATCCTGCAAGAACCACAATGGTCAACTGAAACAGATATCAAAATATCATAGGATCATCAAACAAAGGGGCTACACCCCATACAAACAGATCCTAACATCCAGCTACGGCCCTCAGAGCCCTGGATGAGAAGTCCAAAGACAGCTCAGCAACGATTTCCCCGATCGTCGGTGTCAGAATCATGTAACGCGTGACCTCGCATCGCAACATATTGGGTTGTGAGCGAATTTAACCTGTCGCGATCGGTAGCGCCACCTCTACGTCGACACGCGGCCCGAAATCAACCCCATCGACAGGGGATACGGAGCCTCGGACTCCACTACAACCGGGCGGAAGATCAGAACCTAGTTGGCACGTACCTCTCAGCCAGCACACAAGACCATGTGCCCATGATCAAGTGTCGGCCCACAGGTGGGTAGTCCAACTAAGTATTTCAACAAAAGGTAGCATTAACACTACCACAATCAAAACATACACATACCAGGAAAGGAAACAATCAAGCGTGTATGTGCATGAATCAAACAACAAGTACTAACAAGAACATGCTAACTAATAGCATCGAACAAAATCAAGAAAACCCACACAAGGGTAGAAGCGAGGCAAGAGTGACTTACCTCAAATCGCAATCCAACCGAACGCTATGAATCTATCCCGTCGAAGTACCATGCTCCTCGACAATATCTGTCAGCCACGAGTCTCATCTCAATACTCGTACAAGTGCTCGAAACAATATTTTGCATATTATACACACTATTAAATGGACCTGGCCCATAATCACTAGTCAAACCTTTAACTAATCACATATACCCATTTAAATAGAAAATCCACAATTTTCACAAGTTGGCCCAAAGGCCCAGCAAACTAGCCCAAACTTTATTTATAAGCCAAATGAATTTCATAATCACCTGACAACTATTCATGCTATAGTGACTTCATAAATAGTAAAACACCTAAAAACACTATTACTCTCTCTTTCTTTCCAGATCTATATATACAACCATTACCAAAGCCTCAAGCTCCTTATTCAAATAAGTCAATTGATTTACAAGAGCCCGGTCAACTAAAAAAAAGACTCCAAATTTCATAAAATAAAATATAATAAAACATGAGACCATGCAAAACACAAACCCAAAGACCTTCTCACGTCCTTATATTATACCTGACTATTTCATCTCACAACTATTAAAATCACACAATATATTCTTTAAATACCATCCTTAAGACCTCTAAAGATCATCACCCATACAAGTTTATAATCCCTGAAACTAACCTGTCCCGACAGCGGCTACAAGGTTTGCCCAGGATCTATTCCCACTTGCAACAAAAACAAATCACAAACAGTCCGCATGTACACAACCTTGAATCAATCCAGACCTTATCCCTCCACTATCTCTACTTTTCCTCAAACCCAACCAAACAACATCACAGAACCTATACTTCCATGCTTCTCATAAATAGTATAGACCTTAATTCATCTAGGATTTAACTACACCCTAAATGATGATCTACATATTCCAATCCACAGATGGTTCAAGGACCACCACACACACTCACAATGACCATCTCATTCATTCATGTCCTCGAGAATAACAATTACCAAACCACTTCTAATCATCACTTGATCACACATGTATTCCTTTAGAATTTCAGGATCACCGGCCCTCCATAAAAATCGAGAGGCCATCAAAAGCTATAATCATGCATGAACACAGGCTGGGTCAGTATTTTAGAGTACATGGGGGCTTATCAAGTGACAATCAAGGCCCTCCCGTGACCCGCTGCACAGACTCCAAAGGGTGACAAGTCCATCGCCCCTCTCGTTCCTTGCCCTCGGCTTTGTCCAGACGTTTGTGGCCCTCTTGCGTACCTTTGGGCCAGAACCAAGGGAACAATGGAAGCAAAAACAGGAAGAAGAGAATATGGAGGAGGCGGCGTTAGGGTGCTTCTCGCGGCCTAATAAACAACGTGGTCATGACCCTCTTGGAACGGTGCGAGAAACCCTTGCTAGACCGATGAAACGGCCCCGAGATTCGCGGGGTGATAAGCTTGACTGAACCCACGGCAGTCCACGGCTCACGAGCGTAGAAAGATTTTCACGTGCATGGGTGTTGCCGACTTTTTAATAAAAAAAACCCCCTATGTTTTCCGCTATTTAATTATAGTTCAAAAAATCAATTAGAACTGAAAAGTATCGTCAAGTCCCCTGAATTCTCTAGAATTCCATACCGGTCCTTTTCTCAGTGACAGTGGCAAATTATCCTCTGATCCCTAAAGAGAATAACACTACACTTTGGTCCTCAGCAGACCCAACAATTTATATTAAGGATTTAATCAGTTAATCCCATTTATTTTCCTCTTCTCCATTTACCAAATTAAAGAATTTTCTCCAATTGATAAAATACCAATAAAAATAAGAAATTTCCATGATTATTCAAAAGGACAACAATACCCTTGGGTTTTACATCAGCACTCTGACCCGCGCATTGAGGATCTCATCACTGGGCAACAGAGGCTGACTGAGACGGTGCAGACTCTGGCCACGACGCAGGAGAAGATGTATGCTGACATGATGCAGTTCTTCTCAGGTTGCATCCTCCAGAGCGCTGCTGCACCACCGCCTCCAGCACCAGCATCGGCACCAGCAGATCCTGGTCCTTCTCCCACTCCTGTCACCGCCACTCCTGTTGCATCCGCAGAGGAGGAGTAGACATTCATGGATCATTCTGACAGGACTATTGCTTTTTTTTGGTTTTTGTCCTTATGAGTAAGGGATGCTCCCTGCTCACATATTAGACTTTATTTCCTTTTTATCTTATGTTGTTTGAGACTTCATTTCGTTTATTTTAGTTCCTTCCTCTTTGAGTTGCTTTATGGAAATTATTGCTAATATCTTTCATTACTATGCAGCTCAAGGAAGAAATTTTAAGCACTCCAAGTCACCATTCCACCGGACACGCGGAATTGAACTCATCCAATCCGGGGAAGTCTTAGTTCACTCTCTCCTTTAATTTCTATTGCAAATCTTAGTATGTGCATTGAGGACAACGCACTAATTTTATAGAGGGAGAGGGTCATAGAGCTTTATGCCCTAGTTTAATATTACAAAATTTGAAGTGTGGAGATGGGAATCTAGAAATCATGCTACTTGTAGTTTTCTTAAAATTTTGCTTGATTCCTATTCACTCTTGGTAACACCATACAAGTACTAATTTTCAAAATTTTTCTAAGAGACACCATGGACACATAGGAAATATCAGGTTGACACAAACATTAGTTAGTGACATTAGATATCCCATTGTCATGTTTCTTTGACTTTGAATGTTAAGTATTATTTTCAATGGCTCAATGAGGTTTCGTGACACTAGTTCAAACCTTTGACCCAAATCAATCATTTGGGTGACAAGCCGAAGAATAAGATGTACATAAAGTGACAGCGCTCCGCTGCTCTTGTCAATAAAGTAGCTTGGGATTCAGGCCCCTAACCCGGGTGTTTCTCAAGCCAAAAAGCATACATAGAAGAGTATGAGGGTATCCATGTAGATGTGTAATTATTCAAGTAGGTTAGGTGCTCTGGTGCCTAATCAGCATGTGTATCCTCGCAAACGAAGAATCTACATTCTACATTAGTCCTGGAAAGTCGAATCCACTAGGGATTCCCTACCGGAATAAAATAAATAAATAAATAAAAATAAATAAATAAATAAAAATAAATAAATAAATAAAAATAAATATATTTGTCCACCACAATACAATTAGGTCAATTGTTTGTCCGAGGAGTCCCAAGGACCCTTTAGAGTCCACTGAGAATACGCTTGCCCCTCTAAGACTTAGAAACATGGCATGTGGAGTGAAGAACCTATGTCGAGGACGATAATAGGAAATGTCACCGGAGACTTGGTGTACAAGAGGAAAATAAATACATCTATGGTGAACCTTGAGTAGAGTGGAATCCTAATATTTTTAGCTACAAGCAAAAACACTTATCATTCTTTTTGCTTTCCTCTATTTCATTGCTTGAGGACAAGCAAACGTTTAAGTGTGGAGATATTTGATAAGTGTTTGCACCATCAAATTTTTTTATATCAAATTGGTGCATATATAGCATGGAAAATTAAGTGGTTTTAGATTTCGGGTACTAAATTTATGTCAATTTTACTCATCATGACATACCGGAGACGATTTGAGGACAAAGATGAAATATGAAGCAATCCTGATGAAAAGGAAGGAAAAGCAGACAAATTGCACTATCACGCGGCACCACGCACATTTTGCACAGGACCGCGCTCTAGTACAAAGCTCGGAAACCTCCCCTCAAAACGCCAGAAGACCAAGCGGGTCAGTGCGCCCCAGTATGAGGTACCGCTGTGACAAGATAAAGCGAGAAGGACCAGAGAAAGTGCTCTACCGAAAATTACATGGGGTGCCAGCTGGGACCACGCAATATTAGAAGCGGCCAAATTTACACTGCGAATGGAAATGGGCCTAGCAAGAAAAAAAAAAGACCTCCCCGGGGCCAGCGGCATATAAATTGCGGCCCCTAGGGTTTTATAAAAAAAAGGAGAAGGATCTTTTGGGTTATTCTTGATTGATAGAGGGCTTTACGGCTACCCATCGATCATCACCATCATCTCCACACCAAGGGCATCGGCAAGAGCCTCGACGGGGATCAACTTTGGAGATCCTCGTACAATAGATCTAGTGGAGCGAGTGCTTTTTGATTTTATGGATTGACTATTTTGTATTTCAGTCCTTGTTTTGTCTCTTTCCTCCACGGAAGGCTAAACCCTTGGTATTCGGGCATGTGAACCCTTTGGATGAATGCATGATTGTTGATTCATGATTGTTATTGCTTAGTTAATGTTTTTTTTATTGCGGTCTATTGAGTGTCATTCATTGCATTAGGCTTTCTACGATGCGACAACCCCGTTTGTCTAATTCAACGCACCGGGTGAAGATGCGAACGCCTCCCCGTATGCGGGCATAATCAAATAGAGGGGATTACGGATGTGCTGGGAACCCGAGCTTCTAGGAACCAATCTTTGTGATTCATCATTCCCTTAATCTCTCCAAGCTATAGATTTCCCTAATATAATGATAGTTTAGTAATTCGCCTCGAGAGAGGGAAGGAAAGCACACTAGGAATCCTTGGTCCAATGATGCACAATCACTAACAATAGCAATCATAATCTATTTTTATAAGAAATCCAACGGGAGAACATTGCCCGGATACCTCCCTCTTGCTTGATTGTCTCGCGATTCATTCACCCTTCTTTACCCTTGCTTTCTAATTTGTTTAGTTTTTAATCAATCACCAATCTCAACTAAATCACTTTCTAGTTCATAGACTACTAGTGAATCATAGTTCTATTCCTTGAGGATCGATAAACGACTCTTTACAGTCCACTTTATTACTTGTGCGACCCATGCTTTTACGGTAATTGCAATAGCATTAGGCTCACATCATGTACCTTCCACAAATAGAAGATCGTTAGTGTCATAAGCTAACATAAGATTCTTTGAATGATTAGCTGCTGCCACTCGCAAGGAATCAAGCCTCTTAGTGCTTGTTAAGTTTGGAGGCTCAAGATGTGGGCTTTAGTAAGGTATTGTGAAGGCATCTTTTGGAGCTTGCAAACATTCTACAGATACAGGTCTCATGGGTTGCCTACATCCAACAGTTGTATCTCTCACAGGAATTTTTGCAGTTGCAGGTACAACCTTTCCCTATTTAGGATTATAATAACCTTGGACTGGTAACTTCTGAGCTTCCTTTTTCAACCTCTTGCTTTGATTTAAGTGCTTTGCTATCTCTGTCCTATTGATCCAGTTCTCAAAGATTGCTTTACCAAAGCTACACCTTTTTGTATGCGACCAGACAAAGCCATCTTCTTTCCTATATTCAAGTGTTCCTCTTTGACTATAGGAAGAAAAGGTGGGGGTACAACGATTCAGAGCACATCACCGGGAAGCTCATGTTCACCACACTGTAGACAAGATTAGAAAGAAAAATATTAGTCCTCAATCATAATAATTTCTATATTTACAAAGAGAAGGTCTGAGAAGGCACCATGCATATATTTAAACACTTGAAAGTTAACATCTGTGCTTTGAGAGTCACAAATGGCTGTGTGTAAACCCAAAGACATAAAGTGGCTAAGACCACTCTACATGTCCACCCTGAGATAGTACTAGGATTCTGGGGTGCAGAATGGGAGAAACTATAGCTTTCATAACATCTATAAGTCATAACCTAAACCTTAAAAATGGTGGTATCAGATTTTTATAATAATAAAAAATAACGTGTCTATACAATAAATACATAAAACGTTAACATGAATTATATACCATTTAAAATCATAAACATAAACATATATATAAAGTGTTGTAATCATCAAAAAAATTTAAAGGAAAATTTTATTGATCAAAAAGATGCTTTTCATGTTGATTACAATCTGTTATATATAGCAAAACTTGAAACCGTGATTGAAATAAAGCTTAAAGTATGAGAATACCATTAATATTAGTGAAATCCAAAAAAGGCATAAAAGCCCCAAAAAAGATGTAATTTCAACCCCCTTTTATGGAATTTCTTCAATTTTCAGTCGTAGGTCAAGATCAGGTTTGCCCTTTTTTCTCTCCGAATCAACAACAAGTAAGCCACTTGTCCTACTCGTATTCTTTGTTCTTTTCTTATTAAAAACACATGCACCTTCCATAAATAGAAGATCGTTAGTGTCATAAGCTAACATGAGATTCTTTGAAAGATTAGCTAGTGCCACTACTAAGGAATCAAGCCTCCTAGTGCTAGTTAAGTTTGGGTGCTCAAGATGTGGGCTTTAGTAAGGTATTGTGTTTGCATCCTTTGGAGCTTGCAAACTTTCTGCAAATACAGGTCTCATGGGTTGCCTTTATCCAACAGTTGTATCTCTCACAGGAATTTGTGCAGTTGCATGAACAACCTTTCCCTGTTTAGGATTATAATAACCATGGACTGGCAACTTCTGAGTTTCCTTTTTAACCCTGTTCCTGCGAATTAATCGCTTTGCTATCTCTGTCCTATTGATCCAATTCTCAAATATTGCTTTACCAAAGCTGCACCTTTTAGTATGTGACCAGACAAAGCCAACTTCCTTCCGTTCTTTAAGTGTTCCTCTTAGAATGTAGGAAGAAGAGGTGGGGGTGCAATGACTTAGAGCAAATCACCACGCAGCTCACGTTCACCACGCTGTAGACAAGATTAGAAAGAAAAATATTTGTCTTCAATCATAATAATTTCTATATTGACAAAGACAAGGTTTTAGAGAGAACCATGGATACATTCAAACACTTGAAATCTAACATCTGTGCTTTAAGAGTCGCAAATTTTTGTTGTGTAATCCCAAAGACATAAAGTGGCTAAGGCTACTTGACATGTCCCCCTTGAGATGGTACTAGGATTCTGGGGCGCACAATGTGAGAAACTATAGCTTTCATAACTTCTATATATCATAACCTAAACCTTAAAAATGGTGGTATCAGATAATAGATACATACACTGTCATAGACATCTACACTTTTACCTAAAAAAATAAAATAAACTTCCAAACATATAAGCACAAATAGAAAAATGGTGATTAATTATCGAGCTTCTTGGTGGTATATTTGTTACCCTCTTGTTTGACCACCGATATTCAAGATGATGAAACTTTGGAAGTATTTTGGAAATATTTACATCCACCTTAGGCGGTTAAGGAGACATTTAAGATTAATTCTCATTGTTAATAAGGGAAATGACGTTAAGAACTTGTCATGGATATTGATTCTACTATGTGAGAGATTTCTTTGATGGGAACTTTATTTTTGAAATTAAGATAAAATAACAACTTATTTCTTAGTATTTATACATTTTCTATTAAATCAATCTTTTAATCAATTTTTATTTTCATGATTTTTCTAAGTTATTACCCAAACCTTAAAAATGGTGGTATAAGATATTTACAGTAATAAAAGATAATGCATCTATACAATAAATACATAAAAAGGTAACATGATTTTTATACAATTATAAAGCATAAACATATAATATATAATGGGGATACATACACTACTATGCACATCTACACTTGCATAAAACACTACCAAATATACGAACAAAAATACAAAATAACTATATTAATTCTTTAGATTCTTAGTCGTATCGTTGACATACTCTTTTTTTTTTACCCCCGATATTGAAGATAACAGAGTTTTGGATGGTGGAGCTTTCGATGGCTTTCCATCCATCTTAGCTAGTAAGGGAGTAATTTCAGATTCATTCTTCTCTGTGATAAGAGATTTGATGTTAAGAACATTTCTAGTATATAGATCATATAGATTGTAAAATAATAATAAAAAATAAGATAAAAATGGAACTTATTTCTCACTGTTATACATTTCTTATTGTTGTTGTAATTTTTTCTTTCGCTGATACCCAATATCACGCAGGTGCTTGCCTAAGCTTGTAACGTTCATCCAACACGTTTTGCTACAAAGATCCGGCTCTGCACTTGAGCTAGTATGCAACAATAGAAACCCTACGCTCTTCACTGATCTCCATGATTAAAAAAATACCATCTATATATCAAACAACAACTCAAGAAAACAACATTTATATAGGTTTCCATTGAAAATAGTAATCCCTGCTTTGACCCCGGTACTCCATCATACTCTTAGCATTGTCCATCATGTTGAATCTGGGGCTGAAATCATGATTGCGATGGGTTGAATACCTTCTTGAACAAGGACATTATGTTGTTTTTTTATTATTCTCTCTTCCAAGATTTAGGGTTGACATCATGTATCATATCTATTGTATCGAAGCTCCCATCTCCTGTATCTCTTTGGATTAGGTCACTATGCTTTCCTCGAAAGTTTGAATATGATCATCTCATTAGCTCTCGTACAAACTAACACAATACGGAAGCAAATAAAGTTAAAAAGGAAGATCATGTTCGTAAATCACACTATTAGGTGTTTAATCGATAATGCTTTAACGGATGAAGAAGAAGGAAAAATGATGTAGTCCTCCAAAAAATTTAAAGAAAAATTTTATTGATTAAAAGGATGCGTTTCATGTTGATTACAATCAGCTATATATAGTAAAACTTAAAACCCTTATTGAAGTAAAACTCAAAGTATGGGAATAGCATTAATCTTAGTGAAATCCAAAAAAAGGCCTAAAAGCCCCTGAAAAGATGTAATTTCCATCCCCTTTCATGGAATTTCTTTAATTTTCAGTCGTAGACCAAGATCAGGTTTTCCCCTTTTTCTCTCCGAATTAACGGCAAGTAAACCATTTATCCTATTCAAATTCTTTGTTCTTTTCTTATTTAAAACATATGTACTATTGATGCTAGAAACTGGATCCGCCTTGTGATCTAGTCTAGACTTCCGTCAACGGTTGAGATTTATTTTTGGTGTGGACGCTTACTTTGATTCTGGTGATTTGGTGTAGATACTGAAAGGGAGAGTGGAAATGATCGGAGTGGCTGAAGTGTTGTAATGGAAAGAGTAAAAAAAGTGTCCTCTCTTTCTGCCAAATTCCTCCTCTTTTTATAGAGTTCTCAAGAAATTCTTGAGTTTGGTTTCTTATTATTAAAATTGAGGCGGTTGGAAATATCTGCCCGTGTAGGTGGACTGTGTCAGGGTAAATGGATATTCTTGTCTTAAATGCCTGTCCTGTCGACTTTCAAAGCGTTTTTCGGCGTTTTGTCGTTTTAGTCGGATTTATTATGACAAGTGTTATTTTTTTTACTTTTACTGTGATTTTGGTCGATTTTGTCAGAAGAAAGGTGGATATTTTGTTCTCTTCTTTGATCAGTGGGGAAGTTTTTTGGAGAAGCGGGTTGGAAGGTCGTAATTGTTACGGCTGTGTGTTTGGCTTAGAATAATGCCAAGTGTTTAGAGGGGATGGTGTCATGTGTCGCGTTGGATTGTTGACAGCTATTTTTCTATTTAAATCCATATCACTTGTCCCCCCCCCCCCCCCCCCAAGTATGTTTGTTGATAAGTCTGAGTGATAAGAGGATGGGGTTCGTTTTTCGCTCGGCTTGAGAACGAACATTTCCTTTAGTTAACTAATTTTTAATTGGTACAAATACTATTATCTTGAGAGGATAGAACACTTGCGTTTTGGCTGGTAGTTGACACCTGTTCATCTTATCTAAAATCTTGAATTGTCTTTTCATTAGTCTGGATGAAGGGATGGGTGCACTGAACCTTCTTTCTGGGAAGATTTACTATTCTGATAGGGTTCTTATCTATTTAAGCTATTGTGGGGGTGGGCTATACTGTTCATCTTTTTTGTTTGCTTATAATGGTTTTTCATTATCGCTCGTCTTTTCTCAAGGTTTTTCTCCCGTGTATTTACGTGCGATATATGAGAATTCCTTCTTTTTGCGAGCGTCTAGAAGCGTTGGGAACGAGGATTATTAACTTAACGGGTCCAAATGGTTATGTGTGGCAGGTTCTACTTGATATCAACGAGGATGAGGCCGAGATGCGGTTCGAACAGGGGTGGAGGGAGTTTCATATAGATCATTCTTTAGCTATGGGAGATTATTTGATTTTTTCCCATCTGGGGGTATAAACTTTGAAGTGGAGATCTTTGGGATGGACTATTGTCGTAAAGAGGTAGACCAGGACGTTCGACCTCGTGGTTGGGTTGAGACTCCTAGTGGTAGTGAGGACAGCGCTTCTGGGGGAAGTCCGTGCGTTACTTCTGAGTCACTTCATTGTGACTCATCCGAGTCATCTATTGGATCGATTTGGTAGATGGACTGATTTCTTACTTATGTTGAGGTTTCTTTGTAACTACTTGTATGTTTGTTTTTCTTATGGTCTTCTTTCTTTAATGTAATATTTCTTTCCCTTAATCTATTATTGTTTTGTGTTAATTTAAGTTTTGGAAATCGAACTTCTTTTTTCTCTCTTTCTTTATTATTTAAAGTCTATCGTGAGGTTCCCAAAAGTCAAACTTATAAATACTTTGGGAAATAGATATGGTTCCTTCCCAAGGGGTAGGGGGTTAACCTAGGATGAATGACTCCGCGAGGTTCCTTTATAACTGGGTAGTGGGGTAAGATATCTGTATTTTCAAGTTTGTATTGAGATATTATCCAATGGCTTCTCCTTTTCATCCTTTTTTCTATAGAGTGTTTGGTTTGAGGGGTTCTATTAGGTGGCTTAAAATTCCGCTGGCATTTCATGCAACTATGAACCAGGTGAATTGCGAAAGTGGTTTTTTGGAGGAACCTAGCGGGCATGTGTGGAGAGCAGCATTAATTCGAGACGAAGCTCAGGGAGAAATCTGGTTTGGGGATGGGTGGTTAGATTTCTGGTAGATCACCATGTGCAAGTAGGTGATCTGATGATTTTTACTTACATGGGCGAGGTTTTCTTCAGGGTAACAATTTTTGGAAGGAATAAATGCCTGAAGGATTGGCCCTTTTTTGCTTTTCCTTCTCACGAAGATCCGGATTCCACTGAAGATGAGAACGAAAGGACAAAAGATGAAGGGACTGATTCTGGAGAGTCGTCGGGTTAAGCATTTGTGTTCTTCGTTGTTTTGTTCTTCTTTTCTTTTATCAGCTATCGGTCTAGTGTTGGCCATTGGCTATGTAGTTTGTAATTATTTTCGTCATTTTTTAAATAAAGTTGGGGTTTGGAAACCTGTGTGTTGGTGCTTTTTCTTTTCTGAAATAACGATTTATCTTGAGGAATGTGTAATTGTTTCTAATGCTTCATAACGAGCTTTAATATTTATATTTTGTAATCATTATTGAGATTCGTGAGGAAATAGCAGCGTGCTCGACTCCAAATCTAAAGTGGGTGAGCGTATATTCCCAGCTGGGGCGGATACTATTCCACATTTAAGGCGAGGAGTGGTGTGGCACGCATGGGTTTATGTGACGATAGGTGGCATGGTACCCTACTTCCTAGGCTGTCAGGCATTTGGTGTGCCGCCGTTTGGGGGAGAGATCGTGACCGTCCAAAGAAGGGTTATGGCTTTTGCTCCTTATAATCTGATATGGGCGGTATGATTCGATGTGACGTTTGGTGTGAACGGTCGTGATCTAATCACTGGGCGTGTTTTTGGAGGGTTCGATTTGGCCTTCTCCTTGTGATCTAACGGTTAGGATCTTCTTTATTGGTTTTCTGAATGAGGATTAAGGATTTTCTTTTCTTTGGATCATCTTCGTGCGACTTCTCTCTCTCTTTTGTCTGTGGTTGTCTCTTCTTCTTCTCCGGCGATTTTTTGGTTGGCGTCCTTTGTTTGACGTTTTCTGTTAAGGTAATAGAAACTAATTCCATGGGCTCTAGGGTTCCCACACCTTCCGATTCTTCTCATGACTCTTCTGCTACGCATTCACTACAGTCCCCTCGTTCAATGTCTCCTCCTAATCCTACTGCTTCTATTCCCTGCTCCTACAAGTAAGGTGGCTACTGGGGTCCATTGGTCCAAAGTTTAAGGTTTCATCCAGCCACTTCTAGGGTAGAGGGTGGGGGGGTCTGAAACTTTTTTAAGTATTTTAAATCAGCAAGAGGTAGTCAAACTGGTAGATCGCTTTCAAATCAATCTCTCCCTTTTTTCAGTTAGGGTACCTTGTTCTGGGGAACGGGCTTGTTCACCTAAGGAGGGTGAGATAGCTATCTATCAAGACGCTTTGCTGGGTGGTCTCAGGCTTCCTTTTTCTGATTTTGTTAAGGAAATTTTAGAGTATTATCAGTTATGCCCTTCCCAGTTGACTCCAAATTCATGGATATTGTTGAGGTGGGTTTGTTATCGATTCTCAACAACTATGATGTAAAACCTACCGTTCATTTGCTTTACGTCTTTTGTTTAATTTGTATATTGGGAGACGGATCTTCGACCGGTATTATTTTTTGGCTCGTTCTAAGAAGAAATTTGCAGGCAAAGTCCCTTCTTCCATCAAGCGCATGGAAAAGTAAGTTCTTTTATAAGTAGTAAGTCCAAGTCGGACGTCCGGACTAAATGGGAAGTTCCTCGGACGGACAATATTTGTGAGGAAGGAATGACAACTGACGAGAAGTCTGTATTTGAAAGTTTTAAGGGGATTTCAGGGGTTTCTGTGGATACTTATTTGACGAAGGAAATCCTTCTGAGATGTCGTTTGTTTGTAGGCTTTGGTAGGCCTTGTTTGTACTTTTATTTTGTAAATTTTGAGCTTTTGATGTTGATGGGTTTTAATCATGTTTTGTAGGTGAATCGATGGGTAATTTGGATCTCGCAAAGGGTATTCTAGCGGATTTCAAGGCATGATCAAGCTCCTTTACCTTGAGGACAGAACAAGAAAGAAGATACTTTGGGGAAAGAAAAAAGAGGGGAAAGTACCTCTAAGGAAGAGAGGAAAAAAGAGGAAGAAGGAGGGGAGGAAGGATGACGGCCCTTCTGAGGCAAAGAAAGCTAGGTACGATCCTGCCGCGGGTCTTTCTAAGAAGGGTGAGAAGAAGAAGGACAAATCCGAGGATAAATCAGGTCAAAAAATCATGGAAGATCGGGTGAGTTCGCCCGGTCAAGAAGTTATTCCTGATCTCCCGGTTTTGGGTCCTTCTGTCCCTGGAGATTCTCCTTCTCCTGATCTTCCGGTTTTGGTCCCTTCTGTTCCTAGATCGGTAAAGTCTTGATTTCTAAGTCTATTAGAATCGGAACAATTTTCGATCGAAATGGTTTTAAAATAACTCGAAGTTTTTTTTTTTTTTTGTAGGGGGATGTGGCAGAAGCGGAATTACAATTAAGACATAGTAATTTGTCTCTTCCAAGGGGACCGTCAACTATTGAAAAGGGGTCGACTTCAGATGATTTCCCTTTTCGGGATCACATGTTTGTGGGAGATGTTTTAGAGGCCCTGCGGCCGGAAAGAGTTTCTAAGCGGCTTCAAGAGGCTGGAAAAGAGGATGTTGCTATTCAACTTCTTCGTTCTGCTGTGATGGTAATAATTTTTCCTTACGTTTTTGCTCACCATTATTTTTTTTTTTTAGGTAATTTAGTTTCTTTTTATTTGTTTTAGACTGCCCATTGGGTGGATCTTGCTGGTTGTCTTTTTCGGGAGGAGATTGTAATCGATAGCTCCCGTTCGAAGATGATCTAGGAGAGTGAGGTGGAAATTTTCCGTCTAAAAGCTAGGGTTGCTATTCTAGAAGAGGAGAAAGACAAGGCCCTCAAAGTAACTAGTTTAGTTACTGAAGAGAAAAATGATCTTCTAATAAAGTTGATTTCTGTGGAGACAGAGAAATATGATCTGTCAGAGATGTTCTCTTGCCTCAAAGGTTCCTTCGAGGCCGCCGAAGCAGCGGTGAAAGAATTTCAAGACACTGTGACAGGTTTGAAGGGAGAGCTTGAAATTGCCAAGGGAGAAAGAGATGGTTTTAAGAGGGACTTAGCTTTGTATATGATGGGATTTTTGCCTCATCTTTGATCTTTAAGATGAGATTTTGGCCTCATCTTTGATTGTTAAGATGCGATTTTTACCTCATCTTTCATTTCGTTTGGAGATTTCAGGCTGAGATTTCTGAGTGAAGGAACTTTCTTTATGAAGCTTATGATTTTTTTACAGTGCTTATTGATAGTAGCGACGTAAGTTGTGAAATCCGAAGATTTTAGGTTATTAATTTTTCTAATTATTTTCTTAAAATCATTGTTTAATAAAAGAAAGTCCCCAAGGTTGAATCTAATAAAATTCTGTTGGAATAAATGTGTCCTAATTTCTTTAATTAATTAGAAAATCAGAGAAATCCTTGTATTTGGGGTTATTGGGTTTTATTTGAAATGAAGGATTAAAGTGGTTAAACCCTTAATTAGGATTGTTAGGGACCTTATTATACTTTCAAGAAACTTTGGAGATTAGGGCATAAAATTTCACTTTTTCAAGTTCTAATGAATAGAGGCCTTATATGTGAAATAAAAAGATTAATGGTTTTTTTTATAAAAAGGAGATATTTCTCACAAATCAAGCATGATTTTATCATACGTTATATATAGTATAATATATTATATAATGTTGATGCCAAAAACTGGTCCACGTCACGCTTCAGTCACTGTTGCCTCGTGATCTGGTCTCAGCTTTCGACCAACGGTTAGAATTTATAGTTGATGTGGACGCTTACTTCTGCCTATGAACAGGGAGTATATAGAGCATCATAAAAACTCCGCTCGGAATTACTGGAGTTACTCATCAGCGAGCCTGTAAAAAAGGGAGAGGACGGTGATCGGAATTGGGCCTTTCTGCCCGGATTCAGCTCCGATGCTTAAGTCAGAAAACTTGAAGAGAGAATCTTAGTGTTAGGCGGTTTTTGTGTGATGAGCTTTTTTTCGGATCCCCTTTTCTTCTATTAGGGCTCTCCTTTTATAGCACCTTAGAGGCGGTTCAGGAAAGGCGGTGGAGTAAGGCGGTGAGTTAAGTAAATATCTCTTAAGGCGGTAGGAAAGGCGGTAGGAAGGTGGTAGGAAAATATCTGCCTACTGTAGCGGGTGGATAAGGTCCACTCACTGTAGAGGCGTTAGATGTTTCTCTATCTCTTTCTTTCTACCCTACGCCCTTTATGAGAGGGTCGTTACAATTCCGACGGACTTGTTTGCTGGATTGAATCCTTACGCTATAATTCCGAGCGGAATTGTGCAAGGATGGTGATACTGCCGTGTAGCCAAAGGAACAAGTGGTTCTTTAACTTAACGACACCTGTCTTCACCAAATATATCCGTAACACTAGTCCCTCCCCTAGTGTACTTGTTCGAAAAATCTAAGTGAGGGGTGAGTTAAGCGACGCGTTTAAGCTTGGTTCGAGAACAAGTATTATTCTTAGTTGGCATGTCTATGTAGGCGTAGGTTACGTATGCGATTAAGCTTGTACCTAAGGAACACATGTTTTAATAGGCTTAATCGACGCTATCGTGTTATCTTCTCGGCCAAGTATCGAGATAGATTTTGATTCCAGGAATTCTCGCCTATAGTGTCCGATGGGCTCTTCTATTTAAGGGCTTTGTATGGATAGGGTGTTTTGACGAGTAAAACTTTTGCACCCTTCTATTTTTGTATCATGGCTCGGTAGCTTGTCTTTTTACAAGTTTTTCACTTTTCTCAATGCTCAAATTAGTTTAATTCCAGGTTCTTTTCATGAGCACCTGTCGGAACTAAGGACTGGGGTAATCCACTTGGTAAGTCCAAACGGCTGTGTTTGGCCATCTATTTTGCTGATTGACAGGGGGGTAGGCGAAATGAGCCTAGACGCGGGGTGGGAAGCTTTTCATGTTGACCATGATGTGGAGGCGGGAGACCTTTTAGTTTTTACTTACGCAGGGGGTATGCGCTTCGAGGTTGAGATGTTCGGAGACGACTCCTGCCGTAGAGAGGTGGGTCCCCACCTCCGTCCGCGTGCCGAACCAAGCTCCCCTAGTGGCAACGAGGATAGCGACGGCTGCGGAAGCCCGTGTATCTCCTCCGAGTCTTATCCGAGCGTTGCTTCGGACGGGTCCGCAGACGTTTAGTTAGGATAATCCGTTCGGAAATATATAGTTAGGATAATCCGTTCGGAAATATGTTTTAGGGTCTGTTATATCGCTTTATTTACGTCCGTCATGTGTAACTTGAATAAATGACGTTTTGTCGTTTTGTTTTTAAGTCCTTTGGCTTTCGTTGATGATCCTATGTTGGAGTGTGCGCTTTGTCTTTGTGCGGTACAGGCTCTGCCTTCCATGCGTACTGGCTCTACCTTCCATGTAATGCTTCTTGTCCCCTAAAACGACACGTGTCTCCTCTACTATTTAGCATTGAAAGGGGGATAGTGGCGCGATATGTGCGGCGTGTGCGTTTTGTCAACGTTATGATGGGGCGTGATTTTCCATGTGTGCCAGGCGGCGCTTGGTATTGCTGACGTGTACAAAATTTTGAATTATTTCGAGGAGGTGTATGATGGTTGTGTGAACGGTTTAGATTTGGGGGCCTTTGGTTCAAGGGTTCAGATCGGAACATAACCCTAAGATCTAACGGCCACGGGTTCATTGCCTTTATATATAAAGGGGAACCGTACAGGCAGCAAAAGATTGTGTCGAAAATCGAGTCCTCTTCTCCAGATTTCTTCTTCTCTGGCGAGCTCACGGTTTAGTGCTTTTTCTCTTATCTTTTTCTTTCACTAAGGTAATGGCTAGCGCTACTTCTTCTTCCTCTAGTTCTTCTCATGAACCCTTGATTCCTTTTCGTCCCAACCCTACGGTTTTACATTTGTAATTCGGCGATCCGGGTGAACTTGGAGGCGTTCGATTCGTGGTTAGCGGGTTCATCCCCGCCTCTAGGGCAACGGGTAGGGGTCCGATACATTCATAAGTCTTCTTGGGCCGATGGAGGTAGATAGCCCGGTAACTAAATATGAGATAAATCTCTCACCGCTTGAGGTTAGGGTTCC
The DNA here is from genome assembly GCA_026586065.1 of Dioscorea zingiberensis. Taxonomy (NCBI): domain Eukaryota; kingdom Viridiplantae; phylum Streptophyta; class Magnoliopsida; order Dioscoreales; family Dioscoreaceae; genus Dioscorea; species Dioscorea zingiberensis. The sequence goes on along the minus strand of JAGGNH010000022.1, from coordinate 172,573 downwards.
TTGTTCAGGGAAGAGGGCAAGTTCTCGAGGAAGGGGAGATAGCCATCTATCAAGATGCTACTGTTAGGTGGCCTTAGACTCCCTTTTTACGATTTTGCTAAAGGCGCATTACTAGAGGAGTATCATGCATGGTCCTTCACAGCTTGGCCCCAATTCTTGGAGACTACTTGAACGGCTTTGTTATTGTTTTCAAGCATTACGGAATAAATCCGACCGTCCGCTGGTTCCGTATGCTTTTCAGCTTTATGTCTAGAGTCTAACGCCGATTGGTATTACTTCTCATTTCATACAGGAGGAAATTTTAGGGAAGGTTCCTTCTTCCATTAAGCGATGGAAGAGTAAATTTTTCTTTGTCAAAAGTAAGTCCGAGTGGGATGTCCAACAAAGTGGGAGGTTCCCGAACGGACATCGCTATGAGGAAATGACGGGTGAGGAGATGGGTCTTCTTAAGTCAATGACAGGGTTATCCAAAGTGTACATGGATGAGTTTTTGACAAAGGAAAATCTTGTTAAATGTCGTTTGATAGTGTCCGCCGGTAGGAATTATTCGTTTACTTTACTAGTCTGATTTTTTTAACCACAGTATCTAATAATAATTTTTTTTTTTTGATATTTGTTTTGTAGGAAATCCGATGGAGGACGAGGACCTGAGCTATGTTAAGGGTCTTTTGGCCTCTTTCGAGGGCGAAGTTCACCTGCCTCCTTGCCTTGACGGAAGAAGAAAGAGGTGGTACTTGGCCAAGAGGCTGATACCTCCAAGGAGGAAAGAAAGAAGAGGAAGAGAAAAGAGACGGGCTCTTCCAAAGAGGGGGTTAAGAATGACCACAGTGCAGGGTCCTCACGGAGAGGAGGACCAAGAGAGAAAGAATTCTGCGAGGACGTGATCGTGTCCTGAGAATTGTAGAAGAACTAGTGGGGGCGCCTCAGGAAGAGGTTTGTGCGGAAGAGATCCGCCCGATGCTGTCCCCAATTTCCGAGGGCCCTTCTTCCAGCCGACCGGAGGACATCCTTCTCGCAGAGGTGAGAATTTCTATTTTCTATAAGTATGTTTCACTTATAACCTTTAACTTAGGTTTTATTTTGCAGGCGGAGCTAGGAGAAGCGGCCTTCGTGGATAAATTACGAGTGGCGGATTCCGTTTTAAAGGGATCTGGTACTAGGCGTAAGGAGTTACCTTCGAGGATACTCCTTTTCGTGATGCCGCGATCCGTAAAGGATGTTTTAATGGCCAGCGCGCCCGAAAGCAAAATTCCTCTCTTCTTACAAAACTTCAAGAATTTGGTCAGTGGAAGAGGCCACTTACCAATTATTCCGCTCGCCATGGTGGTAAGGGTTGTTCTCTATATTTCCTTTGTTTCTAAGATTGGTACATTTTATGAGCGTTTTGTTATTTCATAGACCGCACAATGGGCGGATCGGGTTGGCACTCTTTGCCAAGAGGATTTGGCTAAGATGGAAATGAATAGGGCAGATATCGCTCAGTTGAGCTCTAGGGTGGCGGCCTTGGAAGAGAAGGAGAAGAAACAGCATGACGCTATCCAGGCCTTTGAGCGAGACAAAGCCGAGCTGTAAATAACTATCTCGCCTCTAGAGAAAGAGAGAAGAACGATCTAGCCGCCGGTTATCTATTTCCAAAGGTTCTCTTACATCACGAGGAGGATATCAAAGGGCTACAAGATGAATCCAAAGCAGCTTTGAAGAAGGAACTCCAATCTACTCAAGAAGAGCGAGCATTTGCTGATGGGATCTAAAATTTGAAAGGTCTTGAGCTTACCGCCATTCAAGCCGCCGAAGTTGGCGGAAATAAAGGGGAGCGTGATACACTTAAGGCGCATTTGGCTTCCCGCTTGAAAGCTCCTAAGTCCGACTTCGCAAGAAATTAAGGATTTATTAGAACGAGCGGACAACTTAGAGAAGGAGGTTGCCCGGCTTAGGGCGAAAGTTAAGGATGGGGCCACTCGTATATATTCTGTGGTGCAACAAGTGGGCCATCATATTCCTCCTAAGGAGGTTTTGTCTATAGGGCTGGCCGGAGTCTTGAAGAAATTTACGGAGCTCAAAGAGCAACAAGTTATCAAGACCCCGGAGGCTCCTGTCTCTGCTTCTTCGGCTGTCCCTACTCCTTCGGAACCTTCTACCCAAGCTCCTTTAGCTGCTCCTTCGGAACCTTCTACCCAAGCTCCTTTCGTGACGGTGTCACGCCCTGAGGGCCCTAGCTCTTAGGATGTTTTTTCTTTTATGAATGTTCTTGTAAATTTTCAATCACTTGGAATGTAATTTCTATTCATATGAATGAAACGCAAACCTTTATTTTGATGAAATTTTATTTCCGAGAGATGGTTATCTTTAACCATATAAGAGAGGTAATTGCCGAAGTCTTTGGTAAACTTCTTTTTTCCCTCTTTCTTTGACTTTGTAAGATGCTTCGTAACGAGTTCTTAGTCCAATCGCGGGACTTTAAGTTGTTGAATGAGATACTCGTCTTCATAAATGAGATTGTTGCCTCATATTTCGATCGGGATTTTTGCCCCTTGCTTTTTGGATAAGAGTTGTCGTTCTATCCCCCCAGGATAATTCCGACTCTTCTTCCAAGAATGGGAATTTCACCGCATTTTTGTAGGATGGGAATTTCGCCGCATCTTAGTAGGATGGGAATTTCGCCGCATCTTAGTAGGATGGGAATTTCGCCGCATCTTAATAGAGAAAAAAGACTTGAGCTTTATTCCGTGAATTTTAAGGAATACTCTGCATTTCATCGATAGTAGCGTCGTAGATGCTCAGCATGGAATGGACGCTTGAGTGTCTTTCCATCCATATTTACTAGATAATAGGTGCTCGCTCGGACGATTCTTTGTATGACGTAAGGGCCTTCCCAGTTAGGAGTTAGCTTCCCCGTTCGGCTTTTATTTCCTTGAAACTCATTTTCCCGTAGGACTAGATCGCCGATTTGGAAGAAGACTCTTTTTACCCTTGTGTCATAGAACCTTTTTACCTTCTGGCGATAGATGGCTGCTCTTGTTTCCATAGCTTCTCTCCGTTCTTCAAGTAAGTCAAGTTCCGCTCGGAGTTTTTCTTCATTCTCTTCTGAGGAGAACGTTTGCTGTATCCGCAAGGTAGGCATCCCTATTTCTGCAGGGATGACAGCCTCTGCCCCATAAGTGAGGGAGAATGGGGTCTCTCCGGTGGGGGTTCTTGTTGTTGTCCTGTAGGCCCAAAGGGCGCTCGGAATTTCTTCTACCCAGTTAGTACCGTTTCTGAATACCCGTGTTTTCAGTGTTTGAAGCAGGGTGCGGTTTGTCACTTCTACTTGGCCGTTGGCTTGGGGATGTGTCACAAACGTTAATCTGGATTCAATTCCGAGCTCTGAGCAAAAGCTTTTGAAGGTTTTGTTATCAAACTGCCGCCCATTATCGAAATGAAGGCGGTAATCGGAATGCCGAATCGACAGATAATCGCTCGCCATAAGAATCCCTGACAGGTTTTCTCCGTGATTTTGGCCAAGGGTTCAACTTCCACCCATTTGGTGAAGTAGTCAATGGCGACTATTAGAAACTTCATTTGCCTAACTGAAGTGGGGAACGGCCCTAGGAGATCGACTCCCCAGATGGCAAATGGACGCAGGGCTAATGATGGGTGTAAGCCGCGCGGTGGTCGCCTCGATCTTGGAATGCCGGGCCGCGTGCATCGCATTTCCGGCCGAACGCTATTGGCAAGGCCTTGAGTTAGTGTTGGCCAAGAATAACCTTGTCGTAGGACTTTGTAACTTAAGGCTTTGCCCCTATGTGACCTCCTCCAATGCCTTCGTGAATTTCTTGAAGAACATAACTAGCTTCTCGGGTTGGACGCAAGCAAGCATCGCAAGAAGGGTTGCGTATAAGATCTTCTGTATAGGTTCTCATTGATGATGGTGTACTGAGCGGATTTGTAAGAAATCCGTCTGGCCTCTGCTTTGTTGGGTGGTGCAGGTCCACCTTGTAGATAGTTTCTGATGGGGTCTATCCAGCTTGGCTCTTCGGCTGCACTTTGTACTTCCTCCTCTAATCCGTCGATGGTTTTTGTGGGAAGGTATTGTAGGTTAAAGGGAGGCTCTGTGTCTTCGTTCGGTGCTGTGGCCTTTTTGGACAGAGCGTCCGCCTCTTCGTTTTGTGTTCGACAGACTTTTTCGATTTGGAAGCGAGCGAAGTGTGGAACTATTTTCTTTACCACTGCTTGGTACTTGACCATGTTTTCTTCCTTCGCTTCAAAGCTGCCCAAGGTATGGCTTACTATTAGCTGTGAGTCAGAATATACGTGCAGTCTTTGAATTCCGAGCCCCAGGGCCGATGTAATCCCCCGCTACGATAGGGAGGCTTCATATTCGGCCTCATTGTTGGTTGCTCGGAATTGGAACTTCAGTACTGTCGCGATTTTCCACTTGGAAGGAGAGTAGAGGACGAACCCTGCCCCTGCCTTTTCTTCCGTTGCTGATCCGTCAACATATAAGGTCCACGGGATGTTAGAGCTTTCTTCTGGACTCTGTGACGGGGGTTCATCTCTGTTTGCTGGGAAAGTTAATTCCGCGACGAAATCTGCCAGTACTTGAGCTTTTATTGCTGTTCGGGGTTTGTAGGTGAGATCGAACTCGCCCAATTCTATCACCCACTTGGCTAGGCGTCCGGAGTTTTCAGGTTTATGGAGAATCTGCTTTAGAATATCGGTCAATACTATGATCTTGTGGGCTTGAAAGTATGGCCTCAACCTCCTCGCGAGACGCGTGATGAGAGCAAAGGCCAACTTTTCAAGTGGTAGATATCTCGATTCTCAAGCATCGTTAAAGTATGATTTTACTTGTGTAGTAGACATGTTTTTGAACTCCGCTTATCTTCTCTCGAAGAACGGCTACGACCTGGCGATGTGGGGCGCATGTACCAAATAAACGTAGAGTTCTTCTCCCACTTTGTGGCTTAGCTAGTAATTGAGGCGCAGGAGATAGTCCTTAAGCCCACGAAAGGCTTTTTTCGCATTCTTACATCCACTCCATTTTGGGTGCTTTTCTTAGGGCTTGGAAGAGTGGGAGATTTTTCTCTCCGGCTTTGGAGATAAATCTGCCAAGCGCGGCGAGACGTCCGTTAAGCCGGTGAATTTCTTGAAGAATTTTGGGCGATCCCATGTCAAGAATAGCTCTGATTTTGTCCGGATTTGCTTCTATCCCTCTTTGTGTCAAAATAAATCCTGTGAATTTTCCCCGATCGAGCGCCGAAAAGAACATTTGTTCGGGTTTAACCGCATAGTATAAATTAGAACCGCCTGAAAAGCCTCTTGTAAGTCTGACAGGTGTTCATTGGCCGTCCGGCTCTTTACTAAGATATCGCCCACATAGGCTTCCGGCATTCCCGCCAATTTGCTCTCCTCAAGATCGTAGTTATGAGCCTCCTCGAAGGTGGCTCGCAAGATTTTTTAGGGCCTAACGGCATCACCTTATAGCGACGCCTCGCGTGCTCATAATGAAAGACGTTTTTTCTTCGTCGCCTTTGGCCATTCGGATTTGGTTGTAACCTGAGAAGGCATCCAGGAAGCTCAACATCTCATGCCCCATTGTTGAATCAACCAAACTATCAATTGACGGTAAGGGAAACTAATCTTTCGGGCAGGCTTTGTTTAAGTCTGTGAAGTCAACACACATCCTCCATTTTCCGGACGGCTTTTTCACCAGGACCACATTGGCTAACCAATCTGGGTAGTATACCTCTCGGATAAACTTAGCTTTTAGGAGGTTAGATACTTCTTCCTCCGCGGCCTTCTGCCTTTCTGGTGCAGAATTTCTCCTTTTCTGCTTTGTGGGTTTAAACGCTTGATCGATGTTGAGACGATGCTCGATGATATCACGCTTCACACCCGGCATATCCTCTGAAGACCAAGCGAAGAGATCGGAATTTGCTCTCAATACTCCCATGAGATCTTCCCCGCCGTTTCTATCACAAATCTGCCCCAATCTGCATAAAGGCGCGGTTCCGCCTCGTTATGTCTAGGGGACTGTTAGCAATTCTTCGAGCTGTGTGTAGGTCGTAAGCTCCTCGTTTTCCCGCTCGGCCATTCGTTGACTAACATAGCTTCGAAACTTTTGTCTTGCTGCCGTTGAGAGTTTTCCCTTTGAGGGTTGAGACATAGCATTGCCAGGCTGTGGGTTGATCTCCTCTTATCTCCACCGCCACTCTCGGTTGGGAATTTGAGGAGAAGGTGATAAGTGGAGATTCTGACTTTCAAGGCGTTGAGGGATGGACCGCCAAGGATTACGTTGTAACTTGAAGCACAACGCACAACCAAGAAGTTTGTCGTCATCGTTGATGACCTTGGCGAAGTTCCTATCGTGAATCGGCAGCAAGGAGATCATTCCTTCTGGCTGTACTACCCCTCCGGAGAACCCTACTAAGGATGATTTTACCGGAAGCAAGTCATCTGCGTCATACCTCATTCTCTCGAAAGCACTCCAAAAGAGAATATCGACTGAACTTCCACTGTCTATCAGAACTCTTTTCATCTGGAAACTAGACACTTTGATAGCGACAACCAACGCGTCATCATGTGGGTGGCGAACTCCGCTGACGTCATTGTCATAAAAGATGATTGGGGCCGTAGGTCGGGATCGTCTTCGTGGCGTTTCTATTTCTTGTGTGGTTCCCACCATTCGGGAGTAACTTTTCCGAGAGGCGGAACTTTCGCCACCGCAGCCAGGACCACCACTGATAAATCCCACCATTTCTCCTTTTTCTTCTTCAGGTTGTGAAACTTCAGGTTCCCCTTGAATCTCAAGGTTGATGTATTGTTCCAATTGTCCTTTTCGAACGACATCTTCTATTGCGTTCATCAAGTGGGTACACTTTTTACGTGTCATGTCCTCTGGACTGATGGAACTGCAATACTTCTTCTTGTTCTTTTGCCGCTCGGCGTTTCTTGCGCAGCTCCGGCCACGTCAGAAGTTTTTGTTCTTTGATTTGCATAAGAATATGGCTTCTGGTTTGATTCAGTGGGGTATGGTGATCATATCTGACAATTTTTCCTTCCTTAGAAGGTTCTCTGGGCTGTAGCGTATGTCGTTGGGGCCGCGCGGAGGTTTCCAGGCCTCTGCTTACGCTTTTGCCTTCCCTGTGCGATCCTTTTTCCTTTCGTGTATCCGGGGGCCTTCTGCTGACGCTATGGCGGGTTTTTTCCTTCTGGGTGTCCACAGGTCCACGTCTAGCCTCTTCTTCCCAACCCATATAGATTTCCTCGGAATTGATATACTTTTGGGCGTGGATCATAAGGGCGGGTATGGTTTTCGGAAGGGGGAGTCTAATAACCCTTCCATCAGAAAAGTCACAGCCATCCGTGGCGGGAGGTCCGCAACATTAGCTGTTTCGTCTATGTAACGGCTTAAATAGGCCTGTAGCGTTTCTTCCCCTCGCTGCTTAATGCGCAGGAGGGTAGACGGGGTTTTCTTTTGTTTTGAGTAATTGGCAAAATAGGCTAAGAATCGATCTGCTAAAATCTGAAAAGAAGTAATTGTACTAGATGGGAGATCGACAAACCAGTCTTGCGCTTTTCCCTCTAAGGTGGCGGGAAAAGCTCGGCACATGCGAGCGTCTGTGATTCCAGTGAGGAGCATCTTCGACCGAAAAGATTTTAGGTGTCGGGATAGATCGGTTTTGCCTTCATATGCAGTCATAACTGGCGGTCCGAAATTATCCGGAATTTGCTCTCCCAATATTTCTTTGACAAAGGGTGAACACATACTGAGAACGTGTCGCTCGGACTTTCCGTTTTCTCGAGAGAGGTTTTGTCGTTGAGTCCTTCTATCAACTGTTTGAACAGATGGACTATTCCGTTCCGTCCTTGTCCGTTCGGTGCTTGTGGTGGCCTGGCCGCTATGGGCGAAACGGAGGAGGTTCGAACTAGCGGAAAAGGCGGTCCTTTCCTCGCCTTCTCTTTATGAGTCGTGTTCTCGCTCTCCCTCCTCCTCGCTAATTATCCGGTGGGCTGTTGGTATGTTTGGCGCTGGAACTTGTGTAGGAGGAGGCGGAGGATGAGTCAAAGCATGAACAACTGAGTCAACCGCTCCAATTGTTATTCTTTGTAGGTTAAGGCAAAAATTCGGAGCAATTCTTGAGGTTGGACGTAAGGACTATCTGATGGCGGTATGATGGGCGGACTATCTGACCGGATTTCTTCATGCCTTCGGACCTCGCCAGATCCTTCGGGATTATTTGGGGCTCCCTGTTCTTGAATTCGTTTTGATCTTCAGGTAGTGGTCATGTGGCTTTTCGTAAGGGTCCCCACGGACGGCGCCAAACTGTTGATGCCAAAAACTGGTCCACGTCACGCTTCAGTCACTATTGCCTCGTGATCTGGTCTCAGCTTTCGACCAACGGTTAGAATTTATAGTTGATGTGGACGCTTACTTCTGCCTATGAACAGGGAGTATATAGAGCATCATAAAAACTCCGCTCGGAATTACTGGAGTTACTCATCAGCGAGCCTGTAAAAAAGGGAGAGGACGGTGATCGGAATTGGGCCTTTCTGCCCGGATTCAGCTCCGATGCTTAAGTCAGAAAACTTGAAGAGAGAATCTTAGTGTTAGGCGGTTTTTGTGTGATGAGCTTTTTTTCGGATCCCCTTTTCTTCTATTAGGGCTCTCCTTTTATAGCACCTTAGAGGCGGTTCAGGAAAGGCGGTGGAGTAAGGCGGTGAGTTAAGTAAATATCTCTTAAGGCGGTAGGAAAGGCGGTAGGAAGGTGGTAGGAAAAATATCTCGCCATCAGAAGCGGGTGGATAAGGTCCACTCACTGTAGAGGCGTTAGATGTTTCTCTATCTATTTCTTTCTACCCTACGCCCTTTATGAGAGGGTCGTTACAATTACGACGGACTTGTTTTCTGGATTGAATCCTTAAGCTATAATTACGAGAGGAATTGTGCAAGGATTGTGATATCTTTCTTGAGTATGTGAAGGAACAAGTGGTTCTTTAACTTAACGACACCTGTCTTCACCAAATATATCCGTAACATATAATATATTGATAACATGCTAAAAGAGAGGATATTATATATTATATTACATGAATGTGAATGAAAGCTTTAGATTAAAAACAAAGTACGGATTTGACTTGATATGTTTAAAAATATATGAATGAATAAATATTTTCGTTTATTTGGTTTAAAAAAGTAAATCGAAATATATACAAATATTTATTATTGTGAGTTAGATAAGATAAAGATTTAATATTAAAATTGATTTGATTTAATGGATATACGTTATGTTACGGATATATTTGGTAAGACAGATGTCATTGACCTAGGGACCACCTGTCACACGCAGGACCATGTTTTCTCAGCCACTTAGCATCTTTGGCCACGTGGCAATATCACCAAATGACCTTGCACAATTCCGTTCGGCAATAACGTGAGGAATAAATCCTGCGAATAAGTCCGTCGGAATTATAACAACCCTCTTATACAAGGCGTGAGGTGGAAGAAGAGAAGTAAATATCTAACGCCTCTACAGTAAGTAGGCCTTATCCACTTACTACAGCAAGTGATATTTACTCTACTTACCTTACAGAGCACCTACACGCTTAGGCGAGATATTTTCCTTCCGCCTTAGAAGATATTCACCTAGCCCACCGCCTTACCCCACCGCCTTTGCAAGATATTTGCTTGAACCGCCTCACTTGCTATAAAAGGAGAGGAAGGACAAAAAGGAAAGTGGATCGGAAAAAAAGGAAACACTCACTACACATTACACAAAGCATTGCCTAGGACTTCTTACTCCCTCGATTGACTTAAGCATCGGAGTTAAATCCGAGCGTAAAGGCCCAATCTCGATTACTTCTCCTCCCTCTTCACAGTGCAGCCGATTGGATAATTATGGACGGAATTGCCGAGTGCCCTCCGGCCTCCCCTCGCTCGTCAAGTAGCGTAAGTAAGCCGCCCACACACCAACTATAAATATTAACCGCTTGTCAAAGGTGAGACCGGATAACAAGGCCACGTGAGCCAAAGAGTGAGGTGGACCAGCTTTTGGCATCAACAGCTTTGGCACCGTCTGCGGGGACCTCCTACGAAAAGCCAAATGACCACTACGAGGAAGGTCAAAACGAATCCAAGGACAAGGAGCACCTACTAGCCCCGAAAGACCTATCGAACTTGGTGAAGTCAAAAGACATGAAGAAATCCGGTCGGACAATCCACCCATTTTACCCAAGATCGTGAAATCCGTCCGTCCAACCCCAAGGGTCCATTCCGGAGTTTTACCTTAACATGCAGCAACAACTGGAACAATTGGCTCAAGTTGTCCACACTTTGACCCATCCTCCACCTCTTCCCACACAAGCCCCAACACCAAACGTATCAACGGTCCCGTTAGCTAATTCCGAAAGTAGAGGGAGGACAAGAACCCGCACCCATAAGGATAAAAGAGAAAGAACCGCCTTTTCCGGTAGCTCAGAACCCCCCTCCGTTCGACGTAGAGAGCAAGTTGCTGCAAGAACCGAACGGACAAGAGCGGAACAAAATAGCCCATCCATACAAACTGTGGATAGAAGGACACAAATGGCGTGACCTTTCCTGTGAAAACAAGAAATCCGGAACGGCATATTCTCGGTATGTGTTCGCCTTTGTCAAGGAGATATTGGAAGAACGAAGTTCCCCGATGCCTTCAAAGCCACCTATTATGACCGCATATGAAGGCAGAACCGATCCTTCCAGTCACCTGAAGTCTTTTCGATCAAAGATGCTCCTCACTGGAATTACCGACGCTCGTATGTGCCGAGCTTTTCCCGCCACCTTAAGGGGAAAAGCGCAAGACTGGTTTGTCGATATTCCATCTAGCACAATTACTTCTTTTCAGATTTTAGCAGATCGCTTTTTAGCCTACTTTGCTAATTACTCAAAGCAAAAGAAAACTCCGTCTACCCTTTTGCACGTTAAACAACGAAAGGGAGAAACACTCCAAGCCTATTTAAATCGTTATATAGACGAAATAAAGAAATGTTGCGGATCTTCTTCCATGAAGAATGGTCGTAACCTTCTTAATGGAGAATTTGTTAGACTCCCCTTCGCTTCTCCCTCACTTTGGATCCACCAAAGACAATTCCGCCCTTATGAGCCATGCCCAAAAATACATCAATTCCGATGAAATTTATACGGGTTGGGAAGAAGAGACTTCGGCGTGAGCTGCAGACACCCTCTAAAAAGGAAAAACCTACCAAAGTGTCACCGTAAGGCCCCGGATATACCTGGAAGGAAAGAAGATCATATAAGGACGCATAGGGCACAAATGTAAATCTGGAAACCTCAACACGCCCTCAACGACATATCTTTGCGCATCCCGAGAACCTACAAAGGAAGGAAAGATTGTTAAATATGATCATCATACCCCACTTCAAATCAAACCGTAAGCCACATCCTTATGCAAATCAAAGAGCAAAAGCTTCCGACATGGCGTGAGCACTGCGAGAAATACCGGACGACAAAAGAATAGCAAGAGATATTGCGGTTTCATCAATCTAAAGGACACGCATTAATCAAAAAGTGTACCCACTTGATGAATGCGTATAGAGGATGTCGCTTCAAGAGGACATTTTGGAGCAATATATCAACCTTGAGATTCAGAGGAACACGAAGCTTCATGCAAGAAGAAGAAAAAGGAGAGATGGTGGGGTTTATTAGTGGTGGCCTTGGTTGTGGAGGGAAAGTTCGCCTCTCGAAAAGTTATGCCCGAATGGTGGAACGACGCAAGAGACGAAACACCACGCGAAGAAGGTCTCACCCGCCGACTCCCATCATTTTTATGATAACGATGTTAGTAAAGTTCGTCGTCACCCCCATGATGACGCTGGCGCTGGTTATTGCCATCAAGGTCTCGGTTCCAAATGAAGAGAGTTCCTGACAGATAGGCTTGGAAGTTGATTGACATCCTCTTAAGGTGCTTTCGAAAGAATGAGGTATGACGCGGATGATTTACTTCCTGTAAAATCATCCTTAGTAGGGTTCTCCGGAGGGGTGATACAGCCAGAAGGGATGATCTCTCTACCAGTTACAGTAGGAAACTCACCACGATCATCAACCGTGACAACGAAATTCTTGGTTGTACGCTGTGCTTCAAGTTATAACGTGATCCTTGGCAGGCCAACCCTCAACGCCTTGAAAGCCATCATCTCTACTTACCATCTTCTCCTCAAATTCCCAACTGAGAGTGGTAGTGGAGAGGTAAGAGGAGACCAACCCTTAGCTCGGCAATGTTACGTCTCGACCCACAAAGGGAAAATCCTAAATAAAAGGAAAACAAAGGTTTCAGAAGCCATGCTAGTCAGCAGAATAGCCGAGCAGGAAGATGAAGGACTTGACCTACATCATTGAAGAATTGCTAACGGGGCTTCCCTGACGCAAACTGAAGAGTGTACGAGACGGGTTGACTTAATTGGGGCAAACTTGGCAAACCACACGGCCAGCAAGAAGACCTCATGAGGGTATTAAGGGCAAATTCGATCTCTTCGCTTGGTGCGTAGGAGGATACGCCAGCGAAAACGCTTGAGATCATAGAACACCACCTTAATGTAGATCATCATTTAGGCCTATGAAGCGAGAAAAGAAGAAATTCCGCTCGGAAAGGCGTATAGGCGCGAGAGGAAGAAATGTCGAACCTCCTAAAGGCTAAGTTTATCCGAGAGGTGTATTACCTGCATTGGTTGGCCAATGTTGTTCTAGTAAAAAGCCGTCCGGAAAATGGAGAATGTGCGTTGATTTCTGAGACTCTGAACAAGGCTTGTCCAAAAGATTCATTTCCTTTGCCATCAATTGATGGTTTGGTTGACTTCTACAGCGGGGGCATGAGATCTTTGAGTTTCTTAGAGCGCCTTTTCGTGCTACAACCAAATCCCCGAATGGCCAAAGGCGAACTTAAGAAGAAAAACATCCTTCATCACAAGTAATCTTTGGAACTTCATCGCTACATCGGTGATGCCATTCCGCTTTGAAAATCTTTGGAGCCACCTTCCAAAGGCTCATAAATACTGATCTTCAAAGAAGCGTGATTGGTAGAAATATTGAGGCGTATGTAGATGATATCACGGTGAAGAGCCGAAAAGCCGATGAACATCTATTAGACTTACAAGAGGCTTTTTCAAATCACTCGAGTTACACTATGCGGTTAAACCCGAATAAAATGTTCCTTGATTGTTCGATCGTGGGAAGTTCTTGGGATTTATCTTGACACAAAGAGGAATAGAGGCAAATCCATAAAAGATCAAAGCTATTCTTGACATGGGATGCGCCTAAGAGTCTTCAAAGAAATTCAACGCGGCTTAATGGATACAGCCTGGCGGTGCATTCATCTCCAAAGCCGGAAAGAAAAATCTCCCGCTCTTTCAAGCCTGCTAAAAGCGCCAAAAATGGATTGGACGGAGGAATGCAAAAAGCCTTTCAAGGGCTTAAAATTATCTCCGATGCGCCTACTATTGGCTAAGCGCCAAGTGGGAGAAAAGAACTCTACATCTATTTGGCCAGTCGTTGCCCCACGGCGGTGAAGTGCGGTTCTTTTGAGAGAAGATAACGGTGTTCAAAAGCTTGATCTACTACACAAGTAAGATCCTTAACGATCGCGGAATCAAGATATCCGCCACTTGAAAATTGGCCTTTGCTCTTATTACATCTGGCAGCGAAGATTGAGACCATATTTTCAAGCCTACGGGATCATGATATTGATCGACGTCACCACTAAAGCAAGTTCTTCATAAACCGGAAAATTCGGACGCCTAGCCAAGTGGGTAATAGAATTAGGCGAAGTTTCATCTCACCTACAAACCCCTAACGGCAATCAAGGCCTGGCATCTTGCCGATTTCATCGCAGTAATTAACTTTTCCCGCGAATGAGGGCTTAACTCCCTTCCACGGAATCCGGAAGAGTGTCTTAGCATCCCGTGGTCTTTATACGTTGATGGGCTAAGAATCAAGAAAGGTCGGGGAGCGTGTTTTGTCCTTTTATTCTCCTTCTAAATGGAAAATGGCGCGGCGATTGCTCAAGTTCCAATTCCGAAGCGACTAACAATGCGACCGAATATGAAGCACTTCCTTGCCGGATTACCCTGGCCCGGGGCTCGGAATTCGGCGTCTGCATGTGTATTCCGATTCGCAATACTAGTCGTGGAGCCACACCCTAGCTGACTTTGAAGCAAAGAAAAGAACATGATCAAATACAAAGCCATAGTGAGGAAAATAGTACCATGCATCGCCTATTTCCAGATTGAGAAAATTTGCCGAAAGCGCGAAACGAAGAAGCGGGCCTTTATCCAAAAAGGCCAACGCCAAAGCGGAGATGCGTAATCCTCTTTTAACTGCGGTAGCCTTCCCACAAAGACTATCGATAGGCTGGAAGGAGAGGTACAAAGTGTGGCCGAAGAGCCAAGTTGGATGGATCCCATAAAAGTTTCCTACAAGGTGGAGCTGCGCCACCCAACAAAGTGGAGGCCCGACGGATCGCACAAATCTGCTCAATACACCATCATCAAGCGAAAGCACATGCATAAAAGGTCCTACACACAACCTTTCTTGCGATGCTTACATCCTCTGAAGCTAGCTATATCCTTCAAGAAATTCATGAGGGCATCTACGGTGGTCACATAGGAGGCAAAGCCTTGATTACAAAGTTTTGCGGCAAGGTTATTCTTGGCCAACGCTAACTCAAGATGCAATAAGCGTTAAGCTCGGAAATGTGATGCACCGCCAAATGACATACTAAAATTCAGAGACGACCACCGGCACCACTTACGCCAATTATCAGTCCGCGACCGTTGGCTACTTGGGGGGTTGAGCTTGAAGGGTCATTCCCTACTTCGATCCGGCAAGAATCGAAATTCTAATAGTCGTTATCGACTACTTCACCAAATGGGTGGAAGTTGAGCCCTTAGCCAAGATCACGGAGAAAGCTTGCCAGGGATTCTTATGGCGAACGGTCATCTGCCGATTCGGAATTCCAGTCGCCTTCATCTCCGATAATGGGCGACAGTTTGATAACCAGGCTTTCAGGAGTTTCTGTTCTGAACTCGGAATTGAATCCAGATTGACTTCTGTGACACATCCCCAAGCCAACGGCCAGGTAGAAGTGACAAACCGTACCTTACTCTAGACTCTGAAAACCCGGGTATCCAAAAATGGAACCAATTGGGTGGAAGAAATTCCGAGCGCCCTTTGGGCCTACAGGACAACTACCAGAACTCCCACAGGGGAAAGTCCATTTTCTCTTACTTACGGGGCCGAAGCCGTCATTCCCGCAGAAATAGGAATGCCTACTTTGTGAACACAGCAGAAGTTCTCGTCAGAAGAAAATGAGAAAAATCTCCTAAGCGGAACTAGACCTACTTGAAGAACGTAAGAGAAATGGCGAGAAATAAAGGTCACTGCCTATCGCCAAAGAATCAAAAGGTTCTACGACACAAGGGTAAAAGAGTCTTCTTCCAAATCGACGATCCGGTCCTAAGAGAAAATGAATTCCAAGGAAATAAAAGCTCTAACGGGAAGCTAACTCCTAGCTGGAAGGCCCTTACGTCGTCTGAAAGAATCGTCCGAGTGACACCTATTATCTAGTAAATATGGGCCGGAAAACGCGTTTAAGCGTCCATTCCATGCTTTGAACACTTACGACGCTACTATCAATGAGTTACGTATGCATTTGTCTTTTAAATTTCATGGAGTAAAGTTTAAGTCTTTTCCATTCTCTACTAAAATGCGGTGAAATTCCCATTCTACTAAAATGCGGTGAAATTCCCATTCTACTAAAATACGGTGAAATTCACATTCTACTAAAATGCGGTGAAATTCCCATTCTACTAAAATGTGGTGAAATTCCCATTCCTAAAAGACCAGTCGGAATTATCTTACACAGATAAACGACAACTCTCAAAAGACAAAATCCCGATCGAAGTATGAGGCAACAATCTCATTCATGAAGGCGAGTACCTCACTCAACAAAGTCCCATGATTGGACTAAGGACTCGTTATGAAGTTTACAAGCCAAAGGAAGAATAAAGAAGTTCGTGAATTTCTTACATGGTTCAAAGACAACCATCACTCGGAAATAAATCTTCACCAAAATAAAGGTTTGCATTTCATTCATATGAATAGAAATTACATTTCAAGGTGATTGAGAATTTACAAAAGCGTTCATAAAAGAAAACATCCTAAGAGCTAGGGCCCCTGTGGCAAAATGCACCGCCTCAAGGGACTTGGGTAGAAGGCTCCAAGGTAGCGGGGCGGGAGCCTCTGGAGTCTTGATAACTTGTTGCTCTTTTTCACTCGCGTGAACTTCTTCAAAACTCCAGGCCACCCCATAGACAAAACTTCCGTAGGAGGAACGTGATGGCCCACTTGTTGCACCACGGAATATATACGAGTGGCTCCATCTCTAACTTTCGCCCTAAGCCGGGCAACCTCCTTCTCTAATTTGTCCGCTCGCTCTATTAAATCCTTAATTTCTTGCGAGTCGGATTTAGGAGCCCTCAAGCGGGAAGCCAAATCTTCTTTCAGTATGTCACGCTCCCCTTTATTTCTGCCAACTCAGCTTGCACGGCGGTAAGCTTAGCAGCCTTCATCTTTAGGTCCCATCGAGCGGCCGCTCGCTCATCCTGAGTCGATTGAAGTTCATTCTTCAAACTGCTGGATTCATTTTGTAACCCTTTGATAGCCTCCTCAGCAGTAAGAAGAGAACCGTTAGAAACAGATAATTGGGCCACTAAATCGGCCTTCTCCTTTTCCATAGCGGCCAATGCCAGAAGCAGCTTCGGACTTATCTCGCTCAAGGGCGAATAGCATCAAGTCGTTTTTTCTCCTTCTCTTCCAAGGCCGCCACCCTATAGAGCTTAATCCCTGGCTGATATGTTCCGGGCCTATTCATTTCCATCTTTGCCAAATCTTCTTGGCAAAGATTGCCGACTTGTCCGCCCGATTAATGCGATCCTACGTAATAACAAGACACTCGTAAAAAACGCGCCAAGTTTAGAAGTAAAAGGAAATGTGAGAACAACCCTTACTAGCATGGCCGAGCGGAATAGTTGATAGGTGGCCTCTTCCCTCCCAGCCCTCCGGAGTTTCGTGGAGAACTGCTTGGGCCTCATGGCCATCAAAACGTCCTTTACGGATCCAGTGTCTCGAAAAGGAGTATCCTCAGAAGATAACTCCTTTTGCTTAGTGGCAGATCCCTTTAAAACTAAATCCGCCGCTTTTAATTTGTCTAAAAGGGCCGCTTCTCCCGCCTCCGCCTATAAAATAGAACCTAAGTTAAAAATTTTACCCGTAGAAAAAATATATATAGAAATTCTCACCTCTATGAGAAGGATGTCCTCCTACGGCTAGATGAAGGACCCTGAAATTGGGGACAATGCCGCCGCATGGACCTCTTCCGCATCTAACCTCTTCCCAGGCACCCCCCCTTGTTCTTCGGCAATTCCGGGACCTGATACGTCCTCGGAATTCTTTCTCTTGGTCCTCCTCTCCCGTGAGGACCCTACACCCTTCTTGGAAGAATCCGTTTCCTTTCTCTTCCTCTTCTTTCTTTCCTCCTTGGAGGTATCAGCCCCTTGGCCAAGTACCACTTCCTTCTTCTTCCGCCCGCGAGGCAAGGGCGGGTGAACTTCGCCCTAGAAAGAGGCCAAAAGACCCTTAACATAGCTTGGGTCCTCATCCTCCATCGGATTTCTTACAAAACAAGGGCCAAAACGAGTCAGCTACCGTAGTTAAAAATCAGACTAGCAAGATACACGAATAATGCCTACCGGCGGACACTATTAAACGACATTTAACAAGGTTTTCCTTTGTCAAGAACTCATCCATGTACACTTTGGATAGCCCAGTCATTGACTTAAAAATAACCTCCTCTTCTCCCGTCATTTCCTCACAAGCGATGTCCATTCGGGGAACCTCCCACTTTGTTCGGATATCCCACTCGGACTTACTTTTGACCAAGAAGAATTTACTCTTCCATCGTTTAATGGAAGAAGGAACTTTCCCTAAAAATTTCCTCCCAGAACGGGCCGAAAAGTAATACCAATCGGCGTTAGACTCAAGGAATAGGCTAAAATGCATACGGAACCAACGGACGGTCGGACTTATTCCGTAATGCTTGAAAACAATAACAAAGCCGTTCAAAAGTCTCCAAGAATTTGGGGCCAACTGTGAGGGACATAAATGATACTCTTCTAGTATTGCCTTAGCAAAATCAGAAAAAGGAAGCCTAAGGCCACCCAATAGCGCATCTTGATAGATGGCTATCTCTCCTTCCCTAGGAGAACTTGCCATCTCCCCGAGCAATGTGGAACCCTAACCTCAAACAGGGGATGATTTATCTCATACTTCGCTACTGTGCTATCTACTCCCTTTTGTCCAAGAAGACTTATGAATGTGTCCGACCCTACCCATTGCCCTAGAAGCGGGATGAACCAGCGAACCACGAACCGGACGCTTCCAAGTTCACCCTAATCGCCGGATCGCAATGTAAACCGCAGGGTTGGACCGAGAAGGGATCGAGGGCTCATGAGAAGAACTAGAGGAGGAAGAAGTAGCGCTAGAAGTGGCGCTTAGCCATTACCTTAGGAAAGAAAAGATAAAACAAACACAGTAAAACTTCGAAACTGTGAGCTCTTCCGCCGGAGAAGAAGAAGAAATCTTAGGAAGCAGACACGATTCAACTTTCGAAATAAACCTTTTTCGGCCTGTACGATTTCGCATATATATGAAAAACAATGAATCCCTAGCCGTTAGATCTCAGTATTACATCCCGATCAAAACCGTCGAACCAAAAGTCCCCAAATCCTGACCGTTCAAATAAGCCATTATTACTCCTCCAATAAATCCGTCCACGTCAGCATACCAAACTCCGCCTGACACATATTGGTAATCGCGCCCATCATGCTGTTGACAAAACGCACACCGCGCATGTCACGCCATATTCTCCCTTTAATGTGAAACAGTGCCAAAGACACATGTCCCTCAAAGAAATAATGAGCACAATACCATAGGACCAACACCAAAAGACAAAACACGCGTTCCAACATAGGATCGCCAGTGAAGGTCATAAAAACGCCAAAGGATTTACAAGTAAAACGACAAACACCATTTATTCAGGCTACATGACGAACGCAGACAAAGCAAAAATAACAAAAACATGTTATCCGACGGACTAAAGTTAAAAATCCGCGGATTCGTCCGAAGCCACGCTCGAATGAGACTCGGAGGAGATGCACGGACTCCCGCAATCGCTACTTTTCCTCGTTCCCACTAGGAGAACCTGGATCAGCACGGGGACGAAGGTAGGGACCCACTTCTCTACGACAGGAGTCGTCTCCAAACATCTCAAATTCGAAACGTACACCCCTTGCATAAGTGACAACTAAAAGGTCCCCCGCCTCCATGCCGTGATCAACATGAAAAGCCTCCCACCCTGCATCGATACATATCTCCCCTGGGTCCCCGTTAACCAATAGAACGCTCGTCCACACACAGCCGTTCGGACTTACTAGGTGGATAAACCCAGTCCTTAATTCCGACAGATGTTCGTGAAAGGAGCTAGGAATTCGCAAGTGGCGAGAGCATTGGCTAAAAGTGAAGAATTTATAAAAAGACAAACGTTGAGCCATGATACAAAAAGATTTCGACTATGAACGCTACCCATACAAGCCCTTAAGTAGAAAAATAGGCTAAAAATTTCAGGAGGAAAATCTACTTATAACAAATAAGAAGAGAACACAAGAATCGGTCACCTATTAAAAACACGATACCATAGCCATGTATGGAAGCCCACTCCTACATAGACGCGTGCCAACTAAGAAGAATACTTGTTCTCAAAACAAACGAAACGCATGCGATTAGCTCACCTCTCCGCTTCAGATTCTTGAACAAAGTACATTTTAGGGGACTAGTGTTACGGATATATTTGGTAAAGACAGATGTCATTGACCTAGGGACCGCTTTGTCACACACATGTGACCATGTTTTCTCGTACCACGTAGCATATTTGGCCACGTGGCAATATCACCAAATGACCTTGCACAATTCCGTTCGGCAATAACGTGAGGAATAAATCCTGCGAATAAGTCCGTCGGAATTATAACAGCCCTCTTATACAAGGTGTGAGGTGGAAGAAGAGAAGTAAATATCTAACGCCTCTATAGTAAGTAGGCCTTATCCACTTACTACAGTGGGCACATATTTACTCTACTTACCTACAGAGCACCTACACGCTAGGCAGATATTTTCCTGCCGCCTTAGAAGATATTCACCTAGCCCACCGCCTTACCCCACCACCTTGCAAGATATTTGCTTGAACCGCCTCTCACTTGCTATAAAAGGAGAGGAAGGACAAAAAGGAAAGGGACCGGAAAAAAAGGAAACACTCACTACACATTACACAAAGCATTGCCTAGGACTTCTTACCCTGATTTATGACTTAAGCATCGGAGTTAAATCCGGTCAGAAAGGCCCAATTCCGATTACTTCTCCTCCTCTTCATTGTGCAGCTTGGATAATTCGGGCCGGAATTCTTTGAGTGCCCTCAACGTCTCTCCCTGTCGGCAAGCGTAAGTAGCCCACACCAGCATATAAATATTAACCGTTTGTCAAAGGCTGAGACCAGATCACGAGGCCACAGTAGCCAAAGAGTGAGGTGGACCAGTTTTTGGCATCAACAC
The DNA here is from genome assembly GCA_026586065.1 of Dioscorea zingiberensis. Lineage (NCBI taxonomy): Eukaryota > Viridiplantae > Streptophyta > Magnoliopsida > Dioscoreales > Dioscoreaceae > Dioscorea > Dioscorea zingiberensis. The sequence goes on along the minus strand of JAGGNH010000022.1, from coordinate 151,888 downwards.
GCTATATGATTTGGTTAAAATAATTTAGAATTAAAAAAAATATTAATTAAGAAATATATATATATATATAACTGATGGTTAATAATATAAATCAGATAAAATATCTTATAATAATGGTTTAAGATATAAATCATATATGAAAATGATTTGAATGATGGGATATATATATATATATATATATATATATATATGATACGATTAGTTTTAAATTTAACTATCAAAGCAGAAGCATATGTTTTGATTTAAAGTGAAAGAGGATGCTGCATACTTAGAAATAGTGTCTATATGTATATATATTAAGAGATAAACCCATATGTGGAGGCGGCTGAAGGGATGGGATAAGAGGTAAAAGATTTATTTATTTATTTATTTATTTACATGATTATAAAACCAAGATTTGTTTAAACTTGAAAACAAAACCTTAAAATCTTATCTAATACTTCTATAAAAGCATCCATCTATTCCAAACGTTAGTAGACATCCTACCACAGGAGAGAGAGAAAGTGAGAGAAAGTGAGAAAACCTAAAGTGGGCTTTGGTCACCAGATTCCCCAATTATGTGATTTCGATGAAGAGGCGTGTCAAGAGAGAGAGTCCTATGGGATTCCGGACATCATTAGTTGAAGTAAGTTACTTCTGCCTAGTTTCCTACCTAGTTTTGGGTTTTCTTTGGCTTTGAATATTGTTCATATTTCTTGTTTGAAAGAGGTTGATATCGTTATTGTTGATTTCCTTGCTCAGCACCATGTGATGTATTATTGCTTGATTGCATACACAAATTTATTCTTTACTGATTTGTTGGACCTCTATGTTAGTGTATGCTTGTTGACATATTTATGGTAACTGAAAATACCACTCCCGTTGATCAAAGACATGGCCGTGGAAACACGCGGAGCTTGTGCTCCATCCGAGTTGGTGTTTCGTTACATCTTGTCTTTGAAGATTCTCCATTAAGTGCACGGATAAGTTCGCGGACGTTGAGGGAGAGGACACTAACGTCACGTAGTTCTACGAGGGCAAAGGGAACCTGGATGTCCACCCGTCGATTAGGATGATCTGACCGTAATGCGTCACGCGTTAGGCTACCACCGGACTCGAATACGGATGTGTGTAAGATGAGGAGGGGGAGATGACGTGAAAGAGTTCTTGACTATCGCTTGTTGTAGTGATCCTTGTTTTTGTCCTTATGTTCTGATAAGTATATGTTTGGATCACTTTTTGTTTGATTACTTTCTTTTGGCTTCCTTGTATTTTCCCTGCGGGGGTGCTTATTGAGCTTTCCTTTCAAAAGCTTATTCCACTGGATTTTCTTCTTTTCTCAGGTTGGGGGATTGGCTGGGGTAATAACAAGAGCTGCGCAAGAGAATGGTCTCATTTACCAAGGTTCGAGAACCTAATATGATTTTGTGAAAGAAAATTTGTAGAACCCTTATATGTATAGAGTGATTGAACCCCTTTTTTAAGGATTCCGTTGTAATTATATTGATTGTTTATGAAATTTGAATTTATAGTGTTGCATGTTTTATGATACAATAGGCCTTGTATCCGAGTGGAGCTCGTCTTTACTTGGATACGGCCGGTCTGTGCACGTGCCAGAGGTCCCGAGATCCGGGTCGGGGCGTGACATAAGTGCTCGGCATGGTATGGGCGCTTGAGAATCTCTCCATCCATGTTGGTGAGAACCCGGTAGGATTACTTTGTTGAGCGATTTTCTTACGCCAATATATGGACCTTCCAGGTTTGGGGGTTAGTTTCCCGGATTAAAACTTTTGTTGCCCTGGAACTCATTCTCTCTTAGGACGAGATCTCCGATCTGGAAATAAACTTTCTTCACCTTGGAGTCGTTAAATCTTTTCACTTTTTGGCGATATGCCGCCGCTTTGGTTTCGACGGTCTCTCTTCTTTCTTCGAGTAGGTCGAGTTCTGCCCGGAGTCTTTCTTCATTGGTGGTGGGCGAGAAACTCTGTGTCCGTATGGTGGGCACTCCTATTTACGCTTGGATAACTGCTTCAGTGCCATAAGTGAGGGCAAAAGGGGTTTCCCCTATTGGAGTTCTTGTAGTTGTTCGGTAGGCCCAGAGAGCACTCGAAATTTCTTCCACCAAATTTGTTTTATCCCTTAACACTCGTGTTTTGAGAGTATGTAATAGGGTGCGATTTGTTCTTCACTTCTACTTGGCCGTTGGCTTGGGGGTGTATTCTTGAAGTGAGTCTTGATTCAATTCGAGATCGAAGCAGAGAAAGTTTTGAAAGCTCTGTTGTCAAATTGTTGTCCATTGTAGCCATGGGTGACGAGGCCTACTTGGGATCCCAAATCAACGAGACTCTTTGTCATAGGAATCCTTCGCATGCTTTTTCCGTTATTTTGGCCAAGGGTTCAGCTTCTACCCATTTGGTGAAGTAGTCGATGGCGACGATCAAGAATTTCATTTGCCGAGTCGATCTAGGAAATGGTCCTAAGAGATCAACTCCCCAAAGCGCGAATGGTCTCGGGCTTATAATTGGGATGAGGGGGGTTGGCGATCGCCTTTAGATTATGGAGTGTCGTTGGCAGGCGTCGCATTTCCTAACAAATTCCACTTCTTCTTGAGCTAAAGTTGGCCTATAATATCCTTGTCTAAGGACTTTGTGACTTAGGGCTCTCCCTCCCAAGTGGTCTCCTCCAATGCCTTCATGAATTTCTCGAAGAACATAATTGGCTTCCGTCAGTCGTAAGCATCTTAAAAGAGGTTGTGTATATGTCCGTTTGTATAGATGTTCACTAATTATGCTGTAACGGGCGGATTTGTTGGAAATGCGACGAGCTTCTTTTTTGTTAGGTTGGGTGGGTCCACCTTGTCGATAATTCTTGATCGGATCAATCCAGCATCGTTCTTCTTCCAAGTTTTGTACTTCTTCTTCCAATTCTTCGATAGTTTTTGTTTGGAGGTATTGGAGGTTGAAAGAATGTTCTGCATCGTTACTGAGCGAAGTTGCTTTCTTGGAGAGAGCATCGGCTTCTTCATTTTGGATTCGGGGAATTTTCTTGAATTGAAAACGGGCAAAGTATGAGATTATTTTCTTCACCGCTGCCTTATATTTTATCATATTTTCTTCTTTAGCTTCAAAGCTTCCTGTTGTATAGATGACAACCAGTTGTGAGTCAGAATAAGTGCTTAAGTCTTGTATACCGAGTCCACCGGGTTAAAGCGTAGTCCTTCAATGGGAGATTCTTACTTCGGCTTCATTTGTTGGTTGCTTTGAATCGAAATTTAAAAGCAGTAGAGGTCTTCCATTTTGAGGGGAATATAGGACAAAACACTGCTCCTTCTTTTTCATCGCCGGTTTGTCGACCCATCTCACATTATAGGGTCCATGGGATGGATTAGAGTCTTCTTCTTCAGGATTTTCTGGATGGTGGCGGATTTTTCGCTGCCGAGGAGTAGTTAGTTCCACAATGAAATCGCCAATACTTGGGCCTTGATTGCGGTCAAGTAGTTTATAAGTAAGAATGAATTCTCGGTTCTACTACCCATTTTGCAGATCTTCAAGAATTTTTAGTTTGTAGAAGGACTTGTTTCAAGGTTTGAGTGAGTTAATTTGCTGACTTTGTGAGATTGGAAGTAGGGTCTCAATGCATTAGGTGTAGAGGTGACCAAAGTGAGAAGGCTAATTTCTGAGAGGGAGATATCTTGACTCGGCATCACTAAGGATCTTACTTGTGTAGTAGATGGGTCCTACGAATCCCTTCTTCTTCTTCGAGAAGAACCGTTGTATTTGCTTTCGAGATTGGCGGTGGCTAGGTACATAAAGAGTTCTTCTCGGTTTTTGCTTGGCGACAACAAGGGTGATTTGAGATAATCCTTGAGTTCTTGGAAGGCTTTTTCACATTCTTGATCCAATCTATTTTTGTGCTTTTTAAGATTTGTGATTGGAAGAGTGGAAGGTTCTTTTTCCAGGGCTTTTGAAGCGGCGTCCAAGTGCTGCTAGGTGTCCATTTAGTAGATTGTGTATCTCTTTGAGGTTCTTGGGTGACTTCATTTCAAGAATAGCTTTGATTTTTCCAAGATTTGCTTCTATGCCACGTTGAGTCGATTATGAAGCCTAAGAATTTTCGGAGCGGACCTTTGAGCGCACACTTATTAGGATAATGGCGCATGTTATGAATCCGGAAGGGATTGGAAGGCTTCCAATAAGTCGGTCAGTGGTCTTACATCTTACGGATTTCTACAAGAATATGATCCACTTAGGCTTCTCACGTTCCTTCCATCTGATTCTTTGGAGTACTTTGCTTACAAGTCTACGAAAAGTGGCCCGAGCATACTTTAAAACCAAATGGCATTTACCTTATAAGCGGTAGCTTCCTTTCTTTGGTGATAAAGCTTGTTTTTTCTTAAATTAGGTTTTGGCCATTGGTTTGATTGTAGCTTTGAAAAGGCATCCAAAAGCAACATTTTGTGTCCCGGCCGTGGAGTCAACGGATCATCAATTGAAGGGAAAGGAAAAGAGTCATTTGGGCAAGCTTTGTTTAGGTCTGTAAAGTTGATGCACATCCTCCACTTTCCGGTGGGTTTTTTTGACTAAGACTACGTTAGCCAGCAAATCGGGATAATCCACTTCCCTGATGAATCCACCGCCTTCATGAGAGTGGCCACTTCTTCTTCTAGCACGCCTTTTGTCTTTCCAGAGGCAAAATTTCTTCTTTTTGTTTTACCGGTTTTGAAAGAGCGAAGTCTATCTTTGAGGCGGTGTTCGATGATGTCTAAACTTTACTCTGGCAGCATATCTTATGAAGACCCGGGCAAAGAGGTAGATTTCTTTTGTAATATTGTCATGATATTTCTTTCTTTGTGTAATTGTCAGGTCTGCGCCAATCTAAACCGTTCGATCTGGTCTTGTTTCATCCAATAGGAGTGTGAGCAACACTTCCACTAGGGTTGGTCTGAGTTCTTCATCTCTGTTTTGTCCCTTAACCCCATTAACAAGCATCGCCTCTGAGGCTTTTCTGTCACTTTGATCTTTGCCTTTCAGTGTAAAGGCATAACATTGGGGGGCTAAGGGCTAGTCTCCCCTTACTTCCCCATTGCCATTTTCGGTCGAAAATTTTAGTAGAAGGTGGTAGGTAGAAATCACCGCTTTCAAATTGTTGAGAGTTTGTCTGCCAAGGATGACGTTGTAGCTAGATGCTCAGCGAACAACTAGGAAGTTTGTCATTACTGTGGATGACCTTGGTGAATTTCCAACGGTGACTGGGAGGAATATTATTCCTTCAGGCTGGATCACTCCTCCGGAAAATCCTACCACAGAGCATTTTACCGGGAGCAAATTATCTGCATCAAACCTCATTCTTTCAAAGGCGCTCCAAAAGAGTATATCCATTGAACTTTCGCTGTCGATAAGAACACTTTTCATCTGGAAATTAGAAAGCATGGATGTAGCGACTTAGAGCATGCAAATGCGTGAGGGTGACGGACTCTGCCAGTATCATCATCATAATAAATAATGGGGGGTGTGGGTCGGGATCTCTTTGGGTATTGTGTTTCTTGAGTGACTCCAACCATCCTAGCGTAGGTCTTACGGGAGGCCGAACTTTCTCTACATCATACTGGCCCGCCACTAATAACACCGATGGTTTCTTTTTTTATTTCGGTCGGTTTTGGGGATTGTGGCCATCTTTCTTTTGGGTTGAAATCAATATATTGTTCAAGCTTCCCCCTTCTGAAGGTGTCTTCAATCGCATTCATCAAGTGTGTGCATTCTTCTGTATCATGACCTCGAGCTCGATGGAAATTGCAATATCTTTTGCTATCTTTTTGGTGGCCAGGATTTCTTGTAGGTTCTGGCCACGTTAAGATCTTCTCTTGGATCTGCATCAGGATATGACTCCGGGTCTGTTCAGAGGAGTATGATGATCATAGCTTACTATTTTTCCAACTCTTGGGGAATCTCGAGGTTAAAGCATGTAATGCCAAGGGCGAGGTGGGGGTTCCACATACCTCGATTGATCTCCTGCGGGCTCCTTCCTTGTCTACGGTTTCTCTAGGTCTTACGGCTCAAAATTTCAAAGGTGCCTTTCCTTTCAATTCTTCTCCGGATTTTTGTCGAAAGCTTCTTCTTCCCGACTGCGTGAATTTTGTTGGAATTGATGTACTTTGGCATTGATCAAGATATTAGGCATGGTTTTTGTGGATCCAAAGTGAGGGAAAAAGTGAAAAGGGGATTCTCGTGAGGCCCTCCATTCAAAATGGTAATGTACCATACATGGAATAAGATCCGCTGATGTTAGACACCTCTTGATTGGCGATCAAGATATGAACTAAGACTTTCTCCTTTTTGTTGTTTGATGCATAAGGGTAGATGGATTTTTTCTTGACTTTTGAATAATTGGCGAAATGGACAAGGAGCAGTCCGCTAATATTTGAAATAAGGAAGCTGGCATCCCGGATGGAAGGTCGACAAACCAATCTTGTGCTGCTCTCCCACTCTAGAGTGGTAGGAAAGCTCGGCACATGCACGAACATCGGTTGTCCCCGAGAAAAACCATCTTTGAGCGGAAAGATTTGGTGGCGGGATGGATCGGTTTTCCCTCATAAAGTAGCCATGGTGGGGGGTCGGTAATTGTCGGGTACCGGCTCTTCAAGTATTTCTTTTATGAAGGGAGAAATTACATGAGGTACCTTTTTGGTTCTTGATTATTGGGGGACGAACACATTTGTTGTGTTCTTAATACATGGGAAGAGCAGGACTATATCCTTGAGTTCTTGGAGGGTTTGATTAAAGTCCGAATTGTGGGAGGTTGAATTTGGCAAGGAGAAGAAGGTCATTTTACGTATTCTCTTACAAGTCTTGTTTTCTATGGAGTGCGGCGGTTGAGCGCCCCCTACTTTCAAATTTGCCAAATGGGCGATTGGGGCTGACCAAAGGGGTTTTATTGGGGAGGTGGAGGTGGGGGTGGTGGATGGTTCATATTTTGAACAACTTCGAAGTTAGATACTCCAAGCTCAGGCCGCCTCCATACTTCGGTCATGTTCTTGGATGACCTCGCCTTGAGGCAAAACTGGCAGGTTTTCTATATTCGCTCGGACTTCTCGTGGTGTAGCGGTCTCGTTGCTGAGTACTCCTTGTTCCTGAATAAGCTTGGATTTTCTTGTAGTCACCATTTGGCTTTTTGTAAGGGTCCCCACAGAAGGTTCCAAACTGTTAATGCTAGAAACTGGATTTGCCTTGTGATCTGGTCAAGAATTCCGTCAACGGTTGAGATTTATTTTTGGTATAGACGCTTACTTTGATTCTGGTGATCTGGTGTAGAACCTGAAAGGGACGGTGGAAATGATCGGAATTGGGCCTTTCTGCCCGGATTTAACTCCGACGGTCAAGTTAGTGGATAAGAAGTGGCTGAAGTGTTGTGATGGAAAGAGTAAAAAAAGTGTCCTCTCTTTTTGCGCAATTCCTCCTCTTTTTATAGAGTTCTCGAGAAATTCTTGAGTTTGGTTTCTTATTATTAAAATTGAGGCGGTTGGAAATATCTGCCTGTGTAGGTGGATCGTAGCCGGAGCAAATGGATATTTTTTTCTTAAATGCCTATTTCGTCGACTTTCAAAGCGTTTTATGCCGTTTTGTCATTTTTGTCGGATTTATTCTGACAGGAGATATTTTCTGTACTTTTACTGTGATTTTGAGTGAGTTTTGGCCGGAGGAAGAAAAGATGGATATTAGATTCTCTTCACTTGATCGGGGGAAATTTTTGTAGAGGCGGGGTGGAAGGTCGGAATTGTTACGGGTGTTTGGCTTAGGAATAATGCCCAAAGTGGTACATGAGGGATGGTGCCATGTGTCACTTGCGGGATTGATGACACGTATTTTGCAAGATATCTCCATATCATGTACTCTTCCATAAGATTCTTAGTGACATAAGCTAACATAAGATTCTTTGAATGATTAGCTCTTGTCACTGGGGAATCAAGCCTCCTAGTGATAGTTAAGTTTGGGTGCTCAACATGTGGGCTTTAGTAAGGTATTGTGCGCGGCATTCTTTGGAGCTTGCAAACTTTCTCACAGTCTGAGGTCTAAGTGGGTTTGCCTACATCCAGTCAAATTGATTGTGCAGTTGCAAGAATAACCTTTCACATCTAGGATTATAATAATAACCTTGGACTAGCAACTTCTCAGTTTCCTTTTTGAACCTCTTGCTGAGATTTAAGCGCTTTACTATCTCTATCCTATTCATCCAATTCTCAATGATTGCTTTACCAAAGTCGCACCCTATTGTGTGTGACCAGACAAAACCATCTTCCTTCCATTATATAAGTGTTCCTCTTTGATTGTAGGAAGAAGAGGTGGGGCTGCTATGACTCAAAGCTTACATCCAACTGGCATTTCAAATGTTGACAATCGTAGACAAGATCGAGGAAAGAAAAATATTAGTCTTCAATCATATTAATGGCTAAATTCACAAAGAAAAGGTTTTAGAGGGAACCATGCATATATTCAATAACTTGAAAGGTAACATCTGTGATTTGGGAGTCGCAAATTGATGTTATGTAAACCCAAAGACATAAAGTAGCCACGGCCAATGGACATGTCCACACTAAGATGGTGCTAGGATTCTGAGGAGCACAATGGGAGAAACTATAGCTTTCATAACTTCTATAAGTCATAACCTAAACCTTAAAAATTGTGGTAATTGCTCAGGATATTTATAGTAATAAAAATAGCGATGTCAATACAATAAATACATAAAAGCGTTAACATGAATTATATACCATTTCAAATCAAATACATAAACATATAGAATAAATGTTGTAATTCTCGAAAAATTTAAAGGAAAATTTTATTGACCAAGCGGATGTTGTTCATGTTGATTAAAATTAGCTATATATAGCAAAACTTGAAACCCTTATTGAAACAAAACTCAAAGTATGAGAATACCATTAATCTTAGTGAAATCCAAGAAAGGCCTAAAAGCCCCTGAAACGATGGAATTTCCACCCTCTTTCAATTGTAGAGCAAGATCAAGTTTGCCCCTTTTTCTATCCGAATCAACAGCAAGTAAACCACTTATCCTATTAAAATAATTAGTTCTTTTTTTACTGAAAATATATGTACTTTCCACAAATTGTTATTGTCATAAGCTAACATAAGTTTCTTTTAATGATTAGCTACTGCCACTCCTAAGGAATCAAGCTTCCTAGAGCTAGTTAAGTTTGGGTGCTCAAGATGTGGGCCTTAGTAAGGTATTGTGAAGGCATCCTTTGGAGCTTGCAAATTTTCTGCAGAAACAAGTCTCATGCGTTGCCTACATCCAACTGTTGTATCTCTCACAAGAATTTGTACAGTTGCAGGTACAACATTTCCCTGTTTAGGATTGTAATAATCGTGGACTTGCAACTTCTGAGTTTCCTTTTTCAACCTCTTGCTGAGATTTAACTGCTTTGATATCTCTGTACTATTGATCAAATTCTCAATGATTTCTTTACTAAAAGTACGTGCATTTTTAGTATGTGACGGACAAAGCCATCTTCCTTCCTTTATTTAAGTGTTCCTCTTTGACTGTAGGAAGAAGAGGTGGGGTGCAGAGCTTTCAGTACATAACAAGGTTGCTCCGCGTTAAATGGCCTTTGTAGACAAGATCAGAAAGAAAAATATTAGTCTTCAATCATAATAATTTCTATATTCACAAAGACAAGGTTTGAGAGGGAACCATGAATACATAAAAACAGTTGAAAGTTAACATCTGTGCTTTGAGAGTCACAAATTGTTGTTGTGTAAACCCAAAGACATAAATTGACTTAGGCCACTAGACATGTTTACCCTTAATGGTACTAGGATTCTGGAGCCACAATGAGAGAAACTCTAGCTTTCAGAACTTCTATAAGTCATAACCTATACATTAAAAAAGGTTGTATAGGTTATCCATAGTAAAACAAAATAACGTGTCTATACATTAAATACATAAAATGTTAACATGAATTATTTACCATTTCAAATCATAAAAATAAACATATAGGATAAATATTGTAATCCTCCAAAAAATTTTCAGGAAAAATTTTATTGATCAAAGCGATGCATGCCTTTCATATTTGATTATAATCAACTATATATAGTAAAAACTTGAAACCCTTATTGAAATAAAATTCAAAGTAGGAGAATACCATTAATCTTAGGTGAGGAAATCAAGAAAGGCCTAAAAGCCCCTTGAAAAAATGTAATTTCCATCCCTTTCATGGAATTTCTTTAATTTTTAATGTAGTAGAGCAAGATTAGGTTTCCCTTTTCTCTCCAAATCAGCGACAAGTAAATCAATTTTTCACGATTTCAAATTCTTTGTACTTTTCTTATTTAAAACATATGTACCTTCCACAAATAGAAGATTATTAGTGTCATAAGCTAACATAAGATTCATTGAATGATTTTACTCTTGCCACTCCCTAAGGGAATCAAGCCTCCTAGTGCTAGTTTAGTTTGGTGCTCAAGATGTGGGGTTTTAGTAAGATATTGTGAAGGCATCCTTTGGAGCTTGCAAACATGATGCAGTCACAGGGTCTCATGGGTTGTCTACATCCAGCGATTGTATCTCTCACGGGGAATTTACCAATACCGGTTGCAGAACAACTTTTCCTATTTAGGATTATTTACGCGCTTCCCACGATCCAGTGGACCTCGAGCACGCATGAGCAGTCGGCCGTACTCAAGTGGAGACGAGCCCCACTTTCAATCTGAAGGCCTAAGTAATAGAAGCAGGATAACAAATATCTCAAACTTAATAATCGGATAAAATCAGAGTCTAGCGAAAGTAAAATCATTAAGGGTCTACATATGCCCTACATATGGTCAAGGCCCTATCGGGGTCCATAAACATCTTTCTCTCAAAGAAGGATGAGGTCCTCGAACCTCTGCAAAATCAGCTGACCCTTGGCTTTCGACTCCGAGTCAAATTAAGCCACCTACCTCTCGGGTCTGAAGCCGAAAGAAAGGAAGCATGTGGATGAGCTTTGAAGGAAAGCCAAAGAAGCCCAAGTACCCAGCTGGAATCTCAAATGAAAATCAAAGCAAATACCACCGGATGATATACAAGAAAAGTCAAAATGAACAAATCGAGATATCATCAATCCACACAAGCTGGGCCAAATCCCATTATTAAGTCAAACTCTTGGAGTCTACAACAACTAGCGGCCGGGGGCTCTAACAATAGAATCTCAACAAAGAATTCCTAAGAGTTCACGAGTCATCTCCCTTATGCCGGTTATCCGGCCTCGTGATACCACCCTTTTCGGTCCATGGTCTAGTAGTGCTACTAAACATAGGCGTATTTCGTCAGCGTATTATCCCAGCGGCGGAAAACAAAGTTTACGGTTATTACGCCAGCTGGCGAGAAACAAAAGATTACCGTTATTACCCTCTTTGGCGGGAAACAAAGATTACCCGATTATTACCCCTAGCGGTACGGAAACAAAGATTACGAGGATGGGAGAATCGCGAAGCGGCATAGTTGGTGTATACCTTCACGGCCGGTACAAGCTTCAGCGTGATTCCACGACCCGCGTGCGGTCAGCAGTAGGCACACTCAACACTCACAAGCATACCCTACGGGATGCTAACATCTCAACATGCACACACTAACATCGAAGTAGGTGTCCAAGAGAACAAAATACGAGTGTATGCAATCATATCAAATTATGATATCAATGAAGCAATAAGCAATTCAAGGCGTAAGCAAGTCCAAAGAAATCCCGAAACCGGGTAGGAACGAGGCAAGTGTACTTACAAGAACAGACATAACAAAAGTCAAAAACACTCTGTAGAGTGGGGTAGTAGGCAAAAGTACTTACCTCCTTCTCGAGCTAGAAGCCTCTCCTAGACTCCTCCTGGAATGCTTCTAAGTATCTTCGAGAAAATTTGATAATAGAGTTTCTATTAGAGTTAAAGTTCTAATGAAACCCTATGTCTCTAATTACACATGCATGACTCTCGTTCTTGTTGGGCTTAGGCCCACTAACGGGCCCTAAGGACCATCTTCTCGGGTTACTGGTCCTTATCCCTTTATTTCCATGTTCTTTAGTTGACCCTAGACCCATCTTGGTCAAGCACTGGTCAACTCTACTTTTATTGGTCAAACTTAGTGGCCAGCTAGTCTACTTGTCGAGTCTAACCTTATTTAGTCATCCCTAGTCACTTTAGTTGAATTGGGCCCATTTCAAGCCCATTACATGGTTTGGCTTGACCTTAGCCCTTTACACAACTAAAGAAGGGCATTTAGTTATTTGGGTACTTTATGACCCTAGGGTTTAAGGTCCCTCTTGTTTAGGGCTTAATTAGTTCCTTTGAATTATTTAGCAACCTTACTAAATAATTTCTGTAATTAACCCAATGTTGTCACATCTAAATGATCAAATAAATTAACCAATTAACTTTAGTTGAACTCTTTAACTAACAAGTTAATTTAGTTAATTTTGTCGCGCTAGTAAAGTAGCCACATACTCTTCTTAATTAACTTAGTTAATTGGTTATGCCACTTTACTATAAGATTAAATTATAGTCTCTACGTAACTATACCAATTTAATTAATTGATAGTAACGCTACTTTGGTTAGAGACAAATCATTGTCATACTAACAAAGTTTCTCGATTATTTTAATTAATTGTCACATATAATAATTCCACAATTATTTAGATAATCGTCACAACTATAGTTTCATAAAACTATTCTTTTGATCATACTAATAAATTGTCACACTAATAAGGTGTTAAACCTCTATTAAAACCCTTAGTTAACTATAATCAACCAAATTCATTATTTATTGATTATTTTGTCACATTACTATGTTCCAAAATAATAAATCAAATAAGTGTCACACACCTAAGTTTCATTTTAATTAATCACATAACATAGTTTTCAAAATCTTTCAAAACTATACCCAACAGCTAGATCAAAATAATGTCACAACACTAAAGTTCTTTATAACTCTCATTAACCAATTAAATTACCCCTGATTTAATTAATTAAAATAATTATATATATTTTTTTTTCAAAAAAAATCCCTATCTTCTTCTTTCTCACCGCGGTTGAGCCCGGCCGGAGCTCCGTCAACCTCGTAGGGCCATTGGCGAGTTTCCCCAGAGACTTCCCTTCGTCCAGAAGTTGTCTACAGGCCCTAATACTCACTTTTACATCTCTTCCCCCCTCTGTGCGAGCTTCAACGGAGAAGATCGCCAGAGAATGGTATCTCCACGCCCGAGAGCTCTCACTACCTGCAGTTGATTCCCAGAGCTCCGTCGCGGCCTCACGATCAACTCCTGCGCACTAGAACCTCCTTCCTCCCCCTCCCGGAGCTGCTCCACTAAGGTTTACAGTCGCTCTCTTCGGCGAGCCCTACACCCTAGCTATGATGCATCTAATGCTAATTTGAAGGCCGGAGAAAGTTCTTACCATGATCCCAGTTCTCCCGGTGCTGTCAGTGGTGACAGAGATTCCCTCTCGGCCGTCGTTCGCTTCTCTGATCGAGCTTGCCGGCGACCTTCTTAGCTTTCTTCTTCTCGTTGTTTCAGGACGAACCAAGGGGTGGGTTTTATAGAGGGGAGGTAGGCGAATCGACACATAACGTCCCGAATTGCGCTGGCCGTCCAAATGGCCGAGATTCCGGAGCATAACTACGCCTTGACGGCCGGCGTTCTCGCGCGCAAGGCCCGTGCCGTTGGGCATCGAGAAAGGGGAAGGTGCCTCGGGATCCGGTTTCTCAGATGAGAGGTGAGGATCGCTTGATCCCTTTCAACGGCCACGATTTAACCAACTAATCTCGAATCATGCACAGCCTAGATCTACGGCGAGATTTCATCATGTTCAGCGGCTTTGATTTATCCACAGCGTCTCGAGCTTGAAACCCATCATCCGGATGGGCCGATTCTCATCGCGTCCATACCGTGAGGTCACCTCCACCATCTCATCCATCTTTTGCCTCAGATCCATGCAGCGATGAGAGATAGATTTAACTTCTGATCGACCGCATTGGCTGAACCATGACCACCATAATGCTCTGTGATATACAACGATCATTGATCTCTTAATCTCAGCCGTTCATCCATTGTATTAAGGTTTTTCTTTGGAAAATTATCCAAAGGTCCTCGTTTGTTTTTAGGTTACACTTGAGTCCAACCTGTGAGAGGGGACAATTATGGTCCAGTCCTTGAAACTTTCAATAATTACCAAAAGGTCCTTCTAATCCCCCAACAACCCTAATTAGGATTTTTCTCTGGAAAAATTATTCATGGATCCCTGGAATGCTTTTAGGTCACATTCTAGTCCATTCTCTGAGAGAGGGGACTATTTCCTTTTAGTCCTTAATACTGTACAAAATTATTTAGAGGTCCTTGAACTCCCAATTATTCCTAATTGGTCTTAAAATCTAATTTAATTCCCTTTTAAAGCTTTGTAATTCTCCATCCGTCAAGCTTAATGAATTAAATAAAATTTATGAATCTTATTTTTATGGAATATAACAAAATTTTTATTCCTAAAATTCATTGATTTTACAATCTCCCCCCCTTACAAAAATTTCGTCCCCGAAATTTCCTCCAAAACATCTAATAGCAAAAATACCGGGGAACGTCCCTTCATACCCTTTCTTCGATCCAACCATTAGGCATAATATCCTATCCGACTCCACATCAATATTTAGTTTGCTCTTGGTCTTCCAAGGTTCCTTTTTTTATCCCTCTAGCTCTCCAGATTCTGTGTCAGATGAGGATGGTTGTTCTGACATAGTGGTCCTTTTTTTCCTACTTCCTGATGCCTTGCGTCATTTCCTACTCGGTGCCCTTGATAATCGGGTGGTACAAGAAGATCTTGGGGGTTCAGACGGTGCACCCTGCGATCCTCTACTTCCACTCGATCTAGAAGAGTTCTAGGGACACTTAGCGATGTAGTGGTCTGAGCTACCACACCGGAAGCACGTTCCCAAGACATGTCTGCACTCAGACTTGAAATGTGGTCCCCCGCACCTAAAGCATTTGACTTATTGGGACCCACTGTCTGATGTCTCCTTGCTACCTAGCTTAGTTAGGGGAAAGGGAGGTTTTCTGTAAGGGTGCTTCTTATGTTCAACCTTTGATTTCACGGAATTGCACCCGTACGGCTGACTACGGCGGAAGACTTGTCCCTTGTCCTTCTTCTTCTGTGACGACTTCAGTGTGTCTCCTTGACATGAGGCCTCAATATACTTGGCTCGGGCCACTACCTCAGTGTATGTCTTGCACATATGTCCTGTCACTATCTTCTTCAGAGATGGTTTCAGACCGGCCTCAAACTTCATCACCCTACTCTCCTCAGTAGGAACCATATCAGGAAGGAAACGAGCCAACCTATCAAACTCAGTCTCGTATTGCTCAACAGTCATACTGCCCTGGACAAGCTGGGAGAATTGATGTCCCAACTGTACCAGATGACCTCTAGAAAAGTATTTGGCGAAGAATGCGGTCCTGAATTCTTTCCAAGTTCGGAAGGGTTCATTCTCCCTTAGTCTGATCTCTACAAAGTACCAGTCTTCCGCGGGTCCTTGGAGTAAATAAACGGCGGTCCTAATCTTCTCCGCCTCAATTGTTTGGAAGACCTCAAAGGTCTTCTCCATTTCTGAATCAAAGCTTTCGGTAGGTGTAAAGGTCGTGGCTCCCTTGAAGATGCAGGTGAAGGTCTCCTAATCTCCCCTAGAAATCCTCTGCTTCAGCGATTGGTGGCGGTGGCCGGTGGCGCACCCTCTGTTATGCAGTCTCTGGATAAGCCCCATCATCTCCCTCGAGGGTCCATCATTACTCATGGGGGTACCTCCTTCCTTAGATGCGGGCCCATGACACAGGGCCTGCAAGCAACACTGATTGGCGGGCTCACGATCAACCTCCATTTCAACAGCGGTGGTGGAACCTCACTCACTGAGGTACAGGGGTACTTCCTCCCCTTGGCTGAGGTAGTCCCGGCTGCCAGCACCTCTTTCGTCCTCTATTCATTTATAGCTGCTAGCATAATTAAGGGTTAGCTTCAACCATCACTTATTAGGGACATCAAAATTGAGAATTGGTATTAGGTTAAATAGAAAATATTTTATTACAACCCATATAGTTCCGCGGTTCTTGTAATCCAAGACACATAAGACAAATACCCTACACGGTTTATTAACTAGGGACTAGTTCATGACCCGTCAACATAATTATTTGTCTTCATGAAAACTTCGCCAAGCTTCTCTCGAATCTCGGAAGATCCCTATGTCTCAGGCTCATCAAGTGTCCTGGCTAAGGCCGATGGCGGCTCTACCAGATCGTCCTTCTCTCTCTTATCTTCAGCTTGTTGTCTTTGTCCCTTCTGAAACTGAGGACACTTCGCCTTTTTGTGGTCCAAACTACAACACACAAAGCATCCACCAGTTATCCTCGGACATTGCGTTTTCTTGTATGGTCCCTTACACTGAAAGCATTTGATTGGCTTGGAAGCACTGCCAGACGAACCATTGCCTCTAGAGTCAGCCTTAGATTTAGATGGTCTATTATACATATGGGCCTTGCGCTCGGACTTCGAGCGTCCTGAACTCTTCTGAGTTGACTGTCCCTGACAGCCTCTCCTTGTTTGTTGGAGTGCTTGTCTCATTTCTCGGATCAGTCCTATGACCTTATATGTCAGCTCCATTTGTGCTCCGAGAAGATCGGGCACGTCCTTGTCAGGTTTTGTTACCTGAGGTATCTCTTGGTCGAGGGGGCATGTCCATCATGCTCCCACTCCATGGCGTCAGAGAGTGGGTGTACCTGCCCATTCTGCTCCTGTTCACTCGCCATGGTGACCTGTCAGATTTCCACAGAGTTCAATTATCAATACACGTATCTATACTACCCAGCCCCCACACTCAGTCCATCCTATTTGACTAAGTCACTAGAGGCTGACTAGGGTTATTGGGTTATCTGCATTTCTCGATACCACTTTAATGCATCGCGCCCGACCACGATCCGGGGACCTCAACCGCGATGAGCGGTCGGCCAGAGTACTCAAGTGGAGGCAGGCCCCACTCGAATATAAGGCCTAAGTCATAGAAGCAGATAACAAATATCTCAAATTTAATAATCGGATAAAATCAGAGTCACAACGAAAGTAAAATCATTAAGGGTCTACATGCCCTACATATGGTCAAGGCCCTATCAGGGTCCATAAACATATTTCTCTCAAAAGAAGGATGAGGTCCTCGAACCTCTGCAAAATCAGCTGACCCTTAATTCGACTCCAGGAGTCCGAGTCACCTACCTCTCGGGTCACGAAGCGAGAAAGAAAGGGCGCATGTGCATGAGCTTTGAAAGGAAAGCCCGATAAGTACCCATTTGGAATCTCAATGAAAATCCAAAGCAACCACGGATGATACAAGAAAAGTCAAAATGAACAAAATCGAGATATCATCAATCCACACAAAGCTGGGCCAAATCCCATACAAGTCAAACTCTTGGAGTCTACCACAACAACTGGCGGGGCTCCTAACAATGAGAATCTCAACAAAGAATTCCTAAGAGTTCACGAGTCATCTCCCTTAGCCGGTTTATCGGCCTCGGCCAATCACCCTCGGTCCGTAATGGTCAGTAGTGCTACTAAACATAGGCGTATTTACGCGTATAATATCCCATTTGGCGGAAAACAAGTTTACCAGTTATTACCCCCACTGGCGGGAAACAAAGATTACCAGTTATTACCCCTACTGGCGAGAAACAAAGATTACCAGTTATTACCCCCACTGGCTGGAAACAAAGATTACGAGGATGGGAGAATCCTTGAAACAGCATAGTTGGTGTATACCTTCACGGCGGTAGCACAAGCTCACGTGATTCCACGGCCGCGTCTTAGGTCAGCAGAATAGGCACACTCAACACTAACAAGCATACCCTACAGGATGCTAACATCTCAACATGCACACACTAACATTGAAGTAGGTGTCCAAGAGAACAAAATACGAGTGTATGCAATCATATCAAATTATGATATCAATGAAGCAATAAGCAATTCAAGGCGTAAGCAAGTCCAAAGAAATCCCGAAACCGGGTAGGAACGAGGCAAGTGTACTTACAAGAACAGACATAACAAAAGTCAAAAACACTCCGTAGAGTGGGGTAGTAGGCAAAAGTACTTACCTCCTTCTCGAGCTAGAAGCCTCTCCTAGTCTCCTCCTGGAATGCTTCTAAGTATCTTCGAGAAAATCTGATAATAGAGTTTCTATTAGAGTTAAAGTTCTAATGAAACCCTATGTCTCTAATTACACATGCATGACTCTCGTTCTTGTTGGGCTTAGGCCCACTAACGGGCCCTAAGGACTATCTTCTCGGGTTACTGGTCCTTATCCACTGTTTCCATGTTCTTTAGTTGACCCTAGACCCATCTTGGTCAAACCTGGTCAACTCTACTTAAATTGGTCAAACTTAGTCGACGCTAGTCTACTTGTCGAGTCTAACCTTATTTAGTCATCCCTAGTCACTTTAGTTGAATTGGGCCCATTTCAAGCCCATTACATGGTTTGGCTTGACCTTAGCCCTTTTTAACTAAAGAAGGGCATTTTAGTTATTTGGGTAATTTATGACCCTAGGGTTTAAGGTCCCCTCTTGTTTAGGGCTTAATTAGTTCCTTTGAATTATTTAGCAACCTTACTAAATAATTTCTGTAATTAACCCAATGTTGTCACATCTAAATGATCAAATAAATTAACCAATTAACTTTAGTTGAACTATTTAACTAACAAGTTAATTTAGTTAATTTTGTCGCGCTAGTAAAGTAGCCACATACTCTTCTTAATTAACTTAGTTAATTGGTTATGCCACTTTACTATAGGTCCATTATAGTCTTTGTAACTATACCAATTTAATTAATTGATAGTAGCAGCTACTTTGGTTAGAGACAAATCATTGTCATACTAACAAAGTTTCTCAATTATTTTAATTAATTGTCACATATAATAATTCCACAATTATTTAGATAATCGTCACAACTATAGTTTCATAAAACTATTCTTTTGATCATACTAATCAATTGTCACACTAATAAGGTTTTAAACCTCTATTAAAACCCTTAGTTAACTATAATCAACCAAATTCATTATTTATTGATTATTTTGTCACATTACTATGTTCCAAAATAATAAATCAAATAAGTGTCACACACCTAAGTTTCATTTTAATTAATCACATAACATAGTTTTCAAAATCTTTCAAAACTATACCCAACAGCTAGATCAAAATAATGTCACAACACTAAAGTTCTTTATAACTCTCATTAACCAATTAAATTACCCCTGATTTAATTAATTAAAATAATTATATATTTTTTCAAAAAAAATCCCTATCTTCTTCTTTCTCTCACCGCTGCCGAGTTCCCGGGCGGGAACTCCGCCAATCTCCTGGCGGGGCGTCATTGAGGTTTCCCCATGCGAGACTTCCCTTCGTCCAAAAGTTGTCTACAGGCCCTAATACTCACTTTTACATCTCTTCCCCCCTCTATGCGAGCTTCAACGGAGAAGATCGCCGGAGAATGGTATCTCCACGCCCGAGAGCCCTCACTACCTGCAGTTGATTCCCAGAGCTCCGTCGCGGCCTCACGATCAACTCCTGCGCACCACAACCTCCTTCCTCCCCCTCCCGGCACTGCTCCACTAAGGTTTCTGATTAAGCTCTCTTGTGAGCCCTACACCCCTAGCTATGATGCATCTAGCGCTAATTTGAAGGTCGGAGAAAGTTCTTACCATGATCGATTCTCCGGTCTTTGTCGGTGGTAGCGGAGACTCCCTCTCTCGGCCGTCGTTCGCTTCTCCGATCGAGCTTGCCGGCGACCTTCTTAGCTTTCTTCTTCTTGCTGTTTCAAGACGAACCAAGGGGTTGGTTTTATAGAGGGGAGGTAGGCGAATCGACAATAGCGTCCCGAATTACTTGCGCCGTCCGGAAATGGCGAGATTTACGGGCATAGCGCTTCGCTGACGGCCAGCGTTCTGGCGGGTTTGTGGCCGTTCGGGCAGCTGAGAAAGGGGAAGGTGCCTCGGGATCCGGTTTCTCAGATGAGAGGTGAGGATCGCTTGATCCCTTTCAGCGGCCGCGATTTAACCAACTAATCTCGAATCATGCCTGACCTAGATCTACGGTGCGATTTCATCATGTTCAGCGGCACGATTTATCCCACAATGTCTCGAGCTTGAAACCCATCATCGGATGGGCGATTCTCATGCGTCCATCATACCGTGAGGTCACCTCCACATCTCATCCATCTTTGCCTCGGATCCATACAGCGATGAGATAGATTTAACCTCCGATAAACCGTATTTGGTTGAACCATGACCGCCCATAATGCTCGTGATATACAACGATCATTGATCTCTTAATCTCAGCCGTTCATCCATTGTATTAAGGTTTTTCTCTGGAAAATTATCCAAAGGTCCTCGTTTGTTTTTAGGTTACACTTGAGTCCGACCTGTGAGAGGGGACAATTATGGTCCAGTCCTTGAAACTTTCAATAATTACCAAAAGGTCCTTCTAATCCCCCAACAACCCTAATTATGATTTTTCTCTGGAAAAATTATTCATGGATCCCTGGAATGCTTTTAGGTCACATTCTAGTCCATTCTCTGAGAGAGGGGACTATTTCCTTTTAGTCCTTAATACTTTACAAAATTATTTAGAGGTCCTTGAACTCCCAATTATTCCTAATTGGTCTTAAAATCTAATTTAATTCCCTTTTTAAAGCTTTTTAATTCTCCATCCTTCAAGCTTAAGGAATTAAATAAAATTTATGAATCTTATTTTTATGGAATATAAAAAAAATTTTATTCCTAAAATTCATGGATTTTACAATTATAATAACCTTGGACCTGCAACTTCTGAGCATAATTTTTCAACCTCTTGCTGAGATTTAAGCGCTTTGTTATCTCTGTTCTATTGATCCAATTCTCAAAGATTGTTTTACCAAAGCTACACCTTTTTGTATGCGACCAAACAAAGCCATCTTCTTTCCTATACTCATGTGTTCCTCTTTGACTGTCGGAAGAATAGGTGGGGGTGCAATGACTCAGAGCACATCACCAGGAAGCTCATGTTCACCACACTGTAGACAAGATTAGAAAGAAAAATATTAGTTTCAATCATAATAATTTCTACATTTACAAAGAGAAGGTTTGGGAAGGAACCATGCATATATTTAAACACTTGAAAGTTAACATCTGTCCTTTGATAGTTTTAAATGGCTGTTGTGTAAAGCCAAAGACATAAAGTGGCTAAGGCCACTCTATATGTCCACCCTGAGATGGTACTAGGATTCTGGGGTGCAGAATGGGAGAAACTATAGCTTTAATAACTTCTATAAGTTATAACCTAGACATTAAAAATTGTGGTATCAGATAATTGTAGTAATAAAAATTAACGTATCTATACAACAAATATATAAAACGTTAACATGAATTTTATACCGTTTCAAATCATAAACATAAATATATATAATAAGTGTTGTAATCCTCCAAAAAATTTAAAGAAAAATTTTATTGATCAAAAATATGATTTTCATGTTGATTACAATCTGTTATATATAGCAAAACTTGAAACCGTTATTGAAATAAAGCTCAAAGTATGAGAATACCCTTAATCTTAGTGAAATCCAAAAAAGGCCTAAAATCCCCTGAAACGATGGAATTTCCACCCCCTCTCATGGAATTTCTTTAATTTGCAATCGTAGAGGAAGATCTAGTTTGCCCTTTTTTTCGCTCCGAATCAGTAGCAAGTAAACCACTTATCCTATTCAAATTCTTTGTTCTTTTCTTATTGAAAATATATGTACTTTCCACAAAGAGAAGATCGTTATTGTCATAAGCTAGCATAAGATTCTTTGAACGATTGGCTACTGCCACTCATAATGAATCAAGCTTCCAAGTGCTAGTTAAGTTTGGGTGCTCAAGATGTAGGCTTTAGTAAGGTATTGTGAAGGCATCCTTTGGGGCTTGCAAATTTTCTGCATATACAAGTCTCATAGGTTGCCTACATCCAACTGTTGTATCTCTCACAGGAATTTGTACAGTTGAAGGAACAACCTTTCCCTATTAAGGATTGTAATAACCTTGGACTGGCAACTTCTGAGTTTCCTTTTTCAACCTCCTTCTGATATTTAATCTCTTTGCTATATCTGTGCTATTGATCCTATTCTCAAATATTGCTTTACCAAAGCTGCGCATTTTAGTATATGACCAGACAAAGCCATCTTCCTTCCTTTATTTAAGTGTTCCTCATTGACTGTAGGAAGAAGAGGTGGGGGTGCAATGATATTTCGGGGGGCACATAACCTTGAGAACGCTTCGTTGACTTACGTTGTAGACAAGATCGAAAAGAAAACTATTAGTCTTCAATCATAATAATTTCCATATTCACATAGACAAGGTTTGAGAGGGAACCATGCATACATAAAAACAATTGAAAGTTAACATTTGTGCTTGGAGGTCCCAAATTGTTGTTGTGTGAACCCAAAGACATAAAGTGACTAAGGCCACTAGACATGTTTTAACTTAGAAAGGCCTAGGATTATGTAGCCATAATGAGAGAATCTATAGCTTTCATAACTTCTATAAGTCATACCCTAAACCTTAAAAAGGGTGGTATCAGATATTTATAGTAATAAATAATAACGTGTCTATACAATAAATACCTAAAACGTTAACATGAATTATTTACCATTTCAAATCATAAAAATAAACATATAGAATAAATCTTTGTAATCCTTCAAAAAAATTTAAGGAAAATTTTATTGATCAAACTGATGCATGCCTTTCATGTTGATTACAATCAGCTATATATAGTAAAACTTGAAACCCTTATTGAAATAAAATTCAAAGTATGAGAATACCATTAATCTTAGTGAAATCCAAGAAAGGCCTAAAAGCCCCAGAAAAGATGTAATTTACATCCCCTTTCATGGGATTTCTTTAATTTTCAGTCGTTGAGCAAGATCAGGTTTTCCCCTTTTTCTCTCTGAATCAACAGCAAGTAAACCACTTATCATATTCAAATTCTTTGTTCTTTTCTTATTTAAAACATATGTACCTTCAACAAATAGAAGATCGTTAGTGTCATAAGCTAACATAAAATTCTTTGAATGATTAGCTACTGCCACTCGTAAGGAATCAAGCCTCCAAGTGCTAGTTATGTTTGGGTGGTCAAGATGTGGGCTTTAGAAAGGTATTGTGAAGGCATCCTTTGGAGCTTGCAAACTTTCTGATGATACAGGTCTCATGGGTTGCCTACATCCAACAGTTGTATCTCTCTCAGGAATTTGTGCATTTGTAGGAACAACCTTTCCCTATTTAGGATTATAATAACCTTTTACACGTAACTTCTGAGCTCGATTTTTCAACCTCTTGCTGAGATTTAAGAGCTTTGCTATCTCTGTCCTTTTTATCCAATTCTCAAAGGTTGCTTTACTAAAGCTAAACCTTTTTGTATGTGACCAGACAAAGCCATCTTCTTTCCTATATTCAAGTGTTCCTCTTTGACTGTAGGAAGAAGAGGTGGGGGTGCAACGACTCAGAGCACATCACAGGGAAACTCATGTTCACCACACTATAGACAAGATTAGAAAGAAAAATATTAGTCTTCAATCATACTAATTTCTACATTCACAAAGAGAAGGTTTGAGAAGGCACCATGCATATATTCAAACACTTGAAAGTTAACATCTGTGCTTTGAGAGTCGCAAATGGGTGTTGTGTAAACCCAAAGACATAAAGTGTCTAAGGACACTCTACAGTCCACCCTGAGATGGTACTAGGATTCTGGGGTGCAGAATGAGAGAAACTATATGTTTCATTACTTCTATTTTCATAACCTAAACCTTAAAAATGGTGGTATCAGATTTTTATAGTAATAAAAAATAACATATCTATACAATAAATACATAAAACGTTAACATGAATTATATACCATTTCAAATCATAACCATCAGCATATATAATAAGTCTTGTAATCCTTAAAAAAATTTAAAGGAAAATTTTATTGATAAAAAAGATTCCATTTCATGTTAATTACAATCTCTTATATATGGCAAAACTTGAAACTGTTATTGAAATAAAGCTCAAAATATGAGAATACCTTTAATCTTAATGAAATATAAAAGAGGCCTAAAAGCCCCTGAAAAGATGTAATTTTCATCCCCATTCGTGGAATTTCTTCAACTTTCAATCAAAGAGCAAGATCAAGTTTGCCCCTTTTTTTCTCCGAATCAACAACAAGTAAACCAGTTATCCTATTCAAATTCTTTGTTCTTTTCTTATTAAAAATATATGTACTTTCCACCAAGAGAAGATTGTTATTGTCATAAGCTAACATAAGATTCTTTGAATAATTAGCTATTGCCACTCATAAGGAATCAAGCTTCCTAGTGATAGTTAAGTTTGGGTGCTCAAGATGTGGACTTTAGTGAGATATTGTGAAGGCATCCTTTGGAGGTTGCAAACTTTCTGCAGATACAGGTCTCATGGGTTGCCTACATCCAACAGTTGTATCTCTCACAGGAATTTGTGCAGTTGCAGGAACAACCTTTCCCTGTTTAGGATTATAATAACCATGGACAGGCAACATCTGAGATTCCTTGTTCAACCTCTTACTGAGATTTAAGCGCTTTGCTATCTCTGTCCCTTTTTTCCAATTCTCAAAGATTGCTTTACCAAGGCTACACCTTTTTGTATGCGACCAGACAAAGCCATCTTCCTTCCTATATTCAAGTGTTCCTCTTTGACATTAGGTAGAAGAGGTGGGGGTGCAACGACTCAGAGAACATAATTGGGAAAATCATGTTCACCTTACTGTAGACAAGATTAAAAAAAAATATATTAGTCTTCAATCATAATAATTTCTATATTCGCAAAGACAATTTTTGAGAGGGCACCATGCACATATTCAAACACTTGAAAGTTAACATCTGAGCTTTGAGAGTCCAAAATTGTTGTTGTGTAAACCCAAAGACATAAAGTGGCTAAGGCCACTCTACATGTCCACCCTGAGATGGTACTAGGATTCGGGGGTGCAGAATGGGAGAAACTATAGCTTTCATAACTTCTATAAGTCATAACCTAAAACATAAAAATGGTGGTATCAGATTTTTATAGTAATAAAAAATAACGTGTCTATATAATAAATACATGAAACGTTCACAAGAATTATATATCATTTCAAATCATAAACATAAACATATATCATAAGTCTTGTAATCCTCAAAAAAATTTAACGAAAAATTTTATTGATCAAAAAGATGCGTTTCATGTTGATTACAATCTGTTATATATAGCAAAACTTGAAACCGTTATTGAAATAAAGCTCAAAGTATGAGAATACCATTAATCTTAGTGAAATCCAAAAAAGGCCTAAAAGCCCCTGAAAAGATGTAATTTTCATCCCCTTTCATGGAATTTCTTCGACTTTCAATCGTAGAGCAAGATCAAGTTTGCACCTTTTTCACTCCGAATCAACAACAAGTAAACCACTTATCCAATTCAAATTCTTTGTTCTTTTCTTATTGAAAATATATGTACTTTCCTCAAAGAGAAGATCGTTATTGTCATAAGCTAACATAAGATTCCTTGAATATTTAGCGACTGCCACTCATAAGGAATCAAGCTTCCATGTGATAGGTAAGTTTGGGTGCTCAAGATGTGGGCTTTAGTAAGGTATTGTGAAGGCATCCTTTGGTGCTTGCAAACTTTCTGCGAATCTGAGGTCTCATGGGTTGCCTACATCCAACGGCTTGTATCTCTCACGAGGAATTTCTTGCTTGATTGTAGGAACAACCTTTCCCTATTTAGGATTATAATAACCATGGACAGTAAACCCGAGCTTCCTTTTTCAACCTCTTGCTGAGATTTAACCGCTTTGCTATAATTGTGCTTTTGATCCAATTCTCAAAGATGCGCATTTTAATATGTGACCAAACAAAGCCATCTTACTTCCTTTATTTAAATGTTCCTCTTTGACTGTAGGAAGAAGAGGTGGTGGTGCATTGACTCAGCGCACATAACAAGGCTTCTCACGTTCAGCACACTGTGGACAAGATCAGAAAGAAAAATATTAGTCTTCAATCATAATAATTACTATATTCACAAAGACAATTTTTGAGAGGGCACCATGCACATATTCAAACACTTGAAAGTTAACATCTGAGCTTTGAGAGTCCAAAATTGTTGTTGTGTAAACCCAAAGACATAAAGTGGCTAAGGCCACTCTACATGTCCACCCTGAGATGGTACTAGGATTCGGGGGTGCAGAATGGGAGAAACTATAGCTTTCATAACTTCTATAATTCATAACCTAAACCTTAAAAATGGTGGTATCAGATTTTTGTAGTAATAAAAAATAACATATCTATACAATAAATACATAAGACGTAAACATGAATTATACATCATTTCAAATCATAAACATAAACATATATAATAAGTCTTGTAATCCTCAAAAAAATTTAAAAGAAAATTTTACTTATCAAAAAGATGCCTTTCTTGTTGGATACAATCTGTTATATATAGCAAAACTAGAAACTGTTATTGAAATAAAGCTCAAAGTATGAGAATATCATTAATCTTAGTGAAATCCAAAAAACGCCTAAAAGGTAATTTTCATCCCCTTTCATGGAATTTCTTAAACTTTCAATGCATTAGAGAGCAAGATCAAGTTTGCCCCTTTTCTCTCCTCTAATCAACAAGTAAACCACTTATCCTATTCAAATTCTTTTGTTCTTTTCTTATTGAAAATATATGTACTTTCCACAAAGAGAAGATCGTTATTATCATTAGCTAACATAAGATTCTTTTGAATAATTAGATCGCCACTCAAAAGGAATCAAGCTTCCAAGTGATAGTTAAGTTTGGGTGCTCAAGATGTGGGTTTTAGTAAGGTATTGTGAAGGCATCCTTTCGAGGAGCTTGCAAACTTTCTGCGTAGATATCTGTGTCTCATGGGTTGCCTACATCCAACGATTTGTATCTCTCATGTGAATTTGTGCGATTCTGGGAACAACCTTTCCCTGTTTATGATTATAATAACCTAGGATGAGGCACCTCATCGAAGCTTCCTTTTCAACCTCTTTCTGAGATTTAAGCGCTTTGCTATCTCTTTTTTTTTTTTCCAATTCTCAAAAATTGCTTTACCAAAGCTACACCTTTTTGTATGCGACCAGACAAAGCCATCTTCTTTCCTATATTCAAGTGGTCCTCTTTGACTGTAGGAAGAAGAGATGGGGGGGTGCAATGACTCAGAGCACATCACATAGAAACTCATGTTCACTACATTGTAGACAAGGTTAGAAAGAAAAATATTAGCGTTCAATCATAATAATTTGTACATTCACAAAGAGAAGGTTTGAGAAGGCACCATGCATATAATCGAACACTTGAAAGTTAACATCTGTGCTTTGAGAGTCGAAAAGGGTGTTGTGTAAACCCAAAGACATAAAGTGCCTAAGGCTACACTAAATGTCCACCCTGAGAAGGCACAGGATTCGGGGGTGCAGAATGGGAAAAACTATAGCTTTTATAACTTCTATAAGTCATAACCTAAACCTTAAAAATGGTGGTATCAGATTTTTATAGTAATAAAAAATAACGTGTCTATATAATAAATACATGAAACGTTAACATGAATTATATATCATTTCAAATCATAAACATAAACATATATAATAAGTCTTGTAATCCTCAAAAAAATTTAACGAAAAATTTTATTGATCAAAAAGATGCGTTTCATGTTGATTACAATCTGTTATATATAGCAAAAATTGAAACCGTTATTGAAATAAAGCTCAAAGTATGAGAATACCATTAATCTTAGTGAAATCCAAAAAAGGCCTAAAAGCCCCTGAAAAGATGTAATTTTCATCCCCTTTCATGGAATTTCTTCGACTTTCAATCGTAGAGCAAGATCAAGTTTGCCCCTTTTTCTCTCCGAATCAACAACAAGTAAACCACTTATCCAATTCAAATTCTTTGTTCTTTTCTTATTGAAAATATATGTACTTTCCTCAAAGAGAAGATCGTTATTGTCATAAGCTAACATAAGATTCTTTGAATTACTAGCTACTGCCACTCATAAGGAATCAAGCTTCCAAGTGATAGGTAAGTTTGGGCGCTCAAGATGTGGGCTTTAGTAAGGTATTGTGAAGGCATCCTTTGGTGCTTGCAAACTTTCTGGAATCTGAGGTCTCATGGGTTGCCTACATCCAACGGTTGTATCTCTCAGGGGAATTTAGCGATTTGTAGGAACAACCTTTCCTATTTAGGAATATAATAACCATGGACATGCAACTTCTGAGCTTCCTTTTTCAACCTCTTGCTGAGATTTAACCGCTTTGCTATAATTGTGCTATTGATCCAATTCTCAAAGATGCGCATTTTATTATGTGACCAAACAAAGCCATCTTACTTCCTTTATTTAAATGTTCCTCTTTGACTGTAGGAAGAAGAGGTGGTGGTGCATTGACTCAGTGCACATAACCAGGCTGCTCACGTTCAGCACGCTGTGGACAAGATTAGAAAGAAAAATATTAGTCTTCAATCATAATAATTACTATATTCACAAAGACAAGGTTTGAGAGGGAACCATACACATATTCAAACACTTGAAAGTTAACATCTGAGCTTTGAGAGTCCAAAATTGTTGTTGTGTAAACCCAAAGACATAAAGTGGCTAAGGCCACTCTACATGTCCACCCTGAGATGGTACTAGGATTCGGGGGTGCAGAATGGGAGAAACTATACCTTTAATAACTTCTATAAGTCATAACCTAAACCTTAAAAATGGTGGTATAAGATTTTTATAGTAATAAAAAATAACTTGTCTATACAATAAATACATAAAATGTTAACATGAATTATATATCATTTCAAATGATAAACATAAACATATATAATATGTCTTGTAATCCTCAAAAAAATTTAAAGGAAAATTTTAATTATCAAAAAGATGCTTTTCATGTTAATTACAATCTGTTATATATAGCAAAACTTGAAACCGTTATTGAAATAAAGCTCAAAGTATGAGAATACCATTAATCTTAGTGAAATCCAAAAAAGGCCTTAAAGCCCTTGAAAATATGTAATTTTCATCCCTTTCATGGAATTTCTTAAACTTTCAATCGTAGAGCAAGATCAAGTTTGCCCCTTTTTCTCTCCGAATCAACAACAAGTAAACCACTTATCCTATTCAAATTCTTTGTTCTTTTCTTATTGAAAATATATGTACTTTCCACAAAGAGAAGATGGTTATTGTCATAAGCTAACATAAGATTCTTTGAATAATTAGCTACTGTCACTCATAAGGAATCAAACTTCCAAGTGATAGTTTAGTTTGGGTGCTCAAGATGTGGGCCTTAGTAAGGTATTGTGAAGGCATCCTTTGGAGCTTGCAAACATTCTGTAGATATAGGTCTCATGGGTTGCCTACATCCAACAGTTGTATCTCTCACAGGAATTTGTGCAGTTGCAGGAACAACCTTTCCTTGTTTAGGATTATAATAACCTTTGAAAGGCAACTCTACGAGCTTCCAGCTTTTCAACCTCTTGCTGAGATTTAACCGCTTTGCTTTCTTTGTGCTATTGATCCAATTCTCAAAGATTGCTTTACCAAAGATGCACATTTTAGTATGTGACCAGACAAAGCCATCTTCCTTCCTTTATTTAAGTGTTCCTCTTTGGTAGCCGGAAGAAGAGGTGGGGTGCACAATGACTTCGGTAGCACATAACACGGTACTCACGTTGACCACCAGACGTAGACAAGATCAGAAAGAAAAATATTAGTCTTCAATCATAATAATTTCTATATTCACAAAGACAAAGTTTGAGAGGGAACCATATATACATAAAAACAGTTGAAAGTTAACATATGTGCTTTGAGAGTTCAAAATTGTTGTTGTAACTCCCCGACACAGATCCCAGGACCTCGGGCACGTCAACAGAGTACAAGGCCTAAGTAAACAGTAGTAGATAACAAAATAATAATCAAATATCTCAAATGACAGTAAATAATATCCTCAGGATAGTCACAGAGGAAATGAAATAAATCCTAAAGGGGCCACAGGCCCTACACAAGTCCAGGCCCTTAAAGTGTCCTAATAATCAAATAAAAAGTGTCCTCACAAAACAAACTCCTAGAGATATACTCCGACCTCGACAAGTATCCCCTTAACTCTCGCACGTCCCTGAGCTCGAGTCAACCTACTCCTCAGGACCTGAAATGAGAGAAAGAAAAATGTCATGAGCTTTTGAAAGGAAAGCCCATTAAGTACCCTGCAAGGATCTCAGAACGGTAAGATGAACCAAGATATCAATGAATAATGAATAATCAAGCAAAGGGGCTACACCCCATACAATCAGATCCTAGAATCCAGCCATGGCCCTCAGAGTCCTAGATAGGAAGTCCAATAACTTATTTCGCCAAAGTTTTTCCTCGAGCGGCCAAATTCTCGGTACGTAGAATCATAAAAGCAGCGACTCGGGGATCGCAAAACAACGACCTCGGTACGTGAAGGCGATTTAACATATGTCGCGCACTCGGTAGCGCCACCTCTCCACGTGTCGACACGGCCAGCGAATCATCCACACTGACGGGGAAACGGAGCCTCAGACTCCACTGCAACCGGGAGAAAGATGAGAACTCAGATGGCACATACCTCCCGGCCAGCACACATGACCATAGCTTATGATCAAGTATTGGCCCACGGGTGGGCATGTCCAAAAGAGCATTCAACAAACAGGTAGTGAAACTTTACACTCTTATCCGGACGGGGCATGGGCTCACGTGTTTTCACGGCCACGTGCCGGTCAACGGATCCTTGTGATCAGTAAACACTACCCCTAACGCTCAACCACACACATACAAAGAAGGAAGGCAACAAAAGTACGTATGTGTATGCATCAAATAAACAGATATCACAAATAAAAAAATACGCCGAGAACAGCATTTGTCAAATCAAAGAAACCCAAACAAGGGTAGAAGTGAGCAAAGGTATCTTACCTCCAAGCGAAAACCAACCGGTCAAACACTACTGTGTCAACGAAACTCAACGCTCCCCGTCGATATCTGATAGGCATGGATTCATACTCAACAATCGTACGCGTGATCATGAATTTCTTTACTTCTATAATGCATACTCAAATTAAATGGACCTGGCCCATTATTTACTCAACCTAAATCTCTTAAGACTAATTGACAACTTTAATAGAGTAATCTTCTTAATTAAGTTTGTAGATACCGTTGGATAATTGCCTTGCTTACCTATATCAGAACTTATTTAGTGTTGAATCCAATCTTTTATTTATGGGTAACTCTTGTTATTTCATGAAGGAAATCCCACTAATCACCATTAACAATTCTCATGTCTAATTAATCCAAAGTAATTCACCAATAATATTCTTAATGGCTTAACGGGTTATCGGGTTCGACCCTTCAGCACTATCATGTTTTCTTCCGATTTAATAGGTGTCACCCTTAATAATCAAGACCTATGTAGCAGTTAATTAACACCCCCCAATCTTCATGATCATCTCCCCTATTTTCTCTTTTTTCCAAGGTGTTATTATTTAAAATTTTTCCTAATTTATATATTAAAATCAATGGTTATCTATAAACCAAGGCGGGTTAACGGGTTTAGACCCGATAGAGATCCAAGACCCGCTAACATCAATGGTTAGTTAATAAACCAAAGCGGGTTAACGGGTTTGGACCCGATAAAGATCCAAGACCCGCTAACATCTTCTTCTTCAACCTCTGATCGCGCCCTTGACAGAGAGAAGATGGTGCCAGCTTTCGTGCGCTGGCCGCCGGTGACGGTCGGGAAGGCAGAGCCCTTCTACTTGGGTTCATCGCCGTTCGTGGGAGGAGCATGCCTCTTGGGCGGTCTCCGACCGAGGGT
The DNA here is from genome assembly GCA_026586065.1 of Dioscorea zingiberensis. NCBI lineage: Eukaryota > Viridiplantae > Streptophyta > Magnoliopsida > Dioscoreales > Dioscoreaceae > Dioscorea > Dioscorea zingiberensis. Next base: position 119,993 of record JAGGNH010000022.1, on the reverse strand, counting down.
TGAGATGTCTCTCGTCCCTCGTCGGAGCGCAGTCGCGCGCAGCCTGCCCCCTGTTCCTCGACGGCGGCCTGTCCTTCATCCGAAGGCCCTTCTTTATCCTACACCGATGCCCCTATCCTATGCATGCATGCTAGACTACAAGAACCGAATGGCGAGAGGATACATACCGGCGTTCGTGGCCTGTCCCTTGCGACCTGGGTTCTTTCCCCGTTCTTGATTCCCAGGAGGTGAGCCTACGACTCGAACGCGAGCCTTGGCATTCTTTTCTCTTCCTCCTCCTCTCACTGTCTCTCGCGTCTTCGCGGTGTGCCTCACTAGTGCTCCGGTTATCTTTTTCTCTTTGTTCTTGAAATCCAGCTGCCTATGTTCTATTTATATCTAATTAACGATTAGATAAACTCATGGTTTGAGTTTATCTTGAAGTTTTGATCATTTTAAAACTCTGAATTGCAGGTTTTATGGCGCTGCAAGGGTCAAAGCGGTGGCGTTAGCCGGGCGCTACCGCCCGTGAGCCCAGTTTCTGATTTGGGCCGTCTATTCTTGTAACCCAGCCAATTGCAGCCGTCCATCCATCTTTTCCCATGCACGTGCATGGATGGTGGGGCGTTTATGCTAAGTAACCCCTGGAGTTTAATTTAATTACTGTAGTTCAAAGTTCAATAGAGTATGAAATTCTCTCCCGGTCCTTCCATCGGATGAATTTCCATCTAAGTCCCTAGCCTGTGAGATGGGATAATTTTCCTTCTGTCCCTTAGAAAATTATAATCACATTCCGATCCCTGACAGACCCAAAATCTTTGTTTAGGATTTTCCAAATCAACTATTTCCCCTACTTAGACCAGGTCTAAGTTTTCCTTTAATTAAAATAAGTGAAATATCTTATCCATCCTAAAAATCAAAAATCTAGAATATAAACTAGATAAACTTTTAATTGCATGTAATCTCTTTCTCCAATTAAACCAAATTAGAGATAAATAAAAGTAAAATTTAAAAATAGCAAAACACTAAAATGATTATTTAAAACCCTTGGGTTTCATAGTTGTTGTGTAAACACAAAGAGATAAAGTGACTAAGGCCACTGGACATGTTTACCCTTAGATGGTAGTAGGATTCTGGAACCACAATGAGAGAAACTATACCTTTCATAACATCTATAAGTCATACCCTAAACCTTAAAAACGGTGGTATCATATATTTATAGTAATAAATAATAAGGTGTCTATACAATAAATACATAAAATGTTAACATGAAATATTTACCTTTTCAAATCATAAAATTAAACATATAGAATAAATGTTGTAATCTTGAAAAAAATTTAAAGGAAAATTTTATTGATCAAACTGATGCATGCCTTTCATGTTGATTACAATCATCTATATATAGTAAAACTTGAAACCCTTATTGAAATAAAATTCAAAGTATGAGAATACCATTAATCTTAGTGAAATCCAAGAAAGGCCTTAAAAGACCCGGAAAAGATGTAAGTTACATCCCCTTTCATGGAATTTCTTTAATTTTCAGTCGTAGTGCAAGATAAGGTTTTCCCCATTTTCTCTCCATATCAACAGCAAGTAAAACACTTTTCCTATTTAAATTCTTTGTTCTTTTCTTATTAAAACTTATGTACCTTAAACAAATAGAAGATTGTTAGTGTCATAAGCTAACATAAAATTCTTTGAATGATTAGCTGCTGCCACTCGTAAGGAATCAAACCTCCTAGTGCTAGTTAAGTTTGGGTGCTCAAGATGTGGGCTTTAGTAAGGTATTGTGAAGGCATCCTTGCGGCTTTCATAAACTTTCGATGAATCTGAGGTCTCATGGGTTTGCCTACATCCAACAATTGTATCTCTCGGGGAATTTGTGCGATTGCGGAACAACCTTTCCCTATTTAGGATTATAATAACCTTGGGCAGGCAACTTCAAACCTTCCTTTTTCAACCTCTTGCTTTGAGATTTAAAGCGTTTTGCCATCTACGTCCTTTCTTTCCAATTCTCAAAGATTGCTTTACCAAAGGTACACCTTTTGTATGCGACCAGACAAAGCCATCTTTTTTCCAATATTCAAGTGTTCCTCTTTGACTATAAGAGGAAGAGGTGGGGGTGCAACGACTCAGAGCACATCACAGGGAAACTCATGTTCACCACACTATAGACAAAATTAGAAAGAAAAATATTAGTCTTCAATCATAATAATTTCTACATTCACAAAGAGAAGGTTTGAGAAGGCACCGTGCATATATTCAAACACTTGAAAGTTAACATCTGTGCTTTGAGAGTTGCAAATATGTGTTGTGTTAACCCAAAGACATAAAGTGGCTAAGGCCACTCTACAGCCCACCCTGAGATGGTACTAGGATTCTGAGGTGCAGAATTAGAGAAACTATAGTTTTCATAAGTTCTATTTTCATAACCTAAACCTTAAAAATGGTGGTATAAGATTTTTATAGTAATAAAAAATAACGTGTCTGGACAATAAATACATAAAACGTAAACATGAATTATATATCATTTCAAATCATAAACATAAACACATATAATAAGTCTTGTAATCCTCAAAAAAATTTAACGAAAAATTTTATTGATCAAAAAGATGCGTTTCATGTTGATTACAATCTGTTATATATAGCAAAACTTGAAACCGTTATTGAAATAAAGCTCAAAGTATGAGAATACCATTAATCTTAGTGAAATCCAAAAATGGCCTAAAAGCCCTTGAAAAGATGTAATTTTTATCCCGTTTCATGGAATTTCTTCAACTTTCAATCATAGAGCAAGATCAAGTTTGCCCCTTTTTCTCTCCGAATCAACAACAAGTAAACCACTTATCCTATTCAAATTCTTTGTTCTTTTCTTATTGAAAATATATGTACTTTCCACAAAGAGAAGATCGTTATTGTCATAAGCTAACATAATATTCTTTGAATAATTAGCTACTGCCACTCATAAGGAATCAAGCTTCCAAGTGATAGTTAAGTTTGGGTGCTCAAGATGTGGGCTTTAGTATGGTATTGTGAAGTCATACTTTGGAGCTCGCAAACTTTCTGCAGAAACAGGTCTCATGGGTTGCCTACATGCAACAGTTGTGTCTCTCACAAGAATTTGTGCAGTTGCAGGAACAACGTTTCCCTATTTAGGATTATAATAACCTTGGACAGGCAACTTCTGAGCTTCCTTTTCAACCTCTTGTTGAGATTTAAGCGCTTTGCTATCTTTGTTTGTTTTTTCAAATTCTCAAAGATTGCTTTACAAAATCTATACCTTTTTGTCTGTGGCCCGACAAAGCCATCTTCTTTCCTATATTCAAGTGTTCCTCTTTGACTGGAGGAAGAAGAGGTGGGGGTGCAACAACTCAGAGCACATCACAGGGAAACTCATGTTCACCACACTGTAGACAATATTAGAAAGAAAAATATTTGCATTGAATCATAATAATTTGTACATTCACAAACAGAAGGTTTGAGAAGGCACCATGCTTAGATTCAAACACTTGAATGTTAACATCTGTGCTTTGAGAGTCGCAAATGGGTGTTGCGTAAACCCAAAGACATAAAGTGGCTAAGGCCACTCTACATGTCCACCATGAGATGGTACTAGGATTCGAGGGTGCAAAATGGGAGAAACTATAGCTTTCATAACTTCTATATGTCATAAGCTAAACCTTAAATATGGTGGCATTAGATTTTTATAGTAATAAAAAATAACGTGTCTATACAATAAATACATAAAACGTTAATATGAATTATATATCATTTCAAATCATAAACAAAAACATATATAATAAGTCTTGTAACCCTCAAAAAAATTTAACTGAAAATGGTATTAATCAAAAAGATGCTTTTCATGTTGATTACAATCTGTTATATATAGCAAAACTTGAAACTGTTATTGGAATAAAGCTCAAAGTATTAGAATACCATTAATCTTAGTGAAATCCAAAAAAGGCCTAAAAGCCCCTGAAAAGATGTAATTTTCATCCCCTTTCATGGAATTTCTTCGACTTTCAATCGTAAAGCAAGATCAAGTTTGCCCCTTTTTCTCTCCGAATCAACAACAAGTAAGCCACTTATCCTATTCAAATTCTTTGTTATTTTCTTATTGAAAATATATGTACTTTCCACAAAGAGAAGATCGTTATTGTCATAAGCTAACATAAGATTCTTTGAATAATTAGCTAGTGCCACTCATAAGGAATCAAGCTTCCAAGTGATAGGTAAGTTTGGGTGCTCAAGATGTCGGCTTTAGTATGGTATTGTGAAGGCATCCTTTGGAGCTTGTACACTTTCTGCAGATAAAGGTCTCATGGTTTGCCTACATCTAACAGTTGTATCTCTCAGAGGAATTTGTGCAGTTGTAGGAACAACATTCCCTATTTAGGATTATAATAACCTTGGACAGGCAACTTCTGAGCTTTCTTTTTCAACCTCTTGCTGAGATTTAACCGCTTTGCTATCTTTGTGCTATTGATCCAATTCTCAAATATTGTTTTACCAAAGATGCGCATTTTAGTATGTGACTAAACAAAGCCATCTTCCTTCCTTTATTGAAGTGTTCCTCTTTGACTGTAGGAAGAAGAGTTGGGGGTGCAATGACTCAGTGACGCCGGGCAGGGTAGTGGTTATCCCGCGGGTTAGCCGGGTCTAAGGACCGCAAGGAAGAACAAACGAAGAACCAAAGAACCAGAGAAAATACTCTTAAATTCAAGAAAATATTATTACTCAAAATTCAATAATAAAAAACGAACTCACAAGCCGGGTTAAATAGCCTCAAAAATTAACCTAGAAACCTTATTATCTAATTTAAATTTGCTAAAATTGACAAATTATTATTTAAAACTAAACTTATGTAAACTTAAAACTCTAAACAAATCAGATAACTCCTAAAAATCCGAGATCAAATCAGATTCAAATCCTATCCTAATTTGGCATATGAAATATTATCAAAAATAGAAAAAGGACCAAAAACCCTAACTTGGCGCATTAAATATTTCTAAAAATAGAAAAAAACTAAAATTCTCTCTAATATGACGGAACCATGTCGTGCGCGCCGTAAAGAGCTTTCCGAATTGGGGTCAAACGCCCGATTCTGATATCGGTAGCCAAAGTTATGGCCAAAATACCGAACCACACCCAAAACCGACCCAATCTTGAAATTTACTCGATAACTTCCCATCTTTACGATGACCCGCCAACTCAGCACCAATATTTGACTCGAGCCTCCTGCATCAGTCACCCCGGGTTAGAAAGAACTCGACCCCGAGTTCGACTGCACCTCTGTTGTTAGGTTTGGATCTCCATGCTTGATCTCAATCAAAACCCTAGAGACAGAAAGTAGGTTAGTAGTGTTGGTTACCGGGCCAGGAGGGTTTTCCTCCCATCGAGTTACCAACACAACGCTAGTCCCATCATCATCATAGATGGGCTCACCAATCTCCTCCTCGAACTCGCCAATTTCCTCCTCGTAGTCGTCATAGATGGGAGAGATCTCCTCATCCACATCATCGTTGAAGATGGGGCAAATCTCCTCCTCCGCATCATCGTTGAAGATGGGCGAGATCTCCTCCTCCGCATCATCATCGTAGATGGGTTGGTAGATGGTTTGGCCAAACCTGTGATCGCTATGATTATGGTGCTGGACTTCCTCAGCGGGAACCTGCCCATGATAACCACGATCAAAATCGATCGCTGCCAAATGCCTTGATAATTTCTTGACTTGCCTCTACAAATCTTTGATCATCAAGCGTTGGGTTAACTACGCGACTTGACTTTGTAGATCCTTATTCATCGCCTCCAATGCGCTCAGGTCACGGTATTGCACTTCCTCAATCGGAACCTCTCCAACCCGATGACCACGACCACCAGTCATTGATGTCGCTGATGACGCTTCCCAGGAAGATGATGAGTTCTGATACCAACTGACACCGGGCAGGGTAGTGATTATCCCGTGGGCTAGCCGGGTCCAAGGACCGCAAGAAAGAACAAACGAAGAACCAAAACACCAGAGAAAATACTCTTAAATTCGGGAAAATATTATTAGTCAAAATTCAATAATAAAACACTAACCCACAAACCGGGTTAAATAGCCTCAAAAATTAACCTAGAAACCTTATCATCTAATTTAAATTTGCTAAAATTGATAAATTATTATTTAAAACTAAACTTATCTAAACTTAAAACTCTAAACAAATCAGATAACTCCTATCCTATACTAATTTGGCATATGAAATATTAGCAAAAATAGAAAATAGACCAAAAACCCTAATTTGGCTGATTATATATTTCTAAAAATATAAAAAAAAACTAAAATTATCTCTAATATCACGGCCCCATGTCGTGCACGCCGCAAAGTGCTTTCCGAATTGGGGTCGAACGCCCGATTCTGATATCGGTAGCCAAACTTATGGCCAAAATACCAAACCACACCCAAAACCGACCCAATTTTAGAAATGACACAATAACTTCCCATCTTTACGTTGACCCGCCAACTCCGCACCAATTTTTGACTCGAGCCTCTTGCATCACTCAGAGCACATAACCAGGCTGCTCACGTTCAGCACGTTGTGGACAAGATAAAAAAGAAAAATATTAGTCTTCAATCATAATAATTTCTATACTCACAAAAACAAGGTTTGAGGGGGCACCATGCATATATTCAAACACTTGAAAGTTAACATCTGTGCTTTGAGAGTCGCAAATGGGTGTTGTGTAAACCCAAAGACATAAAGTGGCTAAGGCCACTCTACATGTCCACCCTGAGATGGTACTAGGATTCGGGGGTGCAGAATGGAAGAAACTATAGCTTTCATAACTTCTATAAGTCATAACCTAAACCTTAAAAATGGTTGTATAAGATTTTTATAGTTAAAAAAATAACGTGTCTATACAATAAATACATAAAACGGTAACATGAATTATATATCATTTCAATTCATAAACATAAACATATATAATAAGTCTTGTAATCCTCAAAAAAAAATTAAAGGAAAATTTTAATTATCAAAAAGATGCCTTTCATGCTGAATACAATCTGTTATATATAGCAAAACTTGAAAACGTTATTGAAATAAAGCTCAAAGTATAAGAATACCATTAATCTTAGTGAAATCCAAAAAAGGCCTAAAAGCCCTTAAAAAGATGTAATTTTCATCCCCTTTCATGGAATTTCTTAAACTTTTCGATGATTAAGTAGAGCAAGATCAAGTTTGCCCCTTTTTTCTCCGAATCAACAACAAGTAAACCACTTATCCTATACAAATTCTTTGTTTTTTTCTTATTGAAAATATATGTACTTTCAATAAAGAGAAGATCGTTATTGTCATAAGCTAACATAAGATTCTTTGAATAATTAGCTACTGCCACTCATAAGGAATCAAGCTTCCAAGTGATAGTTAAGTTTGGGTGCTTAAGATGTGAGCTTTAGTAAGGTATTGTGAAGGCATCCTTTGGAACTAGCAAACATTCTGCAGATACAGGTCTCATGGGTTCCCTGCATCCAACAGTTGTATATCTCACAGGAATTTGTGCCGTTGCAGGAACAACCTTTCCTTGTTTAGGATTATAATAACCTTTGACAGGCAACTTCTGAGCTTCCTTTTTCAACCTCTTGCTGAGATGTAACCGCTTTGCTATCTTTGTGCTATTGATCCAATTCTCAAAGATTGCTTTACCAAAGATGCGCATTTTAGTAGGTGACCAGACAAAGCCATCTTCCTTCCTTTATTTAAGTGTTCCTTTTTGACTGTCGGAAGAAGAGGTAGGGGTGCAATGACTCAGCGCACATAACCAGGCTGCTCATGTTCAGCACGCTGTACACAAGATCAGAAAGAAAAATATTAGTCTTCAATCATAATAATTTCTATATTCACAAAGACAAGGTTTGAGAGGGAACCATTCATACATAAAAACAGTTGAAAGTTAAAATATGTGCTTTGAAAGTCCAAAATTGTTGTTGTGTAAACACAAATACATAAAGTGACTAAGGCCACTGGACATGTTTACCCTTAGATGGTAGTAGGATTCTGGAGCCACAATGAGAGAAACTATAGCTTTCATAACTTCTATAAGTCATACCCTAAACCTTAAAAACGGTGGTATCATATATTTATAGTAATAAATAATAAGGTGTCTATACAATAAATACATAAAACGTTAACATGAAATATGTACCTTTTCAAATCATAAAAATAATCATATAGAATAAATGTTGTAATCCTGAAAAAAATTTAAAGGAAAATTTTATTGATCAAACTAATATGCATGCCTTTCATGTTGATTACAATCAGCTATATATAGTAAAACTTTAAACATTTATTCAAAAAAAATTCAAAGTATGATAATACCATTAATCTTAGTAATATCCAAGAAAGACCTAAAAGCCCCGGATAAGATGTAATTTACATCCTCTTTTATGGAATTGCTTTAATTTTCATTCGTAGAGCAAGATCCGGTTTTCCCCTTTTTCTCTCCGAATCAACAACAAGTAAACCACTTATCCTATTCAAATTCTTTATTCTTTTCTTATTTAAAACATATGTACCTTCCACAAATAGAAGATCGTTAGTGTCATAAGCTACTGCTACTCGTAAGGAATCAAGCCTCTTAGTGTTAGTTAAGTTTGGGTGCTCAAGATGTGGGCTTTAGTAAGGTATTGTGAAGGCATCCTTTGGAGCTTGCAAACTTTCTGATGATACAGGTCTCAAGCGTTGCCTGCATCCAAAATTTGTATCTCTCACAGGAATTTTTGCAGTTGCAGGAACAACCTTTCCCTATTTAAGATTATAATAACCTTGGACAGGCAACTTCTGAGCTTCCTTTTTCAACCTCTTGTTGACATTTAAGCACTTTGCTATCTCTGTCCTTTTTATCCAATTCTCAAAGATTGCTTACCAAAGTTACAACTTTTTGTATGCGACCAGACAAACCGATCTTCTTTCCTAAATTCAAGTGTTCCTCTTTGACTATAGGAAGAAGAGGTGGGGGTGCAACGACTCAGAGCACATCACTGGGAAACTCATGTTCACCACACTATAAACAAGATTATAAAGAAAAATATTACTCTTCAATCATAATAATTTCTACATTCACAAAGAGAAGGTTTGAGAAGGCACCATGCATATATTCAAACACTTGAAAGTTAACATCTGTGCTTTGAGAGTCGCAAATATGTGTTGTGTAAACCCAAAGACATAAAGTGCCTAAGGCCACTCTACAGTCAACCCTGAGATGGTACTAGGACTCAAGGTACAGAATGAGAGAAACTATAGCTTTCATAACTTCTATAAGTCATAACCTAAACCTTAAAAATGGTGGTATCAGATTTTTATAGTAATAAAAAATAACGTGTCTATACAATAAATACATAAAACGTTAACATGAATTATATATCATTTCAAATCATCAACATAAACATATATAATAAGTCTTGTAATCCTTAAAAAAAATTTAACGGAAAATTTTATTGATAAAAAAGATCCTTTTCATGTTGATTACAATCTGTTATATATAGCAAAACTTGAAACCGTTATTGAAATAAAGCTCAAAGTATGAGAATACCATTAATCTTAGTGAAATCCAAAAAAGGCCTAAAAGCCCTTGAAAAGATGTAATTTTCATCCCCTTTCATGGAATTTCTTCAACTTTCAATCTTAGAACAAGATAGAGTTTGCCCCTTTTTCTCTCCGAATCAACAACAAGTAAACCACTTTTCCTATTCAAATTCTTTGTTATTTTCTTATTTAAAATATATGTACTTTCCACAAAGAGAAGATCGTTATTGTCATAAGCTAATATAAGATTCTTTGAATAATTAGCTACTGCCACTCATAAGGAATCAAGCTTCCAAGTGATAGTTAAATTTGGGTGCTTAAGATGTGGGCTTTAGTAAGGTATTGTGAAGGCATACTTTGGAGCTTGCAAACTTTCTGCAGAAACTGGTCTCATGGGTTGCCTACATCCAACAGTTATATATATCTCCCATAGGAATTTGTGCAATTGCAGGAACAAAATTTCCCTATTTTGGATTATAATAACCTTGGACAGGCAACTTTTGAGCTTCCTTTTTCAACTTCTTGTTGAGATTTAAGTGCTTTGCTATCTATTTTTTATTCCATTTCTCAAAGATTGCTTTACCAAAGTTATACCTTTTTGTTTGCGACCAGACAAAGCCATCTTCTTTCCTATATTCAATTGTTCCACTTTGACTGTAGGAAGAAGTGGTGGGGGTGCAACGACTCTGAGCACATCACAGGGAAACTCAAGTTCACCACATTGTATACAAGATTAGAAAGAAAAATATTAGCGTTCAATCATAATAATTTGTACATTCATAAAGAGAAGGTTTGAGAAGGCACCATGCATATATTCAAACACTTGAAAGTTAACATCTGTACTTTGAGAGGCGCAAATGGGTGTTGTGTAAACCCAAAGACATAAAGTGGCTAAGGACACTCTATATATCCACCCTGAGATGGTACTAGGATTCAGGGGTGCACAATGGGAGAAACTATAGCTTTTATAACTTCTATAAGTCATAAGCTAAACCTTAAATATGGTGGTATCAGATTTTTATAGTAATAAAAAATAACGTGCCTATACAATAAATACATAAAACGTTAACATGAATTATATATCATTTCAAATCATAAACATAAACATATATAATAAGTCTTGTAATCTTCAAAAAAATTTAAAGGAAAATTTTATTGCTAAAAAAGTTGTGTTTCATGTTGATTACAATCTGTTATAGATAGCAAAACTTGAAACCGTTATTGAAATAAAGCTCAAAGTATGAGAATACCATTAATCTTAGTGAAATCCAAAAAAGGCCTCAAAGCCCCTGAAAAGATGTAATTTTCATCCCCTTTCATAGAATTTCTTCGACTTTCAATCGTAGAGCAAGATCGAGTTTGCCCCTTTTTCTCTCCGAATCAACAACAAGTAAACCACTTATCCTATTCAAATTCTTTGTTCTTTTCTTATTGAAAATATTTGTACTTTCCTCAAAGAGAAGATCGTTATTGTCATAAGCTAACATAAGATTCTTTGAATATTTAGCTACTGCCACTCATAAGGAATCAAGCTTCCAAGTGATAGGTAAGTTTGGGTGCTCAAGATGTGGGCTTTAGTAAGGTATTGTGAAGGCATCCTTTGGAGCTTACAAACTTTCTGCAGATACAGGTCTCATGGGTTGCCTACATCCAACAGTTGTATCTCTCACAGGAATTTGTGCAGTTGCAGGAACAACCTTTCCGTATTTAGGATTATAATAACCTTGAACAGGCAACTTCTGAGCTTTCTTTTTCAACCTCTTGCTGAGATTTAACCGCTTTGCTATCTTTGTGCTATTGATCCAATTCTCGAAAATTGTTTTACCTAAGATGCGCATTTTAGTATGTGACCAAACAAAGTTATCTTCCTTTCTTTATTGAAGTGTTCCTCTTTGACTGTAGGAAGACGAGGTGGGGGTGCAACGTGTAAAACCCGCCTTGAAATAAAAAAGAATTTTTATTTATTTATTTCCAGAATTTATTAAATAGTAATTTAATATGGTAAGCGATGGAATTTGGGAAAAATATAAAGGCCAATTAATCCAGTATTAATTAGATAAGATTAATTATTGAGAAAAACAGATAGATTCAAATCTCGAGAAAAAAATAGGTATAGTCTGGGATTGAGACAACCCCGTGATGTCATCGTGCGCTGTGATCTTTGGGTCGTGCGACGGGATTTTCTCTCGGATCCGCAGTGGACCCTGATTGGGACTCCGTGATCCCACTATCGGACATGTGAGGCTACAGGAACCCGTAACTCTACAGTACCACATATGGAGTTACAATAATTATAAATTTTAAATTAAAATATATTATTATATATATTTAATGATAATGATAGAAAAGGAGAAAGATTTTTGTAAATCCCTCTCTCTTCCCCCTTTTGTTCTTCTCACACCCGCGTCCCCTCCACTCAACCTCACCCTCTCTTTCGACCGAGCGCCGGGCGAAGCCCCCTCGCCATATGGTACCGCCGGGCACGCTGGACCCCGGTCTCCCAGGTATGGCGCCGCTGTGTGCGACTGCAAGTGAAGCCGCAAGTAGCTCCCGCCTCCTTACATTTGGCGGATTCCGGTGTGCTCCGAGTAGATCCGGTGAGCCCTGACACCGGCGACAACCCCGACCGCTGCCAGCAGCGACCTCACCAGCTGCCCTTTTTCAACGCCCTCGCGCGCCAAATTTGCCTGCTGCCATTACCACGCGCCGCGTCGCCACTGGGCGGACCTCCGCACTGTAGCTCTGTCCGGCCATATCCCTCTATCTCTAAGATCCGACGACGAGTAGATCTTACAGCCCCAAGATTTTCGTCGCTAGATTTCATCCTTCTCCGGCGCAGCTCGAGCACCGACAACAACCCTTTTCTCCGGTGAGCACTTCTATACATCATGTGGCCGAGGGAGATCAATTAGAGGTCGATTGGCCAAGAATTTTGCATAAGAGGATTGATTCAATTGCATGGGATTATAGGGCAGTGGAATAAAAGTAATTAAGGGGATTTGCATGATTTATGATTTGGTAATTTCATGAAAGAATTAGGGATGAAATGTGATAGTTGTATGTTTGTATAAGCTTTCAGGTTTCAGTGATGTATGGATTATGAAACCCATGTGTAATGGTATGTTGGCGAATGTTTGTATAATTTCGGGGCCCTCCAAATAGAGGAGGTGCTGCCAAATTTTCATAGAAATCTTAAAGTAGATTATAGTTGAGTGAATCTCCAAAAGCATGCTTAACGAATGAATGGTATGTAATCGTAGAATGGATTGTCGATCTATTGCCATATTTAGAGGATGCATATATTGAGTCGATAAAATGTCTCAAAGGGAACCCGATTTCTTGGACTGATTTATTGGGCAGATTTGATTCATGGACCTGGTTCCAGGATCATTTGGTTTTGCTTTACATTTGCTACTGTGGAATCTTGAGCTTCTACCTTTGTATTGGTTTTGTTGTGAATTCTTAAGTTGTTAATGGAGTCAGGTTATACATTTTTCATACAACAGCTTGGTTGGATAGTTGTTGAAGTTAGGTGGGTTCTAAAACTTAATGGTGTTGGTAATGAACCCCAATTCTGATCAGAATGAAAGTGTATATTGGGAAGATATTGTATTGAATGTTTGGGAAGGAATGGTAAAGATTTTGGGCTTCAATTTCATGATTTAGTTAGTTACTGTAGCTGTAATGAAATTGTGGAATAAGAACTTCAATGTTTTAAAAAAGACTCGGAATTTAATTCCAATCGTCCCGATAGTTTGGGTGTATATTTAAACTAATAAAAATGGTGAGGGCAGGTGTCTAAGAGCCCATATCCATCGGTTACGAATTTAAAAGATGACATTTCGGTAAATTCACAAGTAGGGTGATTTAATGCATGTAATGCATTCCTTTTGATATAAAATGTTATGTGATGAACATTTACCATGTTTAGGATGTGGTGAGGTGGTCGAGGACCTTAGTGGAAGACTCTAGCCTGGGTAGGTCCTAGAAGTTTAATGAGGTAGGCTCTCACACCGGGTGTAGTGAGTATTTCTAACTCCCTACCCTACTTGTGATTTCTTTCTATTCATATATATATTCGAGATGGATTGTTTCCTTGGATATATACTTGTTGTTCAGTATATTCGGTAGGATATCACACGGGTGTTGTGAGTATTTCTAACTCATAGTATTCTCTTGATTCTTGTTGTTGTTGTGCTAGATGGATGTTGGAGTCCATCTTTTGATACCTGCTCTGTCTGTTGACATGTTATGCTTGTTGCATTTATCTGAGCTTGTATGTGCCGATATGATCCGCTTTGGAGTGTGATTTTCCTATTTATGCTTGTTTGAGCTTTCTGATATTGCTCCGCTCAGTCTGTTGATACTCGGTTTGAGTATTCCTTCCTCCTACCCTGCTTGTGATTTGCTTCTAGCCAGGTAGGCTCTCGCACGGGAGGTTTGTGAGTATTCCTTCCTCCTACCCTACTTTGATGTCGTGCTCTTATTTCCACGAGAGGTTCCCAATACATATTCGAGATGGGTTTCCTCATATGTGTTTGCTTTATATCTCTAAGAGATTGTTGTTTGTATGTTTTCTTATGTGTATTTGAGTAGAGGTTACTCCTTAGATATGTATTGGCTTCCGATCTCAATGAGGTCATTGATCTTTATATATTCAAGATGTTGCTGCCTTGGATATATATATATATACCTGTTGTTAGGTATTTGTACTAGTAATCTCTTACTTTCAGGCATGATATATCAGATGGATGCCCCGGCAGAGGGCGTATAATATCTGGCCACGAGCACTTGATGCTCCATCGGACGGATGCCCCGGCAGAGGGCGTATAATATCTGGGCACGAGCACGTGATGCTCTATCGGACGGATGCCCCGGTAGAGGGCGCATAATATCTGGCCACCTGGCTCAATCAGAGGGTGGCATTTTCTGACCATGTGCACATGTATGCTATAGCGCAGTCTGGCTTAGGCCAAAGACGATGCCGATGGTGTCATTGATGTCGTAGACATCTTAGTATCCCATATTCCAGAGATTGAGAACATCTGTGGATTCATCCACATTTCCGAGACTTGTTATTTGCTTGTGATGTTGTTACTATTGCATATTTTCACTTCTTTTATTCTGTTCTTTGCTAGTGGCTTTTGCCACCTTTATCCATTTATTTGCGATCCTACTGGGCCTTTCTTTGGCTCATGCACTTGATGGATGTCTTCTCAGGTGACAACGAGGAGTAGGGTCGGGACTAGATAAGGATCTTACGAGTAGCTAGGAGCAGAACTCAGGAGAAAGCTTCCATGAGCGACCTAGCAAATGTGATGGGGATATGTTGAGTTGAGGTTTGCGGGCCTCCATTCCTTTCTAAGGGAGGACTTTGTGACATTCAGGACCAGTTAGGGTTTTGTATAAACCTCATATATTTTCTTCCGCTAATTTATAATTTTAACTCTGTATTGATTATCTGCTTATGTTACTTAGCCTTGCGTGCTTCAAGGGGAGACCCTATAAGCACACGGCGTTTGTCGCGTGCGCCGAGGCCTGGGATCCGGGTTCGGGGCGTGACACAACGACTCAGCGCACATAACCAAGCTGCTCACGTTTAGCACGTTGTGGACAAGATCAGAAAGAAAAATATTAGTCTTCAATCATAATAATTTCTATATTCACAAAGACAAGGTTTGAGAGGGCACCATGCATATATTCAAACACTTGAAAGTTAACATCTGTGCTTTGAGAGTCGCAAATGGGTGTTGTGTAAACCCAAAGACATAAAGTGGCTAAGGCCACTCTACATGTCCACCCTGAGATGGTATTAGGATTCGGGGGTGCAGAATGGGAGAAACTATTGCTTTCATAACTTCTATAAGTCATAACCTAAACCTTAAAAATGGTGGTATATGTAACATCCCAGAATTTTCTAAGTCCATTCTAGTAAATTTTTGAAATTTTAAATGAAGTTAATTAACTCAAAATTTAATTAATGACTATTAACCTCAGAGTTAAGAAAAATTAGAAGTTAATGGGGCCGAATTCAAGCCTCGCAAATATAGGGCCGAGAAAAGACATTATTGGGCCAGGCCAAGGTTACATAAAAAAAATTGGAGGTGGATGGTTGACAGTGTTAGATTAATTAAACCAGAGATTTAATTGAATATTACTTAATCCAGATTAATTAAGTAGGAATATCAGACAAAAAAATTAAAGTCCCGATAAAGTAGATCTGGCCGAGTCAAAAGCCGAGATTCACGGATCTGGGTCGGGAGAGAAGGACGACCCGTGATGCTACAATCAGCTAGGGTCACTAGAGTCGTCTGACCAGGGATTCTCGGATCTGGTCGGAGATAGAGACGAGTCAGATAATATTATTAGTCGCCCTCGTGACGGCACAATAATAAGATAAGATCAACAGATAGTTGTTCGACCTTTTGTGGTGATATTGTAGAAGATATTATTAATTAATTGAAGTTATCGTTAATAGATAAGTTAAAGAATTCATTTAATTATTAAATTATAATAGGAATAGAAAATATCTCATCTAAGCTTTTTATAAGTTAAGAGAGAGAGAGAGAGAGAGAGAGAGAAATCTCTCAAATCCCTCACATTCCTCTCGTTCTCAGAGGCTCATCGCGCCCCTCTTCTACGCCAAGACAGCCAACGCCGGGCGACCAAGACTGCCACCGGGTCAGTCTCCTTCCGGCCTCCACCCGCTACCACGCCCCTACGTTACCCCTGCTCGGCGCGGCCACATACTTAGATACCGCCATGAGCCTCAGCCAGCGCCTACCACTGCGCCCAGTTGCCACGGACGACGACGCGCCCCGCCCCTCGAGCCCGGCGCGACGAGTGTGCATCTCCACCCTTCTCCTATGCGCTGCAGGCTTCCCTCAACCTCACAGCCGGCCAAGCACGCCGTGAACCAGCTCATCCACACACGCCAGCCACCATCCCTCGGCCCCCATCTCCGGACGAAAGCACCGTCCGCTGTCCCTGATTTCTCATTCAACACTCGACCTCACTGTGAGTCCTTACTTTGGGGAAAACCCTGGGACTAGTGTTTATGAATACCCTTGAATCATGTGTGGTGTGATTTATAAGTATAGGCTGTGAAAAACTTATAGATTTGTGATTTAATTGATGTATGAAGATAATGGGTGAATGTTTGTATTAATATTCGGGGCCCCTCAATTAGAGGAGGTGCTGCCGAAATTTCGATGAATTCCTTAGATTATTCATGTCACTTTTAGCAAGACATTACCTTAGAGAAAGCATGTTAAGGACCCTTAATCTCCATGATATGCATGCTTAAGGTTATCAATTATATTAGCGATGAAAATGAGAATTGTTAGATAGAAGAGTTGATTTCGTATTCTCATCGTGTCCCATTAGTTTATATTTGAGTACGAGTCAAGAACATGGACTCCGTATTTATAGAATTCTTATCTCAACTATCAGGTAAGGGCAAGGGAAAGTCTGTTGCTGAAGGACCGAGCCAGATCTAGCTCGAACCAGACTAAGGTGAGGGAAATCTACCTGTACAGTTCATGAATCTTTACCGGATTTTTATACGATACAGTTTTCAGTTTTAGAAGCATGAACTCTGAGTTTTATGAAGTTTCCAGAGTTTTATGAAAACCATTTTCATGCTTAGTATTCAAGAATGTAAAAGAGAAACAAGCTTACAAATACGCTAGATTACATTCTATTGAAATACTTGTATAGACTCGAGAGTGGCTCGTGTAGAGCCAGAGAGTACGATTAATCGAGTAGGAGAGGGGTGATTTAAAATTCCGCTTTTAAGTCCGAACTATCTGCTTTTAAATACACTTCCATTTTATAAAATCAAAACCCCTTTCTATCCCTTTTTGGGATGCTTAGCGACGATATATATATATATTCGACCTCAGTATCAGATATACTCGTTGGTTGCTGGCCTTACAGTATTGAAGTAGATGTGTAGTCAGAGAATAGTCTTGTGTATTAGATGATGCCGCGTTCCTCACCTTCTAGAGATAGAGCTCATCTCAGAGAGAGAGAGGGCACAGGTACAGATTACCCAGGGGGAATGTGGGTTTCATATTTAATTCACAAGACAGAGAAACAGAAACTCAGATATGCATTTTTAAGAGGATACCTTGATCAATCTTTACTTGCTCAGTGTTCAGTACAGTTTTTAGTATTTTTAATCCAGTATTTTCTATTTATGTTTTACACGTCAGTTTTTACTTTACAGTTTTGTTATTTTTATACGGGTACAGTTACACCCGGCTGTGTTGTTTCTACTCAATCGAAGCTTCGTGAGGCTCAAATTTCTACTTTTTGATACAAGCTGCAGGATCTATAGGCGTGGAGTTCTTCTAGAGGGGCCGTGCCCCTAGCACTGAAGTTAATGATGATGATGCCCCCGTAGCCGCTCGACTCGTGTCTAGTTTATGTTTATTTGTTTTCGAGTGTTGTGAGACATTAAGTTTAAGACATTATTTATTTTGTGTTGTAGTAAATTCCGAATTTGTTGGTGTTTTAATCTATTCAGTTTGTTTATTACCTTCTGTTGCTGTATTTTCCCAGTTAAATAGTATACATACATGTACCTTTAGGTTTAGGGTTCTTTCCCTAAACCTGGCTGGTGTGACACCTGGGTCCTGAAAAGGATAAGGGTGTTACAGTATAAGATTTTTATAGTAATAAAAAATAACGTGTCTATACAATAAATACATAAAACGTTAACATGAATTATATATCATTTCAAATCATAAACATAAACATATATAATAAGTCTTGTAATCCTCAAAAAAATTTGAAGGAAAATTCTAATTATCCAAAAGATGCGTTTCATGTTGATTACAATCTGTTATATATAGCAAAACTTGAAACCGTTATTGAAATAAAGGTCAAAGTATGAGAATACCATTAATCTTAGTGAAATCCAAGAAAGGCCTAAAAGCCCCTGAAAGGATGTAATTTCTATCCCCTTTCATGGAATTTCTTTAATTTTTAGTCGTAGAGCAAGATCAGGTTTCCCCTTTTTCTCTCCGAATCAACAGCAAGTAAACCAGTTTTCCAATTCAAATTCTTTGTACTTATCTTATTTAAAACATATGTCCCTTCCACAAATAGAAGATTGTTACTGTCATAAGCTAACATAAGATTCTTTGAATGATTAGCTACTGCCACTCCTAAGGAATCAAGCCTCCTAGTGCTAGTTAAGTTTGGGTGCTCAAGATGTGGGCTTTAGTAAGGTATTGTGAAGGCATCCTTTGGAGATTGCAAACATTCTGCAGATAGAGGTCTTATGGGTTGTCTACATCCAACAGTTGTATCTCTCATGTGTGAATTTGTGATTGGCAGAACAACTGTTATTCCCCGACCATTCCCTGGACCCTGCATCGCCATCAGACCGGCCAGCATTCTAAGCAGAGGCAAGCTCAACTCAAATACAAGGCCTAAATGTGATAAGCAGATAACATTCCAGAAATTAAATTAAACTCAAGTTCAAAGGAACATAGAGTCATCACGGTCCATAGCCCTATACATAATCAGGTCCCTATACGGGTCCTACACAAAATAAAGTTTCTCAAAATAATGGATAAAGGAGACTCCTGCACCTCGGATCTCCTCCTCGCTGTGGACCTCTCCTCGTGCTCCACCCTCTCCTAAACCTCGGAATGTGTAAAAGAGGAAAAGTGAAACATATGAGCTTTGAATGGAAAGCCCAAAGTAAGTACCCCAAGGGTCCCAAAGACATAAATAGGCAATATGTCAAACAATGAGGTCACAATATCAATAAACACAATCCTAGGAGTCTACCAGAAGCAAACTAAAGGTATGACCCCCGATACAGAAACCCTCGTGCTCTATGATGAGTTTCAAGAAGAACTCAAAGATTACTCTGGGCCAGTATGTCCAGCTATTTGCTGTAAGCACGACCTTTTGGTCTTTCGACCCTCCGGTCGCAAGTCGGTAGAACTACCTCTTCTACGTGTTAACACGGTCAATGTACCATGCCCACTGACAGGTAAGACTTCCAGAGATTTGCCTCTCTAGCAAGGCAGATAGAGATGCCAGGGGGTCCTGTCCCTGAACATTCCCCTATTGGAGCTCCCTAGCTCCATTGAGTCCGGGCAGTAGACCGTAGCAAACAGGGATACCAACATCCCGTAAAATAACCATACATGCTCAACATGATTCCAAAATAAATAATGACGCATGTATGTTATCAATGAAGCATAAGAAATCAAGGCATAAGCAGGTCCAAGAAAGAACCTGAAACCGAGTGCGAACTAGGCAAGTGTACTTACCTCCTGGTGAGACTAAAAGTCTTCCTAGAATCCCTTGGAACGCCTTACGTCTCCCCGAGAGTATCTGGCACACATAGGCTCTATTAGAGTCAAGATTTCATCGAGTTTCTAGTTACATATGCATGTCTATTGTCTCTGTTGGGTCTAGGCCCACTAATGGGCCCTAAGGACCATCTCTCAGGTTACCAACCCTTATTCCCCTTTTCTATGTTCTTTAATTGACTTTAGACCTATCTTGGTCAAACATGGTCAACTTTCGTCTATTTGATGAGTCTGGCTCTTATTTAGTCATTTCAGTTGAGTTGGGCTAGTTTCAAGCCCATTGCAAAGTTTAACTTGGTCTTAGCCCCTTCTTACCAAAGAAGGGCATTTTGGTCATTTGGTAATTAATGACCCTAATGTCTATCTTGTTTAGGGCTCAACTAGCCCCTTTGAACTTATTTAGCCACCTTACTAAATAATTTTCCGTAATTACATTCGAATTACTTTGATTCAATTATTCAAAAGATTATACCATTCCACTTAGGATAATTAGATCTTTTATGTCACAATATCTTAGTTTCATATAGCTATTCTAGCTATACAAGTTATTAACCAAATAATTATCACATCTATATGATTTCATGGAACTATTCATCATCTATTAACTTGTTCTATAAAACAATTTTTTTGTCACACTAACATGGTTAGAGACAAACCATTCAAATCAATTAATTTGATTTTGTCACACCTCTTAAGGTTTCATATACCTATTTATTATTTTGTCACATAGTCTAGGTTTCAAAATCATTTAAAAACTATACCCACAATTAATCAGATTAATTGTCACATACCAAGGTTTTCATTTTATTCATCTTGATTAATCCAGCTAACATTTCAAACTATTTTTCACTATAGTTTATTTATTTTTTATTTTTTTAATTAACTGTCACACAGCTAAGTTCTGATTTCACTATTAATATTATTATTTTTCTTTTATCTTCTTCTCCTTCTCTACTAATATGGCGACGGTGAGCCCGAGGGCTTCGGTCTTCTTCTCCGGCGACTCAGAGCACTTTGCGCCTGCTTTCGGACCCGTTCTGCAGAAGGTCTCATGACCTCGGTCGGCTCCTCCGTAGCGCCACCGGTCCTTACCATCCCGCTGGAAACCCCTGAAGCTCTCGGCCGCGTGATCATCGCTCTCCGACGAGCTCGTACACAACCATACGTACATGCAATCTTATTCTAAGCGACGCAACATGGAGACGAGGACTTACCAGAGAGCTGAGGACGTTAACTGGCACCACCGGTGATCTCCGTCTGTACGGGTACAATTTCTTCTTCCCCGGCGAGCTCGGCCTTGCTCTCGGTGAGCTTTTGCTCTCTTCCTCCTTACTGTCTCTGTTCTCCCTCTGAAGATACGAAGCCACCGCCATGAGCTTCGAGAGGGGCAACCACCAAGTCTTGATGTGTAACACCCCCTTTTTACTAAGGTCCAGGTGTCACACCAGCTGGGCCAGGAGTGCCCCGACCCATAAGCTGTGTACTCTAAAACCCAATAAAATAATGGATATCAAAATAATTTCCATATGACATGGACAACCCGGTTACACACCGGTAGTCACATCCCATCAGAGTCACAAAATAATACATATAAGACCGGGCACCACGGCCCCAAATACAACGGAATACAAAGTAATACTCAACCTAGTACAAGGCAATCTAACAACATCCAGATCCGGTACGCCAGAGCCATCTAATCTTCGCTCCCTGCTCGCGCCACGAGCCACTGCTCAGGTCCCTGTCTATACCCTGAAAAGATAACATAAACCGAGGGACTGAGCTACGCAAGCTCAGTGAGTGCTGACAACTCCGCCAGGTATTATACATACCTGTCCCTCACAAACCTGGTACTAATTATTCGTATAAATTGAAAACTAACAGAAAACATGGAATCATCATGATCATCTTCAATCAAGATATTAATGCCAATACAATCGGGAAACTCGTATAAACACCAGATGCAGTTCACACATCAATATCAGTTCTAACAAACACCCCATCTTCAAGTACGTCCATGTGTACAGGAGATGTACCTACCTCAATCACGTCACATGCGAAGGAAGCGGTGCTACCTACCCACATCTCAATTACATCCTGTAATGGAGATGCATCCACCTCGCTTGCATCCTCGCGGCCACATCCCGTGCCAAGAGGGGGTCCTATGCCGCAGGTCATGGACGCCCCCCAACCCTAATTCAACAAAACCAAGAGCCAGCTGGCTAGCCTTACTCAGATCCTGGCTGACAGGCACCTCAATGAAGTCGGGAGGGGAGGGTTTGATGGAAAACCATTTCACAAAACATTTTATTTTTTTGAAACACTCGGATCAAAACAAATCCCCTCCCTCACCCGGAATCATCAACGCCCGACTCTGGGCTCCATCACGGAACCCCGCTGGTACAACATCTATATCTATATAGGGTTCCGTCCACGGCACGATCATGCATACATTTTTATCATTTTTACGGGTTTCACTTCATATCTAATCCTTCCATTACCATTTCATGGTATTCCACAAGCATAAAAACTATTATGCATGCATAGCGGTAAAAACTTCGGCATCCACAAACCGATATGAAAATCACGCAAATACGAGAATACAAAACACGATGAATACAAGATCCAAAACAAATATACGGAGAAGTTTCCTCACCTGAAGTCCTTCGAAGACTCCTCGGTATGACTAGGTTCACCCGACTCTTCGAACGCCTTTCCCTTTTCCTCGAAGTAATCATAATAATTACGTTAATGAATACTAGTTAGTTATTCATAATTTCTTATTAACGACTCCCTTAACTATTCATGGCCCATATCAATATAACTTAAAGCCCTCTTCAAAAACATACAATTACTCTTATCAAAGATTACTACAAGGGAAATTTCATCTTTCTTCTATATGCTTATAAACAATCTAGTAATGAAATACTCCAACTCATTTCTCCATATACATAACTTGCAATTAAAAGCAAGAAGTCCTTAGTTATAGTATTCCCTTGTCTAAGTTAATTAGTATAAGTTTCACTTTAGTCCATGCCTTGAAATCAAGGTCTGATAAGTCCTATGGAGGTATAGGCATTATTCTTTGATCTAACCTTGTTAACAAAATCTCATTATAACTTATACTCTTGAAACCAATGTCTAGTCAAGTGTTAAGTAACAATTGTTAATCATAATGTTAACTAATTACTTGTCAACTAACAGGGAAGTCTCTACTCGTACCACTCTTCTCTTGTGGCATTTCATTTCAAGTACTTCATAAGCATTTCGGCAAGCATGAATAAAATTCTTATAAACATGATTAAGTAGAGTTTAGAGTCAGTTTTCATGTTCTAATTCTACCAGTTCTAAACCTTGGTTTCAAGCCAAAATGTTCTTAGAGGCACTTGTACAGATACACCATAGGCATGTTAAACCTCCAAGACAACAACACCTTCCCTCATCTTATAGTCCCTAAAATTTTTCTTACAAACATGGAATACTAAGTTCACTAATTCTTACTTACAATCGGTCATGAATACATGCCCATTCCACCGATCATTAACATCTAATTGTCTTGCTATCACCTCGCAACTCATGGGCATTTCAACAAGAATCTAGGATGCATGGTTTTAATAAAAATTTAAGTGAGGTTCGCTTATTTCTAGGGGTCACAAAAACAACTACAAACATGCACATAAATTTCAATGAATTCCATAACTTCAATTAACATCATTTGCCAGCCCCTAATTCCAGCCCTAAACCGTGCAAATTAGTCCCAATTTAGTACTATGGGTTTCCCCAAATTCATGCTTACATTAGCAAGGGGCTTCACCGGTGTTAACTCGTCGGAAAATAGGGAGGGAAAGAGAAGAAGATGGCTACCGGGCAGGGACGCCTGAGGGCGGCGAAAGGGAGAGAAGGCTGGGGGAGCGTGCACTGCATGACAGGGGAGCCGCGCTCGTGATGGCCGGGAAAAAGGGCAGACGGCGCAAGGGCGGTCATGAAGCGCCGTTTTCACAAGCATATGCACGGCCGCTGCGGGCGGCGGCGGTGGCTCACCGGGGCGGACAGTCGGGCGAGGGGCGGAGCAAACCAGGTGGAGCGGCGGCGCGCGTCCGGCAGGCGGCGGGCGCAGGTTCCGGCCGGCGATGAGCGCGCACGCGGGCAGGAGGATTGCACGAGAGAGAGAGAGAGAGAGAGAGAGAGAGAGAGAGAGAACCTTCAGTTTAATTTCAATTCCTTTTTTGAAAACCTAAGTATCATCTGCCCCCTTATACCCATTATTAAAATATTTAATTTTATTATTTAATTCAATTAACTTAACTATCAAATAATATCTCATTAACTTGAATTAATCTTCTCTCAAAATATTTTCCACTAAAGTCAATAAACTTTAATTGATCTTATCCTCTCACGTAATGCGTCACAAGGGGTGACCCGTGTTACTGAGGGCCATCCGTATCATCATGGGGTCCGTCTCACTCCCGACTGGATCCGTTTTTTTTCCCGGCTTTTGACTAGACCGGGTCTACTTTACCGAGGCTCTCATCTTTGTCCAGATTCTTTAAGTTAATTAACCGAGTTTAATCAACCATGGAATAATTCATCTTCCAATTAATCGGACCCTCAATAATTATCCACTTCTAACCATTTAAAATCAATCTGGCCTGGCCCACTAGGTCTCCTCTAAGCCCAATAGTAGTGAAGATGGATTCCTAGCCCATTAATCTTCTGGAATTTCACTCATTTGAAGTTAAAACAATCAAATCACTATTAATTTTCTAATCCATCTTATTCTTAATTAGAACATTAACCAAAAGGTAACTTAAAATTTTTGGGGCGTTACATGATTACCCGCGCCAGAGAAGCTCTTCCTCCGATATTTTCATACTCAACTCGAATCCTGTGCCTCTACAAGACGCGACAGAACGCCACAAGTGCTTATAGGGTCGCCCTAGAAGCACGCAAGGCTAAGTAAATACAAGCTGCATAATCAATACAAAGTTTAAATTATTAATCGGTAGGAAGAAAATATATAAGGTTAATACAAAACCCTAACAGGTCACGAATGACACAAGAAATCCTCACTCGAGGAAAGGAATAGAGGCCCACTGAGACCTCGACTCAACATATCCCCGAAGCCCAGCTAGGGTCACCCGCATGAAGCTCCCTCACGAGTCCCTGGCCCTAGCTAATTCGTCACACTGGGAAAAACATCAAGCAACCAAGTGCATGAGCCAAAAAAAGGCCTAGTAGGATTGCACATAAATCAATAAAGGTGGCGAAAACCATAAGCAAAGAACAGAATAAAGCAAGTGAAATAACATCACTAGCAAATAACAAGTCTCTGGAATGCAGATAAATCCACAAATGTACTCAATCTCTGGCATATGTGATACTAAGATGTCTACGACATCATCAACGGCGCCATCAAGATCGTCTTGGCCTAAAGTAGCCGATAGGCCGATGCGTTCTAACCGCAAGTGTATGCGGGTCGAATCAAGTAGTAAAGTGGACTATTGAAAAGTGCATTCGAATCCTCAGGGAAAAAGAAAATACTAGTACTAATTAATTGTCTATTATCTAGTCAATCAATTCGGGTTGATGATACTAATTCTAACTCTAAGGCTAATAAAGCAAATTAACAAATGCAATTGATCTTGGAGATGTCAATCGATGAAGGGGGATACTTGGGTGATTGAATCCCCTTTGGGTTTCCTTAGATGTGGATAATGCTCTCTATGCTGAATCTTGGTGAATCATTGGCCAAAGGTTCCTAATACGATTTCATCCCCTCGCTCGAGGGTGATTACTCAACCTAGTACCCTCACTAGTTAAGTTCTAGGGAACCTATCTCTTGGAAGGACTAAGGGAATAAGACATTTAAAGGAGTAGGCTCGCCTTAGTACCCGGGCTCCCGGTGTACTCCTAGTCCTCTCTATTGAAGTTTGTCTACACGCTGAGTGCTGCTTCTTCCCCACATGGACTAGAGAAACCTCTCCGGGCTCTACTTAGCGTAGATAGGTTAATGCTTTCACTATATAATACATTCAATAGACCATGATGCATTCAACCAATCAATCAACATAGAAGAGACAATATCAATTAACCATAACCCAAAGGTTCATCAACACCCAAGTATCAAAAGTTTAGCTCTCCATCAATGGAGAGTTACAATCAATGTTAAAGAAGAAATCAAGCACAAGAGTCATGAAGCAAACCCTTGATGATGACCGTTTAGAGATTTCCCTTTTTTTCCTTAGCCCTTACTTCTTCTCTCTAGCCCTCTTGAGCCTTCTCTTCTCTTCTTTAATCTCCTCTAAGATGGTGGAGAAGATGATGATGGCTTCTCCCTCCTTGAAGCTTTGGCTCTAATCTCCCTCCTTGAAGCTTTTGCTCTAATCTCCCTCCAAGATGCCCCAAAACCCCCTTTTACATCTCTATTTATATCCCCCTCTAGGGTTTTGGGTGTATTTCCCGACTTTGCCCTCGGTTCGGCCGAAATCAAGAAATGTAGCTTTTACGATATAATGACCCAAGATATATTTCATAATGACCCGTATATCCCTTATCACGGACCACCATACGGAGTGTTGTATGGAGTCGTATATCTCTCGTGTCCTCGTATTACGGGTCCCGTCGATCCGCTCGTGAGTCCGTAGGAATCTCCAGTCCATACGGGTCCGTGATGAGACTCCGTATGGACCTTCTTCGGCCTTCCGTTCGCTTACTTTGGCCGCGTTTTTCGAAAACACTTCCTTTCTCTTGCGATTGTTGTTTTTGCCCCTGCTTACAAAAACAAAGCCTTTTTTGAGCACCGTGAGCCAATATTCTTCAAAACATAAGATAATATGCATGAATTTCATGTATGATTGATGCTCATTTGAACACTTATCAATAGTGCTATAATAATCATGTGCACATGGGCCGAGTAAAATACCGCTCTCTTCTTGGGCGAGGTGGCTGTGATATTATACACCCTCCTCCGCGGGGCCTACGTAGGATGGAGCACCAAGTGCTGCGTGACTAGATATTATACACCCCTCTGCGAGGTCTCGTGGCGGAATGTATACACCCTCTCTGGGGCATCGATTAGATGTATACATGCACATGCGTAAGAGGTTGGCGGTGCCAAATACCTAGTAATAGGTATACACACATATGTACATCCAAGGCAAACCACATGAATATACATACGAAAATAATGATCCCTGGGATCGAAGCCAAACATATTTAAGGAGTAGATGACTCGACTCAAATATGTATAAAATATAGGAGAAGTAGCGATCCCTTGAGATATAAAACCGACATATATCGGATGTCCGTCTCGAATATATGTTGGGAACCTCTCAAGGGAACAGGAGGGCCAATAATAAAAGCAAGATGGGGAAAAGCAATACTTGTATAAGAAATGTACAAAGCAACTATCCCTTGAGATATAAAACCGACACATATCCGATGTCCGTCTCAAATATGTGTTGGGAACTTCTCAAGGGAATAAGAGTGTCAATAACAAAAGCAAGGTAGGAGAAAGCAATACACATAAAGCAAGAATAGAAAATCAACAAACTGCGATGGAGTACCATCCCCCTTGACCATCCCAGGTGCAAGTAGGATGCCAAAGGGTACTCCACTGACCATATGCCATGGAATATCACTCTCACTGGCCATATGCCATGGAGTACCACCTCCTGGCCATCCTACAACAACACAAGAAGAATGTCTAGGGGTACTCCCTCAAAGCAGATCATATCGGAACATACAAGCTCAGACAAAAGCAACAAGCATAACATGTCAGCAGACAAAGCAGAAATCAAAAGATGGACTCCAACCTCCATCTAGCACAATAACAACAGAAATCAATAGAATACTATGAGTTAGAAATACTCACAGTACCCGTGCGACATCCTACCTTTTTCGCTCTTGGGCCTACTCGGGCCCGATCCTCCCAGTCTGGTCCTAGACCGCCTCACCATGTCCTAAACATGGTAAATGTTCATCATATAACATTTCATAACAATTTGAATGCATTACATGCATTTAATTACCCTAATCGTGAGTTTACCGAAAAGTCGGCTTTTTAATTTATAACCGATGGATCCGGGCTCTTAGACACCTGCCCGCACCATTTTTTTATTAGTTTAAACATACTCCCGAACTATCGGGACGATCGGAATCGAATTCCGAGTCTTTTTGAAAACATTGAAGTTCTTATTCCACAATTTCATTACAGCTACAGTAACTAACTAAATCATGAAATTGAACTCTCAAATCGACGCCCAAAATCTTTACAATTCCTTCCCAAAATTTCAATACATTATCTTCCCAATATACACTTTCATTTTGATTAAAAATTGGGGTTCGTTACCATCACCTCATAGCTCGTTTAAAAGAACCAAGTCCAATGTCCTACAGTGCTACAGTAATTCCTGCATTTTACAAATCAGAAATGCATGTATTTCTGTTCCTAAGTGAGTTCAACAATTAACTCACAACACCAATATAGAAATAAAGAAGTCTACACTCATCGAAGAACTAGATTCTTTAATCATAGCCAACACACAACATAACCCATCTATCATTTGTCCAAGCTAGGTCCAAGATATAGTTCATCTCGACAGATGGATTGTAAAATCCTTTTTGAAGAAAACATACCAAACATTTAATTGCAAATAAATGCAAAACCATAACTTCTGCAACAAAGATTCCTTTTACTACTTAAACCGATGGCAATTATGTAGGTAAGGCTACTTTTGCTATATTATAGCACATATGGAACAACATGTTGTAGGTGGTCAAAACAATGATAGATCAATCAAGAATTACATTTCACTACCAATATGTGACTATAATTAACTATTGATCAGAACCACGAGACTTGAACATTTCCAAGCCTTAACCCTAAAGATGTTTCTTGAAAATGTAATGGAGATTAAAGAAAAGCACTTTTCTATGCAAATCAAGCCATGAAATAATCCAGTTACCAACAACCTTCATAGACAAGAAACTGATTTAAGAACATATCCTCTCCAGGAAATTATCCATTGCTAATAGTAAACTTTATGTTGTTCCCTTGATACCAAGGTTTATACATAATTTCCATAACCTATATGTTCATCAATTCATACACAAGCATGGCCATCAATTAATCCTCAATCTTAGTCTCATCAATGACATGCCATCTCTATTAATCATGTATTGCAAAGATTTACTCTGCTAAAACCTAGAAGCATGAAAACATGATATCTAGGATTCAATTAGGGTATTAACTCCTATAATTTTCATGAAAATTCGGCGGCACCTCCCCTAATTATAGGGCCCCAAAATTAATACAATCATGCAACCAATCTATCCATTACACATGGATTTTATAATCAATACAACACTTATACATGACATTCAATTTATATGTCTCTTTACAACACATGCATACGATCATTCCACCAAATCAACTTTAGAATTTAAATCCTTCATCAACATACATTCCATGGCATCAAGCTTAACACATTAAAATTCTAAGAATCCCAAATCATGTCAAGTTAATTTCATCCAATCAATCCACTAATTAATGTGTAAATTCCCCCAAAGTTAGGGCTTACAATCGTGGAGTGATGACGGGCCAAGCCGCAAGTCGGGCGATATGGCGGCGGTTGCACGCTGCTGAGGGAAGAGCTATAATTTGGCGCGCTTGGCTGGTCAAGGCGTGTGCCGCAGACGGCGTTTCACCTGATCAAGACGCTGGCTCGCTATGCCTTGTAAGTGCGCAGCGGTAATGCACGGTCGGGCCCACGCTGGCGACGCTGCCGCTGCAGCCAGGCGCCCGCAAGATGCGGCGGCTTGTCACGCTAGCAGGCGATGCTTGACAGACGCTGGCAGTAGCAGGCTGAGGCATGGCTGAGAAGCGTAGCGTGAACGCCAGTAGGTGCAAAAGCCGGGCGTGTGGGGCGCGCCACCGGGACGATGTCTTGAGGTTTCGGCCGTGGCAGGGGTTCGGCCAGGGTAGGCTCTGGCGCATGTCGTCGAGAGAGAGGGAGAGAGAGGCGTGAGTAGCTGAGCAAATTCTCAGATCTGAGAATAGAGAGAGAGAGATGAAATATCTCTCTCTTCTTTGTCATAGTATAAATAATAAAATTCTTTTATTATTTTCTTAATAAATAAAGAATCCTTACAATGTCACATGTTTACTATTCCTTCACATGTGCATTATTCATTCACTGGTAAGTGATCTATTTCTTGTCGGGGCCCACTGTAATAATTCTCTCGTCCTCATGCCGGACCCAGATCTGTGAATCTTGGGTCAATGGTCCCCGTGGCACAAGTGCACTTTAATATCACGGGATCGGTCTCTCGCCGCACAGGATCCGAATATCGGCTTTTAGTCAAATCCTGCGTCCACGCATCTTTGTGGCATCCGCGGGACCGCCTCGGTCCCGACCGGATCCAATTTTCCCGGGATTTGAATATTTGTCTTTTTCTCCATTTTAAATTGTCTATTTCCTTTTCTCGATAATTAATCTGATTTAATTAGTACTTAATAAAATTTGGATTAATCAGCCACTTTAAAATTTTTCTCAATTTCATCGTTTACCATATTAAATTACTATTTAATAAATTCTGGAAATAAATAAATAAAAATCCTTATTTATTTCGGGGCTGGTGTTGCAGGAACAACCTTTCCCTATTTGGGATTATAATAACCTTGGACAGGCAACTTCTGAGCTTCCATTTTCAACCTCTTGCTGAGATTTAAGCGCTTTGCTATCTCTGTCCTTTTTTTCCAATTCTCAAAGATTGCTTTATTAAAGCTACACCTTTTTGTATGCGACCAGACAAAGCCATCTTCTTTCCTATATTCAAGTGTTCCTCTTTGGTTGTAGGAGGAAGAGGTGGGGGTGCAACGACTCAGAGCACATAACAGGGAAACTCATGTTCACCACACTATAGACAAGATTAGAAAGAAAAATATTAGTCTTCAATCATAATAATTTCTACATTCACAAAGAGAAGGTTTCAAAAGGCACCATGCATATATTCAAACACTTAAAAGTTAACATCTGTGCTTTGAGAGTCGCAAATATGTGTTGTGTAAACCCAAAGACATAAAGTGGCTAAGGCCACTCTATAGTCCACCCTGAGATGTTACTCGGATTCTGGGGTGCAGAATGAGAGAAACTATAGCTTTCATAACTTCTAAAATTCATAACCTAAACCTTAAAAATGGTGGTATCAGATTTTTATAGTAATAAAAAATAACGCATCTATAACATAAATACATAAAACGTTAACATGAATTATATATCATTTCAAATCATAAACATAAACATATATAATAAGTCTTATAATGCTTAAAAAAATTTAACGGATAATTTTATTGATGCAAAAGATGTCGTTTCATGTTGATTACAATCTGTTATATATAGCAAAACTTGAAACCGTTATTGAAATAAAGCTCAAAGTATGAGAATACAATTAATCTTAATGAAATCCAAAAAAGGCCTAAAAGCCCCTGAAAAGATGTAATTTTCATCCCCTTTCATGGAATTTCTTCGGCTTTCAATCGTAGAGCAAGATCAAGTTTGCCCCTTTTTCTCTCCGAATCAACAACAAGTAAACCACTTATCCTAATCAAATTCTTTTTCCTTTTCTTATTGAAAATATATGTACTTTCCACAAATACAAGATCGTTATTGTTATAAGCTAACATAAGATTCTTCGAATAATTAGCTACTGTCACTCATAAGAATCAAGCTTCCAAGTGATAGTTAAGTTTGGGTGCTGAAGATGTGGGCCTTAGTAAGGTATTGTGAAGGCATACTTTTGAGCTTGCAAACTTTCTGCAGATACAGGTCTCATGGGTTGCCTACATCCAACAGTTGTATCTCCCACAGGAATTTGTGCAGTTACAGGAACAACATTTCCCTATTTAGGATTATAATAACCTTGGACAGGCAACTTCTGAGCTTCCTTTTTCAACCTCTTGCTGAGATTTAAGCGCTTTGCTATCTCTGTTCTTTTTTTCCAATTCTCAAAGATTGCTTTATTAAAGCTACACCTTTTTGTATGCGACCAGACAAAGCCATCTTCTTTCCTATATTCAAGTGTTCCTCTTTGGTTGTAGGAGGAAAAGGTGGGGGTGCAACGACTCAGAGCACATCACAAGGAAACTCATGTTCACTACACTGTAGACAAGATTAGAAAGAAAAATATTAGCGTTCAATCATAATAATTTCTATATTCACAAAGACAAGGTTTGAAAGGGCACCATGCATATATTCAAACACTTGAAAGTTAACATCTGATCTTTGAGAGTCGCAAATGGGTGTTGTGTAAATTCAAAGACATAAAGTGGCTAAGGCCACTCTAAATGTCTACCCTGAGATGGTACTAGGATTCTGGGGTGCAGAATGGGAGAAACTATAGCTTTCATAACTTCTATAAGTCATAACCTAAACCATAAAAATGGTGGTATCAAATTTTTATAGTAATAACAAATAACGTTTCTATACAATAAATACATAAAACGTTAACATGAATTATATATCATTTCAAATCATAAACATAAACATATATGATAAGTCTTGTAATCCTCAAAAAAATTTAAAGTAAAATTTTAATTATCAAAAAGATGCTTTTCATGTTGATTACAATCTGTTATATATAGCAAAACTTGAAACCGTTATTGAAATAAAGCTCAAAGTATGAGAATACCATTAATCTTAGTGAAATCCAAAAAAGGCCTAAAAGCCCCTGAAAAGATGTAATTTTCATCCCCTTTCATTGAATTTCTTCAACTTTCAATCATAGAGCAAGATCAAGTTTGCCCCTTTTTTCTCTCCGAATCAACAAATAAACCACTTATCCTATTCAAATGCTTTGTTCTTTTTTTATGGAAAATATATGTACTTTCCACAAAGAGAAGATCGTTATTGTCATAAGCTAACATAAGATTCTTTGAATAATTAGCTACTGCCACTCACAAGGAATCAAGCTTCCAAGTAATAGTTAAGTTTGGGTGCTCAAGATGTGGGCTTTAGTAAGGTATTGTGAAGGCATACTTTGGAGCTTGCAAACTTTCTACAGAAACTGGTCGTGACCTGAGAAAACATCAATCAAGTACATGAGCCAAAGAAAAGGCCCAGTAGAATCGTAAGTAAAGCAATAAACATGGTAAGAAAATCATAAGCAAAGAATATGAAGTAGTCAAGTGCAAAGGCAAATGAAAACTCAATCATAAGCCAACGGCACGGCTCGAAACATGAAATACACTCACGGGTATACTGTGTCCATGGCACATAAGATACCACCAGTACCGAACACCCAACTTCAGGTATTCCCATATATATAGTAACGAACACCTAACTTCAGGTATTCACGTTTATATATGCACACACACACACACATGTATATATATATATATATATATATATATATATATATATCACCGAACACCTAATTTCATGTATTCTCATATATATAGTACCGAACACCTAACCGTGTATCCACGTGATATATATGTGTATATATATATATGTCTATATATATATAACCAAGGAAATAGGAAGCTTCGAATAGATATACCTGAGCAACAATCTCATAGGAAAGAAAGAAGTCAAACCAAAACATGTATCCAAGCAAAACAATTCGACTTGAACACATGTTAGAAAAATCTCGAAAAGATGTATATAAGAGGAATCACAAGTAAGGTAGGAATAAGAGATACACATAAAGCACGGAGTACGAGAGCCTACATGGCTAGGAGCAAAGTCCTTGATCCTCGCCAAGCATTATCCGCGTATCCCCAGTCGGGATCTAGTAAATATA
Organism: Dioscorea zingiberensis; assembly: GCA_026586065.1. Taxonomy (NCBI): domain Eukaryota; kingdom Viridiplantae; phylum Streptophyta; class Magnoliopsida; order Dioscoreales; family Dioscoreaceae; genus Dioscorea; species Dioscorea zingiberensis. Next base: position 86,314 of record JAGGNH010000022.1, on the reverse strand, counting down.
TAGAAATCTTAGTGTCTCTACACTTAAGCATCTCCTATCTAAATACGAAATACAATTATTCATGAATCCTTCAATTATCTCTATCATGGAGGTTAAATTACCCAATGATAATTCTCTAAGTTTAAACATGCTTGTAGGCCATTAAAGATGTAATTAGGGTGCATGTATCCTAAGTAAATTTCGGCGGCAGCTCCCCTATTTATCTTGCCCTGAAATTATAAAAACATACATTCAAAGACAATGTAATCAAATACATGGATACAAGGCATCAATACATAATCATTTCATAGCCCTTAAGGGGGCGTTTGGTTCACAGCAATGGGAATGGGAATCATTCCTTACGCAGAGTATGCCCCGCTTGGCTATTGACAAAGAATGGAATGAAAAAGTTGTTTTAAGGAGGTATAGGATTCCTTGAAACCCCCTTATGCCATTCCTCCCAAATTGGGGGGAATGAGCATTCCTTGATGGGGAAATACCATTTTTGCCCTTCTTCATAATTTTTTTTCTATTTTCATACTTAACAAACTAAAATTATATAAATGTTATATATAAAATAATTAATAATTAAATAATAATTAAGATTTAAAATAATTAAATAATAATTAATATTTAAAATTTAAAATTTTCATACTTAACAATTCTGCCATTCAATAATAATTAATAATTAAATTATTAAAATAATTGTAAAAAATAATTATTTAAATTTTTATTCATAATAATTAATTTATTATTATAATTTAATATTTAAAAAATAGTTATCATTTAACAAACCTATTATCCTCTCATATAAAAAAATATTAAAAATAATTAAATAATAATTAATATTTAAACTTTTTCCATTTTCATATTTAACAATTCTGCCATTCAATAATAATTGATAATTAAATTATTAAAATAATTGTAAAAAATAATTATTTAAATATTTATTCATAATAATTAATTTATTATAATAATTTAATATTTAAAAAATAGTTATCATTTAACAAACCTATTATCCTCTCATATAATTTAATATTTAAAATAATTAAATAATAATTAATAATTAAATAATAATTAATATTTAAACTTTTTCCATTTTCATATTTAACAATTCTGCCATTCAATAATAATTAATAATTAAATTATTAAAATGATTGTAAAAAATAATTATTTAAATATTTATTCAAAATAATTAATTTATTATAATACTTTAATATTAAAAAAATAGTTATCATTAAACAAACATATTATCCCCATATATAATATAGTTATTTACATAAGGGGCACAATAGTCATTTTATCACATATCTCCTCTTTTACTTTTCCCATTCCCAATAAACTACCATTCCAATCCCTACCAACCAAACACAGTTTTCATTCCCCTACTTTTCATTCCCCCTCATCTCATTCCCATACCCATTCCCATTCTCATTTCATACCTGACAACCAAACGACCCCTAATACCCATACATACAATCCTATTCAACTTCTTATTGAGAGCATCTTAGAGTTCTTAATACCCTTAATTCAACCCCTAATCCTCTCATTCCACAGCCCCTTGAATCCTATTAACATTCATGTAATTTAGTTCTAAGGTAACTCTGAAACACCCTCGAGGACTGACCGAGTATGATGTGGGGGAGTGAATTCGATTAAGCAGGGAGGCGGCCGAGGAGGTGGCGGCAGGGCGGACGGTCGATCATGCGCAAAGGTGGCTGCACTTTCGCTTTCAGACAGTGTTAGTCTAGCTGAGGCGTCTTGAGGGTGGCCGGACGTGGAAGATGGCCCGGGCTTCTTGGCGGCCATGCCGGCGTTTAGCGTAGAGGCGCCGGATAAGCCGGATCCAGTAGGCGTATCTCGCCTCCAGCCTCTTGGTTGCGATCGCCACAGCGCCGGCATGGGGGAAAGGCGGAGCCTCCTGTAGCACTTGAGGTGTGTGGCTAGGCAGAGTGGCATGACGTCCGTGGTGACTCACAGCCGGAGGTGGAGGCGAGCGGGTAAGAGGCGGTCAGTGCGTGGAAGATGAAGGAGTATAGGTTCAATTTCTCAGATCTAAAGAGGGAGAGAGATGAAGATATTCGTTCTCTCTCTCCTTTAGTATTATATATAATAACATATATCATTATTTTATTAATTAATTATATTTCTTTTCTCTTTTATGTCACATGACCACTATTCACCCACTGATTTTGAATTATTTCATGTCGGGACCCACTGTCATGATCTCTCATCTTCATGCTCGACCCAGATCCGCGAATCCCGGGTCAATGGTCCCAGTGGTACGAGTGTACTGTTATATCACAGAACCTGTCTCTCGCTAGACCAGATCCAAGAATATCGGCTTCTAGTCAAATCCTTCGTCACGGGATTTCTGTGGCATCACGGGCTGTCTCAGTCTCCGACCAGATCCACATTTCCCGGGATTTGAATATTTGTTTATTTTCTTTTCTAAATAATTAATCTAAATTAATTATTATACAATTCATCTGGGTTAGTAAACACATGATAATCCTTGATTAATTAACACTTTATTAATCTAGATTGTTCATGCCTTATGATCTTTTTCCCAAAATTTCACCACTTGCCATTTCTAAAATTCCTAGGAAAATAAATCTTTATTTATTTCGGGGCTGGTTTTACACAACCTTTCCCTTTTTAGGATTATAATAACCTTGGACAGGCAACTTCTGCGCTTCCTTTTTCAACTTCTTGCTGAGATTTAACCGCTTTGCTATCTTTGTGCTATTGATGCAATTCTCAAAGATTGTTTTACCAAAGATGCGCATTTTAGTATGTGACCAGACAAAGCGATCTTCCTTCCTTTATTTAAGTGATCCTCTTTGACTGTAGGAAAAAGAGGTGGGGGTGCAATGACTCAGAGCACATAACCAGGCTGCACACGTTCAGCACGATGTACACAAGATCAGAAAGAAAAATATTAGTCTTCAATCATAATAATTTCTATATTCAAAAAAGACAAGGTTTATAGGGAACCATGCATACATAAAAATAGTTGAAAGTTAACATCTGTGCTTTGAGAGTCGCAAATTGTTGTTGTGTAAACCCAAAGACATAAATTGACTAAGGCCACTAGACATGTTTACCCTTAGATGGTACAAGGATTCTGGAGCCACAATGAGAGAAACTATAGCTTTCATAACTTCTATAAGCCATAACCTTAACCTTAAAAAGGGTTGTATCAGTTATTTATAGTAATAAAAAATAACGTGTCTATACAATAAATACATAAAACGTTAACTTGAATTATTTACCATTTTAAATCATAAAAATAAACATATAGAATAAATGTTATAATCCTCCAAAAAATTTAAAGGAAAATTTTATTGATCAAACTGATGCATGCTTTTCATGTTGATTACAATCAGCTATATATAGTAAAACTTGAAACCCTTATTGAAATAAAATTCACAGTATGAGAATACCATTAATCTTAGTAAAATCCAAGAAAGGCCTAAAAGCCCCTGAAAAGATGTAATTTCCATCCCCTTTCATGGAATTTCTTTAATTTTTAGTCGTAGAGCAAGATCAGGTTTCCCCTTTCTCGTCCTCAATCAATGTACAAGTAAACAAGTTTTTCTATTCAAATTCTTTGTACTTTTCTTATTTAAAACATATGTACCTTCCACAAATCGAAGATTGTTAGTGTCATAAGCTAACATAAGATTCTTTGAATGATTACCTACTACCACTCCTAAGGAATCAAGCCTCCTAGTGCTAGTTAAGTTTGGGTGTTCAACATGTGGGCTTTAGTAAGGTATTGTGATGGCATACTTTGGAGCTTGCAAACATTCTGCAGATACAGGTCTCATGGGTTGTCTACATCAACCAGTTGTATCTCTGACAGGAATTTGTGCAGTTGCAGGAACAACACTTCCCTATATAGGATTATAATAACCATGGACTTATAACTTCTGAGCATCCTTTTTCAACCACTTGCTGAGATTTAATCTCTTTGCTATCTCTGTCCTATTGATCCAATTCTCAAAGATTGTTTTACGAAAGCTACACCTTTTTGTATGCGACCAGATAAAGCGATCTTCTTTCCTATATTCATGTGTTCCTCTTTCATGCCGGAAGAATAGGTGGGGTGCAATGACTCGTGAGCACATCACCGTGAAGCTCATGTTCACCACACCTGTAGACAAGATTAGAAAGAAAAATATTAGTCTTCAATCATAATAATTTCTACATTTACAAAGAGAAGGTCTGAGAAGGAACCATGCATATATTTAAACACTTGAAAGTTAACATCTGTCCTTTGAGAGTTTCAAATGGCTGTTGTGTAAAGCCAAAGACATAAAGTGGCTAAGGCCACTCTATATGTCCACCCTGAGATGGTACTAGGATTCTAGGGTGCAGAATGGGAGAAACTATAGCTTTAATAACTTCTGGAAGTCATAACCTATACCGTAAAATGGTGGTATCACATAATTGTAGTAAAAAAAATTAACGTATCAATACAACAAATACAAAAAACTGTAACATGAATTTTATACCCATTTAAATCATAAACATAAACATATATAATAATTGTTGTAATCCTCCAAAAAATTTAAAGGAAAATTTTATTGATCAAAAATATGCATTTCACGTTGATTACAATCTGTTATATATAGCAAAACTTGAAACCGTTATTAAAATAAAGCTCAAAGTATGAGAATACCATTAATCTTAGTGAAATCCAAAAAAGGCCTAAAATCCCCTGAAACGATGGGATTTCCACCCCCTCTCATCGAATTTCTTCAATTTTCAATCATAGAGGAAGATCAAGTTTGCCCCTTTTTCCGCTAAGAATCAAAAAAGAAGTAAAACCACTTATCCTATTCAAATTCTTTGTTCTTTTCTTGTTGAAAATATATGTACTTTCCACGAAGAGAAGATCATTATTGTCATAAGCTAGCATAAGATTCTTTGAATGATTGGCTACTGCCACTCATAATCAATCAAGCTTCCAAGTGCTAGTTAAGTTTGGGTGCTCAAGATGTAAGCTTTAGTAAGGTATTGTGAAGGCATCCTTTGGGGCTTGCAAATTTTCTACAGATACAAGTCTCATAGGTTGCCTACATCCAACAGTTGTATCTCTCACAAGAATTTGTACTGTTAAAGGAACAACTTTCCCTGTTAACGATTGTAATAACCTTGGACTGGCAACTTCTGAGTTTCCTTTTTCAACCTCTTGTTGATAGTTAATCGCTTTGCTATCTCTGTGCTATTGATCCTATTCTCAAATATTGCTTTACCAAAGATGCGCATTTTAGTATGTGACCAAACAAAGCCATCTTCCTTCCTTTATTTAAGTGTTCCTCTTTGATTGTAGGAAGAAGAGGTGGGGGTGCAATGACTCAGGGCACATAACCAAGCTGCTCACGTTCAGCACGCTGTAGACATGATCAAAAGGAAAAATATTAGTCTTCAATCATAATAATTTCTATATTCACAAAGACAAGGTTTGAGAGGGAACCATGCATACATAAAAACAGTTGAAATTTAACATCTGTGCTTTGAGAGTCCCAAATTGTTGTTGTGTGAACCCAAAGACATAAAGTGACTAAGGCCACGGGACATGATTTCCCTTAGATTGTACTACGATTCTGTAGCCACAATGAGAGAACTATAGCTTTCATAACTTCTATAGGTCATACCCTAAACCTTAAAAAGGGTGGTATCAGATATTTATAGTAATAAATAATAACGTGTCTATACAATAAATACTTAAAACGTTAACATGAATTATTTACCATTTCAAATTATAAAAATAAACATATAGAATAAATGTTGTAATCCTCCAAAAAATTTAAAGGAAAATTTTATTGATCAAACTGATGCATGCCTTTCATGTTAATTACAATCAGCTATATATAGTGAAACTTGAAACCCTTATTGAAATAAAATTTAAAGTATGAGAATACCAATAATCTTAGTGAAATCTAGGAAATGCCTAAAAGCCCCGGAAAAGATGTAATTTACATTCCCTTTCATGGAATTTCTTTAATTTTAAGTCGTAGAGTAAGATCAGGTTTTCCCCTTTTTCTCTCCGAATCAAGAGCAAGTAAACCACTAATCCTATTCAAATTCTTTGTTCTTTTCTTATTTAAAACATATGTACCTTCCACAAATAGAAGATCGTTAGTGTCATAAGCCAACATAAAATTCTTTGAATGATTAACTCATCGCCACTGTAGCGCGAATTAAGCCTCCTAGTGCTAGTTAAGTTTGGGTGCTCAAGATGTGGGCTTTAGTAAGGTATTGTGACGGCATCCTTTGGAGCTTGCAAACTTTCTGATGATACAGGTCTCATGGGTTGCCTACATCCGACAGTTGTATCTCTCTCCGGAATTTGTGCAGTTGCAGGAACAACCTTTCACTATTTAGGATTATAATAACCTTGGACTGGCAACTTTTGAGCTTCCTTTTTCAACCTCTTGCTGAGATTTAAGCGCTTTGCTATCTCTGTCCTTTTTTTCCAATTCTCAAAGATTGCTTTACCAATGCTACACCTTTTTGTATGCGACCAGACAAAGCCATCTTCTTTCCTATATTCAAGTGTTCCTCTTTGACTGTAGGAAGAAGAGGTGTGGGTGCAACGACTCAGAGCACATCACAAGGAAACTCGTGTTCACCACACTGTAGACAAGATTAGAAAGAAAAATATTAGCGTTCAATCATAATAATTTCTACATTCACAAAAAGAAGGTTTGAGAACGCACCATGCATATATTCAAACACTTGAAAGTTAACATCTGTGCTTTGAGAGTCGCAAATGGGTGTTGTGTAAACCCAAAGCATAAAGTGGCTAAGGCTACTCTTAATGTCCACCCTGATATGGTACTAGGATTCAGAGGTGCATAATGGGCGAAACTATAGCTTTCATAACTTCTATAAGTCATAACCTAAACCTTAAAAATGGTGGTATCAGATTTTTATAGTAATAAAAAATAACGTGTCTATACAATAGATACATAAAACGTTAACATGAATTATATATCATTTCAAATCATAAACATAAACATATATAATAAGTCTTGTAATCCTCGAAAATATTTAACGGAAAATTTTATTAATCAAAAAGATGCATTTCATGTTGATTACAATCTGTTATATATAGCAAAACTTGAAACCATTATTGAAATAAAGCTCAAAGTATGAGAATACCATTAATCTTAGTGAAATCCAAAAAAGGCCTAAAAGCCCTTGAAAAGATGTAATTTTCATCCCCATTCATGGAATTTCTTCAACTTTCAATCGTAGAGCAAGATCAAGTTTGCCCCTTTTTCTCTCTGAATCAACAGCAAGTAAACCACTTATCCTATTCATATTCTTTGTTCTATTCTTATTGAAAATATATGTACCTTCCACAAAAAGAAGATTGTTAGTATCATAAGCTAACATGAGATTCTTTGAAAGATTAGCTACTGCCACTCACAAGGAATCAAGCCTCCTAGTGCTAGTTAAGTTTGGGTGCTCAAGATGTGGTCTTTAGTAAGGTATTGTGTAGGCATCCTTTGGAGCTTGCAAACTTTCTGCAAATACTGGTCTCATGGGTTGCCTTTATCCAACAATTGTATCTCTCACAGGAATTTATGCAGTTGCATGAACAAACTTTCCCTGTTTAGGATTATAATAACCTTAGACTTGCACCTTCTGAGTTTCCTTTTTCAACCTCTTGCTGCTAATTAACCGCTTTGCTATCTCTGTCCTATTAATCCTGTAAAACCCTCCCCAAAATAAATAAAGATTTTTATTTACCCAGAATTTTTAAATGGCAATTCAATATGGTGAGCAGTGAAGTTTTGGGAAAAAATCACATGTCTGAATAATCCAGATTAATTAAACGTTAATTAATCGAAATAAATCAATTGTTAATTAATCCAGATTAATTATATGTTAATTTATTCGGATTAATTATCGAGAAGAGAAAATAAACAAATATTCAAATCCAGGGAAAAGTGGATCTGGTTGGGGACTGAGACGGCCCCGTGATTCCACAATATGCCCATGACGAAAGATTTGACCGAAAAGTCAAGTATTCCTGCTCGGGTTCCGACGAGAGATCCCATCGCGGGATTTTACAAAGCATACCCGCAAGCATGGGACTACAAACCCGAGATTAGCGAATCTGGGTCAAGCCTGAAGACGAGAGAAGCTTCACAGCAGACCCCGACACGAAATAACTTGCGAACCCATGATTTAACAGTAACCATATGAATGTACAGTAATCATGTGAGGCTAAAGTAAACATGTGACAACTTTCAGAATTTTAAAATATAAAGGTTTGGAGAGGTGTTGTAATAATTAGATTATTAATTTAAGAAATAGTATAATACTTTTCATTTATATAACGAATGAGAAAGAGAGAGAGAAGGAAAATCTCTCTCTCTCCTACACGATTTCGTGATCCGAGATTTCGTGATCTACCTCTCTCGGCCCATCACTCACCCCGATCAAGCGTCGCCACCTCACCGGCGCCACCCCATCTTCCTCGGCAGCCTGCACCTTCACGCCGTCCCCTTCTCTTGGCTGCCCGTCAGACTACCCGTCGCCCGGGCGATCATACCACGCAATAGGCGGCCACGCGCGCCTCACGGCCTCAGCTCCGCCTCGGCGCCGGTGTTCATGTGCCGTGGCCGCTTCCACTGTCGGACCATGCCCTAGCTGAGGCTCGGTCGCGCCACCGGACTGCACCGCCAGCTGCGCGCCCCGACGCCGTCCTACCTCGGCCACCCGAGCACTCTCTCAGCTCTGCCTGGCCGGACCACCACTTGCGCGCCTCTCTTCCGGCCTGCAACCCTACACATACAAACAGGGGCTTAGATCAAGTAAATCCCTAAATGTTATAGTTGGGGAAAGCCCTAATATAACTCATGAATTTAAGATTTGAAGATGAATGATGATGCATATGTATAGGGCTGTGAGATGCTAGACTTTATCATGTATATCATGATGTTAATTAAGATTATCGTGTGAATGGTTGTATTAATTTCGGGATCCTATAAATAGGGGAGGTGCCGCCGAATTTTCATGAAAATCCCTAAGTAGAAATGCCCATTTATGTTCATGTTAACATGCTTAATGGTAACCGGTTTCCATGGTTAACATGCCTAATGATTTCATGCATTGGAATAGTTAATCTTGGATATTTACTCCTACTTAGTTGCATCCTAAGAATTTTAAAGGCATGATATGCTTGTTAAGTAAGGAAGCATACTTTGAGTGAGTTTAATGACTTCCAAGTATGATGAGATTAGAGTGACGATCATTTGATGATTTAACGTCTGAAGATAAATTATTAGAACTTCGTGAATAACCGTATTTCATATTAAATACGGTATATTAGAATGTCTCTAGATTTATTAGATCCCGAGTCGGACGCGTGGCACACGACGAGGATCAGTGAGTTGCTTCTAGCCAGGTAGGCTCTCGCACCGGAGGTTTGTGAGTATTCTTTCCTCCTACCCTACATTGATATTGCGCTCTTATTTCCTTGAGAGGTTCCCAATACATATTCGAGATGGGTTTCCTCATATATATGTATTGGCTTTATATCTCGAGGAGATTGTTGCTCGCATGTTTTCTTATACGTATTTGAGTAGAGTTTATTCCTTAGATACGTATTGACTTCCGATCTCGATGAGGTCATTGATCTTTATATATTCAAGATGTTGCTGCCTTGGATATATATGTATACCTGTTGTTAGGTATTTGTACTAGGATCTCTTACTTTCGAGCATGATACATCGGACGGATGCCCCGACAGAGGGCGTATAATATCTGGCCACGAGCACTTGGTGCTCCATCGGACGGATGCCCCGGCAGAGGGCGTATAATATCTGGCCACGAGCACGTGAGGCTCCATCGGACAGATGCCCTGGCAGCGGGCGTATAATATCTGGCCACCGCCTAGGTCGAGCGGCATTTTCTCCACCATGTGCACATGTAAGCTATAGCATTATACCGCTTTAGGCCAAGACGCGCATATCGATGGTGTCATTGATGTCGTAAACATCTTAGTATCATATATGCCAGAGATTCAGTACATCTGTGGATTTATCCACATTCCAGTTACTTGTTATTTGCTTGTGATGTTGTTGCACTTGCATATTTGTACTTGCTTTATTCTGTTCTTTGTTTATGGCTTCCGCCTCTTTTGTTGTTTATGCGACCCTACTGGGCCTATTCTTTAGGCTCATGCACTTGACTTGTGTGTTTCTCAGGTTCAGACGAGGAGGAGTAGGGTCGAGCTTGGGCAGGGATATACCGAGTAGTTGGCTCGGCTACTTGTATTTGTCTCGAGGTCTGCAAACCTCTTTTATCTTGTGTGAGACTTGTATTTTGTATTCCTTTGTTGTATGGATTTCTAGGGGTGACTGGACTAGATCCTAGTCTTGGGTTGCGTAAACCCGGTATTGTACTCGTACGGAGTTGTATAAACTCCCTTCTTCCTTTATCTTATGATTCCGCTGTTATCATTACCTCTGAATACTTATTGTATAAGAGTTTCTAAGGCCTTGTGCCTGAGTGGGGACTAGTCCCCTCGCTTTGGAGTCGCGTCGGTTGTCTACGTGCCTCGGGCCGTGTAGTTGAGGCGTGATGACAAATCCAATTCTCAAATATTGCTTTACCAAAGTCGCACCTTTTAGTATGTGACTGTATTGATAAAGCCATCTTCCTTCCTTTATTTAAGTGTTCCTCTTTGACTGTAGGAAGAAAAGGTGGGGGTGCAATGACTCAGAGCAAATCAACGGGCAACTCACGTTCCCCACGCTGTAGACAAGATTAGAAAGAAAAATATTATTCTTCAATCATAATAATTTCTATAATGACAAAGACAAGGTTTCAGAGGGAACCATGGATACATTCAAACACTTGAAATCTAACATATGTGCTTTGGGAGTCGCAAATTGTTGTTGTGTAAACGCAAAGACATAAAGTGGCTAAGGCCACTGGATATGTCCACCTTGAGATAGTACTCGGATTCCTGGGAGCACAATGTGAGAAACTATAGCTTTCATAACTTCTATAGATCATAACCTAAACCTTCAAAATAGTGGTATCAGATATTTATAGTAATAAAAAATGTGTCTATATAATTAATAAATGAAACATTAACATGAATTATATACTATTTCAAATTATAAACATAATCATATAGAATAGATACATACACTATCATAGACATCTACACTCTTACCTAAAAAAAATAAAATAAACTTCCAAACATATAAGCACAAATACAAAAATGGTGATTAATTATCGAGCTTCTTGGTTGGATATTCGTTACCCTCTTTTTTGACCACCGATATTCAAGACGTTGAAACTTTGGAAGTATTTACATCCACCTTAGGCGGTTAAGGAGACATTTAAGATTAATTCCCATTGTTAATAAGAGAAATGAAGTTAAGAACTTGTCATGGATATTGATTCTACTATGTGAGATATTTCTTTGATGGAAACTTTATTTTTTAAATTAAGATAAAATAACTACTTATTTCTTAGTATTTATACATTTCCTATCAAATCAATCTTTTAATCAATTTTTATTTTCATGATTTTTCAAAGTTATAACCTAAACCTTAAAAATGGTGGTATAAGATATTTACAGTAATAAAAGATAATGCATCTATACAATAAATATATAAAAAAACTAACATGATTTTTATACAATTATAAAGCATAAACATATAATATATAATGGAGATACATACACTATCATGAACATCTACACTTGCATAAAACACTACCAAATATATGAACAAAAATACAAAAGAAATATATTAATTCTTTAAATTCTTAGCGGTATCGTTGACACACTTTTTTTTATACCCCCGATATTGAAGATAACAGAGTTTTGGATGGTAGAGCTTTGGATGGCTTTCCATCCATCTTAGCTAGTAAGGGAGTCATTTCATATTCATTCTTCTTTGTAATAAGAGATTTGATGTTAAGAACATTTCTACTATATTGATTCCACAATGTGAGAGTTTTCTTTGGTGGTGAATTTATTTTGAGACATAATCTTGAGACAAAGTAATGACTCATAAACAAAATGTGATAAAGAAGATAGGTAGCACCAAAATACATAGATCATATAGATTGTAAAATAATAATAAAAAATAAGATAAAAATGGAACTTATTTCTCACTGTTATACATTTCCTATTGTTGTTGTAATTTTTTCTTTCGTTGATACCCAATATCACGCAGGTGCTTACCTAAGATTGTATCGTTCATCCAACACGTTTTGCTAAAAAGCTCCGGCTCTGCAATTGAGCTAGTATGCAAAAATAGAAACCTTTCGCTCTTCACCGATCTCCATGATTAAAAAAAAAAACTCTCTATTTCATGCAACTACTCAAGGAAACTTTCTTGATCTAGGTTTCCATTTGAAATAGGAATCTCTTCCTTGACTTTGTACCAATCATACTCTTCGCATTGTCCATAATGTCGAACTGGGGCTGAAAATCTGCGATGGGTTGAGTCCCTGCTTGAACAGGGACATTAGGTAGTTTTTTTATTATTCCCGCTTCCAAGATTTAGAGTTGACATTATGTCTCATATCTCTTGTATCGGAGCTCCTATCTCGTGTATCCCTTTGGATTAGGTCACTATGCTTTCCACAAAAGTTTGAATATGATCGTCTGTCGTAGCTCCAGTACAAACTGACACAATACGAAAGCAAAGACAGTTAAAAAGGAAGATCTTGTTCGTAAAACACACTAATAGGTGTTTAATCGATAATGCTTTAACAGATGAAGCGGAAAAAATGTTGTAATCCTCCAAAAAATTTAAAGAAAAATTTTATGGATAAAAAGGATGACTTTCATATTGATTACAATCAGCTATATATAGTAAAACTTAAAAGCCTTATTGAAATGAAACTCAAAGTATGTTAATACCATTAATCTTAGTGAAATCCAAAAAAGTCCTAAAAGCCACTGAAAAGATGTAATTTCCATCCTCTTTCACGGAATTTCTTTAATTTTCAAAGTAGAGCAAGATCAGTTTTCCCCTTTTTCCCTCCGAATCAACAGCAAGTAAACCACTTATCCTATTCAAATTCTTTGTTCTTTTCTTATTTAAAACATATGTACCTTCCACAAATACAAGATCGTTAGTGTCATAAGCTAACATAAGATTCTTTGAATGATTAGCTACTGCCACTCATAAGGAATCAAGCCTCCTAGTGCTAGTTAAGTTTGGGTGCTCAAGATGTGGGCTTTTGTAAGGTATTGTGAAGGCATCCATTGTAGCTTGCAAACTTTCTGTAGATACAGATATCATGGGTTGCCTACATCCAACAGTTGTATCTCTCACTGGAATTTTTGCAGTTGCAGGAACAACCTTTCCATGTTTAGGATTATAATACCTTGGATTGGCAACTTTTGAGTTTCCTTTCCTAACCCCTTGTTGAGATTTAACCGCTTTCTGCAGGTACAGGTCTCATGGGTTTCCTACATCAAACAGTTGTATCTCTTACAAGAATTTGTACAGGTGCAGGAACAACCTTTCCCTGTTTAGGATTATAATAACCTTGGACTGGCAACTTCTGAGTTTCCTTTTTCAACCTCTTGCTGAGATTCAACTGCTTTGTTATCTCTGCGCTATTGATCCAATTCTCAAAGAATGCTTTACCAAAGCTGCACATTTTTATATGTGACCAAACAAAGCCACCTTCCTTCCTTTATTTAATTGCTCCTCTTTGATAGAAGGAAGAAGAGGTGGGGGTGAAATGACTCAGAGCAAATAAACAGGCAGCTCACATTCACAACACTATAGATGTGACACCCCCTTTTTACTAAGGACCGGGTGTCACCACGGTGGTAGGGAGTGCCCGACCCATAAGCTGTGTACTTTACAACCTAACAAAATAATGAATATGCAAAATTAAATACAATATGACATGAACAAACCCGGTTACACACCGGGAGTCACATCCCATCAGAGTTACAGAAAACACAAATGAACCAACTTGATCTGTACAAGACATTAAATTTATACATGCCGATAAGGTACGTCAGAGCCCCTAGTCTTCAATCCCTGCCCGCACCACCTAATCGCTTCTTCGCACTCGCCTAGTCCCTGAAAGAATAATAACAACCGAGGGTCTGAGCTACACAAGCTCAGTGAGTAACTACAACTCCTCCAGGTATTATGCATACCTGTCCCTCAACAACTTGTACTAAATATTCGTATTCCTTGAAAACTAACAGAAAACATAGAATCATCATGATCATCTTCAATCAAGATATTAATGCCAATACAATCGGAAAACTCACAAAAAGCCATATGCAGTTCATACATCAATATCAGTTCTAACAAACACCCCATCTTCAAGTACATCCATGTGTACGTGAGATGTACCTACCTCAATCACATCCTCGTATGCGAGAGGAGTAGCGTGTTACCTACCCGCGATCTCCATTACATCCCGTGTAAAGGAGTTGCATCCACCTCGGGCCAGATCCTCGCGGCCGCAAGATCCCGTGCTAAGAGGGGACCTATGCCGTGTCATGGACGCCCCCGACCCTAATTCAATAGACGGAAAGAGCGGCCGATAGCCATGCTGCAGATCCCACTGTGGCACCCTCACGAAGCCTGGGAGGGGGTTTGATGAAAAATCATTTCGCAAAATATTTTATTTTATTTTTGAAACATACGGATCAAAACAAATCCCTCCCTCACCCTAATCATCAACGCCGACTCAGTTCGGGCTCAATGAACCTCATTTGGTCCAACATCTATATCTATATAGGGTTCCGGCCCACTGCATCGCATCATGCATACATTTTTCCACCATTACAGGTTTCACTTTATATCTAATTCTACCATTACCATTTCATAATACTCTACAAGCATAAAAACTATCATGCATGCATAGCGGTAAAATCTTCGGCATCCACCAACCAATATAAAACCCACGCCATTACGAGAATACGAAACACGATAAATACAAGTTCTAAAACCAATATACGGAGAAGTTTCCTCACCTGGAGTCCTTCGAAATATCTTAGATCCGGCTCGACCCTGCTTCGTCTCCCGCGGAACCCTTGCCTCTTCCTAGAATTTATAATAGGAATTAGATAAATACGGAACCGTATTTTCATGCTCCTAGTTCTATAGTCTAGAGATACAGTAGCTATTCTACATGCCCATGTTATCTCTAATCATGCTCGTAGCGTTCTAACTTGCGCTTCAAACATGATTACTAGTCCCGTTCCCTTAATCTAAGGCACAGAAGTAGAAAACATGCTAACGAGAAGATTAACCGGGCATTAATCCTTCTAGTCCTATTATCTTTAGAATATAAGATCTAAGAATATGGAAATCGTATTCTTTACTTGAGCTCTTGGAATTTTCTTACTTTTCCCTCATAATCGGGAAAGGATTCATGAATACGAAGACCGTATTCTTACCTTGTATTCCAATTTTAACTCGATAGAATACAGTAAAACCATTAGACACTCTAAACATGGTTCTTACTTCAAAATCTAATACATGCTTCTAAAATTTTAGTTACTATGATTACATTTCATAGCTTCAGTTCTATCACTAAGAATACGATAAAAATATGATAAGGAACAAATATGAAAAACTATCTTGTGCTCGTATTTCTCTATACTTCTAACTATTCTTTCCATATACTCTAATTGAACTCGATAGAGTACTATAGGGGCATTAAGCTCAATAAGGCATGATTTACTAATAAACATGTTTTCATGTCCTCAAGGCTCATAATTTATACGAAATCATCAATTTAATTAACATGAAGATCTCACATGTTAGGGAATAGAATCTACTTCATCTTAAGCATATATCGGAGCTTCTAACATGCTCTTTATAGATAACCACTTGCTAGTCATAAGCACGGAACATTAATCAAGTTTAAATTCCAAGAAAAATCGGGCGGAGTCTCCCCTATTTCTATGGCTCCTGAAATATACAATCATGCTCCAAAATAAATCTATTTCATTCACACAACATACATTCATACATTCCCTCTAACTTAGACATCATCCATTAACCAAATCACATCATCCAGCACCCATCTCATAGGCTTAACAACCCTCATAATTCCATAATCTCATTTCCATTCAACGTTAGGAGTCCTCACCGTCGCGACGAAGGAGGCGATGTGCCGGCTGTTGGCAAACCAGATCTGGTCGCCCGGAGTTCGTCGGTGCAAGGAGGGAGGCCTAGATCTGCTCGCCGGGCATAGGAAGAAGGAGGTCAGCGGCTGTAGGAGGCTCTGGTAGCGGCGCAGGGTGGCGCTCGAGCTGGGCTGGCCGTCCGGGGACTCGCGCAGTACGACGGTGGTCGGTGGAGGTGGCCGCTAGCCGGGCGACCGAGCCGAGCTGCCGGGTGCGCGTGGATCCGGAGGCAGGGGCACGCCGCGTGAGGCGGCCGGACGGGCTGCGGGCTACGCGCGAGGTCGGGAGGCGACAGCACCGACGAGCTCCGACTGGCACGGGCAAGCAAGGTGGGCAATCACCAAGGCAAGTAGGGGACCTAGAGAAAAGGAGAAGAGGAGAAGAGAGAGGCCGATAGAGCTCCTCTCCAATTAATTCTATTTCCTTCCCAAGTTGTATGTACCACTACATACCCACATATATATATATTATGTTACTCTATTATTATTATTCCATCATCTTCACTATGCTTCCAAGTCAATTATTTATTTCTAATTATCATGATGTTTTTAGGCCAATTATTGACTCATCCTCTACATTATTCTCCCACTATCATTATTTAGTTTATTTAATAACTTTTCCCTACTTTATGTCACGTCAACCAGTTTTATATTATTTTCCTTTAATCATACACCACCTGCATCCAAAATCCTCGGTCAATGATTCCAGTCCACACGCGCATCAGAACTCACACGGGGCCCGTCTCTCGTCCGACCAGATCCGCGAATACTGGCCTTTGACTCGCCTGATCTACTTAATCGAAACTTGTCCTCACTCCCGACTAGATCCGCTATTCCCGACTTTTGACCCGACCGGGTCTACTTTACCTGGACCCTAACATTTGTCTGGATTCTATTAAATTATTCTAGAGTAATTAACACTTAATAATTTTTTTTTTTTTTTTTTTTTTCTAATTAATTAATCGAGGTTATCCTATCAAACCACCTCTAACTATCCCAATATATGTGGCCTGGCCCAATAAGGCCTTCCCTGGGCCCAATAGTAGTGGGACTAAATTTAAGGCCCACAAACTCCCGATTTTCTTTTAATTGAGCTTTAAAATAATAAATTTATTTTTAATATTAATTTAATCTCGTTGATTATCGAAAATTTTCGGTTCTAGTCACTTAGAATAATTCGGGGCGTTACAATAGACAAGATTAGAAAAAAAAAATATTAGTCTTCAATCATAATAATTTCTATATTCACAAAGACAAGGTTTGAGAGGTAACCATGCATACATTCAAACACATGAAAGGTAACATCTGTGCTTTGAGAGTCGCAAATTGTTGTTGTGTAAACCCAAAGACAAAAAGTTGCTAAGGCCACTGGACATGTCCACCCTGAGATGGTACTAATATTCTAGGGCGCAGAATGGTAGAAACTATAGCTTTCATAAATTATATATGTCATAACCTAAACCAAAAAATAGTGGTAATGTATATTTATAGTAATAAAAATAAAGTGTCTATTCAATAAATACATAAAAGCGTTAACATGGATGGATTATATACCGTTTCAAATCAAAAACATAAACATATAGAATAAATATTGTAATCCTCCAAAAAATGTAAAGGAAAATTTTATTGAACAAACGGATGTTGTTCATGTTGATTACAATTACCAACATATAGCAAAACTTGAAACACTTATTGAAATAAAACTCAAAGTATGAGAATACCATTAAAATTAGTGAAATACAAAAAAGACCTAAAAGCCCTCGAAACGATGGAATTTCCACCCCCCTTCATGGAATTTCTTAAATTTTCAGTCGTTGAACAAGATCAGGTTTGTCTCTTTTTCCCCCCGAATCAACAGCAGGTAAACCACTTATCCTATTTAAATTCTATGTTCTTTTCATATTAAAAACATATGTACCTTTAACAAATAGAAGATCGTTAGTGTCATAAGCTAACATAAGATTCTTTGAATGATTAGCTACTGCCACTCCTAACTCAAGCCTCCTAGTGCTAGTTAAGTTTGGGTGCTCAATATGTGGGCTTTAGTAAGGTACTATGAAGGCATCCTTTGGAGCTTGCAAACTTTCTGCAGATACAGGTCTCATGGGTTGTCTATATCCAACAGTTGTATCTATCACAATAATTTGTGCAGTTGCAGGAACAACCGTTCCCTGTTTTGGATTATAATAACCTTGTAAAATCCGTGAATTTTTGGAAATAAATATTTTGTTATTTCCTTGAAAAATAATATTTAAATTATTTATTTCCTTAATTAGTGTTATTGTGGGATTAAAATGATTTATTTAAATGAAAATTAAAATTATTATGGGGTCTCAGAGGGACCTAATAGTAATTTTGAAAGAATTGAGGACCTTAAAGAAGTTTTCCCTCTCACAGCCTTGGACCTATGTGCAATTTTAAAAGTGTCGTGGACCTCTCATAAATTTTCATGAGAGAAAACCCTATTAGAGAAGATGGACGGTTTGAGATCAAAAGGATCTCGGATGAATCTCGATCTCGGAGCATTAATAGGGCTCTCATAGAGCCACGCGTGGCTTAACCGAGATGGAATCCATCTCATCGTATGCCGGATACGAGGCAAGAGGAGAGGAATGAGTGGGGTTGACCCTAGGTACGGGTTGATGTGAACCACTCATCGGTAGATCGTTTCGGATACGAGGCGGTGAGAGGATATCGGACAGTTGTTCGTAAGGAGATCTCGACCGCTGGATGAAGCTGTGTGTTGGATCCGAGGACTCATGATTAAATCCTAGCCGTTAAAAACAATCCAGAGATCATGGCCGCATATCCTCGGAGTGCCAATCCCGAGGCACCCCTTCCTCTCCCACAAACCGCAATCTACCGCGACGAAGCTCGAGCCTTCACTCCCGGCCCGCTACGCAGCAGTGGAGGCCGGTGGTCCGCCGGCCGAGTTGCTATGGGTGGCCGCCTGCTCGCCGCCACCTAGGGGCTATAAAGGGGCAATGAACTTCCCTGCTCAAGACAACAAGCGAAGCGAGCTCACTTCTTTTCGGTGAAGTAATGACAGGGAAGAAGACGCAGGTTCTCGGTGGGGAATTGTTCCTTCGCGTCCACGGTCGAGTGTGGGGCCGTCAAGGTTGTTCTCAGGTGAAGTAGAAACCCAAATCTCCAAGTTAAAGGAGGAGAAGCACAGAGAACGCCGCCGAGCTCGACGGAGAAGACGGTGGTGCACAAGGGAGCCTCTGTAGCGCCAGTGATCGTCTTCAGCTTATCGGTAAGTTCCCGCCACCCACCTGAGTAGTTTGTGAGGCATCGGAGAGTGAGGTTCGCGCGACAGAGAGCTTCAGTGGTTGCGGAGGCCGGTGGCGCTCCGGAGGAACCGGCCGTGGTCGTGAGATTTTGGCCGACGGGACCGGCACCTGCAAAGTGCCTGAGCTTGCCTTGGCAACGAGGATCGGTGGTGGTGGCGCCGTCAGCGAAAGAGAGAGAGAGAAACGAAGAAGAAGATGCTTTTTAAAAAAAAATAATAAAATAAAATCGTTTATATTATAAACTTAGGGGTGTGACAGCAATAATGTTAATTAAAAATAATTATTTATTTTCCTCTCATTTTAATTAAAACATTAGTTAATTATTATTATAAATAATAATTAGCTAGACATGGTATTAAAATGAGAAATTATGGACTTGTGACCATAGATAAAAGTTAATGAATAATTAACTTAGTGTGACAAGTAATAATTTGAGAGTTGAAATTTTTATTTGGAAACTATGGGAGTGTGACATTTAATATAGTAGCAATGACTATATGAGACAATAGTAATGTGACATGAATGAGTAAATTACTCTATATGTGTGAAAAAAATAAATTGGGTAATTTACCAATGAGAATAACATAGATATTTGTCCTATAAAAAAAAATATATCTATGCTAGAGGTATAATTAAAGTCGTGAGACAAAAACTTTGGTTCATAAACTAAAGAAAATCACGAAGAAAAATAATTGAGAAAACTATTCAAATAATTTGTTTATCATAATTAACTAGTTAATTATTTGATGAAACAAATTAAAGGGTAGGCTGACAGTATGAAACTTGCTCTGTCCTATGTAAAAATAGGCCAAGTCGTTTAATGGGCTTTGTAGTGGGCCTAATTCAACCAAACTGACTAAAGGAGATCAAGTAGGGTTCAAACCCGACGTAGGGATGTAGAGTTGACTATCTTTGACTAAGTAGGATTCAAAAATGACTAAGGGATATGAAAACGGGGAAATAATCGACCCGGGAGGAGGTCGTTAGGACCCGTTAGTGGGCCTAAGCCCAACAAGTACATAGGACATGCATGTGAAAGTAGAAGCTTGTAGAAAACTTGACTCTAATAAGAGTCTATGTATGCCAGATACTCTCAAGGGAGACGTAAGGCATTTCAAAGAAGTCCAGGAAGACGTTTAGTCTCTCCAGAGGTAAGTTCACTTGCCTAGTTTCCACCCGGTAACGGGATTTCTTGGACTTGCTATGTATTCTTGTTACATGCACTATTGATGCCATACATGTTGTTCATATCTATTTTTTATGAATCCTGTTGAGCATGTATGTTTGTTTTCGGGACGTTGGTGTCCTTGTTTGCTATGTTCTACTGCCCGGACTCAGTGGAGCTAGGGAAGCTCCAATTTAGGGATGTTCAGGGACAGGACCCCCTGACCTTCCTGACAGCCCTACCAGAGAAGCAAATCTCTGGAGGTCTTACCTGTCAGTGGGCATGGTACACTGACCGTGTTAACACGTAGGAGAGGTAGTTCTACCGATCTGCGACCGGAGGGTCAAACGACTATCTAGGTCGTATCTATATCCAAAAGCTGGACATATTGGCAGGGGGTAAACTTTGAGTTCTCTTAGAACTCACTACAGAGCCCGAGGGTTTCTGTATCAGAGGTCGTACCTTTGACTTGCTTGTGGTAGACTCCTAGGACTATATTGTTGATATTATGATCTCATTGACTGTCATATTTCCTATTTATGACATTGTGACCTGCAGGGGTACTTACTGGGCTTTCCTTTCGAAAGCTCATGTGTTTTCTCTTTTCCTCTTTTACAGATTCCGAGGTTTAGGAGGGAGAGGAGCCCGAGGGGAGGACACAGGGAGACCAGAGGTTTTAGGAGTCTCCTTTATCTTTATCTTTATCTTTATGAGCATTGTTATTGTAGGACCCGTATAGGGACTCGCATCGCTTTTAGGGCCTATGTACTTTTTAACTCTATGTTCCTTGGAACACGAGTCTATTTATTTTTATGGATTGTTATCTGCTTATCACATTATTAGGCCTTGTATTCGAGTTGAGTTCATCTCTTCTTTAATACGGCCGGTCTGTTGACGTGCTTGAGGTCCCGGATTCCGGGTCGGGGCGTTACAAACCTTGGACTGGCAACTTCTGAGTTTCCTTTTTCAACCTCTTGTTGAGATTTAATCGCTTTGCTATCACTGTCCTATTGATCTATTTCTCAAAGATTGTTTCATCAAAGCTGCACATTTTTGTATGTAACCACACAAAGCCACCTACCTTCCTTTATTTAAGTGTTCATCATTGATAGTAGGAAGATGAGGTGGGGGTGCAATGACTCAGAGCACATGAGCTGGCAGCTCACGTTCACCACACTGTAGACAAGATAAGAGAGAAAAATATTAGTCTTCAATCATGATAATTTCTATATTCAAAAAGACAAGGTTTGAGAGGGAACCATGCATATATTCAAACACTTGAAAGGTAACATCTGTGCTTTGAGAGTCGCAAATTGCTGTTGTGTAAACCCAAAGACATAAAGTGGCCACGGCTACTGGACATGTCCACCTTGAGATGGTACTAGGATTCTAGAGCGCACAATCTGAAAACTATAGCTTTCATAACTTCTTTAAGTCATAATCTAAACCTTAAAAATGGTGGTATCAGATATTTGTAGTAATAAAAAATAATGTGTCTATACAATAAATACAGAAAACATTAACATGAATTATATATAATTCCAAATCATAAACATAAACATATAGAATAAATGTTGTATTCATCAAAAAAATTTAAAGAGAATTTTATTGATCAAAAGGAAGCCTTAAATGTTGATTACAATTAGCTATATATAGTAAAACGTGAAACCACTATTGAAATAAAAATCAAAGTATGAGAATACCATTAATGTCAGTGAAATCCAAAAAAGGCCTAAAAGCCCCTGAAATGTTGGAATTTCCAGGGAATTTCTTCAATTTTAAGTCGTTGAGCAAGATCAGGTTTGCCCCTTTTTCTCTCCGAATTAACAACAAGTAAACCACTTATCCTATTCAAATTCTTTGTTCTTTTCTTATTGAAAACATATGTACCTTTAACAAATAGAAGATTGTTAGCTTCATAAGTTAACATAAGATTCTTTTAATGATTTGCTACTGTCACTCGTAAGGAATTAAGCCTCCTAGTGTTAGTTAAGTTTGGGTGCTCAAGATGTGGGCTTTAGTAAGGTATTGTGATGGCGTCCTTTGCAGCTTGCAAACTTTTTGCTAATACAGGTCTCAAGGGTAGCCTACATCCAACAGTTGTTGGAACAACCTTTCCCTATTTTAGATTATAATAACCTTGGACTGGTAACTTTGAGTTTCCTTTCTCAACTTCTTGTTGAGATTTAACTGCTTTGCTCCTATTGATCAAATTCTCAAAGATTGCTTTACCAAAGCTACACATTTTTATATGTGACCAGACAAAGCCACTTTCCTTCCTTTTATTTATGTTTTCCTCTTTGATTGTAGGGAAGAAGAGGTGGTGGTGCAAATGACTCAAAGTACCTAACCTCGTTTGCTCAAATTCACCACTTATTTGTAGATAAGATTAGAAAGAAAAATATTAGTCTTCAATCATAATAATTTCTATATTCACAAAGACAAGGTTTGAGAGGGAACCATGCATACATTCAAACACTGGAAAGCTAAATATGTTCTTTGATAGTCGCAAATTGTTGTTGTGTAAACCCAAAGACATAAAGTTGCTAAGGCCACGGGACATGTTCACCCTGAGATTGTACTAGGATTCTGAGGCGCACAATGGGAGAAACTATTGCTTTCATAACTTCTATAAGTCATAACCTAAACCTTAAAAATGGTGGTATCAGGTATTTATAGTAATAAAAAATAACTTGTCTATACAATAAATACATAAAACGTTAACATGAATTATTTACCATTTCAAATCATAAAAATAAACATATAGAATAAATGTTGTTATCCTCCTAAAAATTTAAAGAAAAATTTTATTGATCAGAAGGATGCGTTTCATGTTGATTACAATCAAGTATATATAATAAAACTTGAAAACATGATTGAGATAAAATTAAAAGTATGAGAATACCATTAATCTTAGTAAAATCCCAAAAACGCCTAAAAGCCCCTGAAAAGATGTAATTTCCACCCCTTTTAATGGAATTTCTTCAATTTTCAATCGTAGAGCAAGATCAGGTTTACCCTTTTTTTGCTCTGAATCAACAACAAGTAAACCACTTATCTTATTCAAATTCTTTGTTCTGTTCTTATCAAAAACATATATACCTTCCATAAATAGTAGATCGTTAGTGTTATAAACTAACATAAGATTCTTTGAATGAATAGCTACTGTCATTCCTATGGAATCAAACCTCCTAGTGCTAGTTAAGTTTGGGTGCTAAAGATGTGGGCTTTAGTAAGGTATTGTGAAGGCATCCTTTGGAGCTTGCAAACTTTCTGCGGGTACAGGTCTCATGGGTTTCCTACATCAAACAGTTGTATCTCTTACAAGAATTTGTACAGTTGCAGGAACAACCTTTCCCTGTTTAGGATTATAATAACCTTGGACTGGCAACTTCTGAGTTTCCTTTTTCAACCTCTTGCTGAGATTTAACTGCTTTGTTATCTCTGTGCTATTGATCCAATTCTCAAAGATTGCTTTACCAAAGCTGCGCATTTTTGTATGTGACAAGACAAAGCCACCTTCCTTCCTTTATTTATGTAACGCCCCGACCCGGATCCCGGGACCTCGAGCACGTCAACAGACCGGCCGTATTAAAGAAGAGATAAACTCAACTCTAATACAAGGCCTAATAATGTGATAAGCAGATAACAATCCATAAATAAACACAAACTCAAGTTCATAAGAACATAGAGTCATTAGGGTCCATAGGCCCTATAAAGGTCTGGTCCCTATACGGGTCCTACAAATAACAAAGTTCATAGAAAATAAAGATAACTGAGACTCCTATAAACCTTGGTCTCCCGAAGTCCCTCTCTTCAAGCTTCCTCAACCTCTAAACCTCGGAATCAGAAAAGGAGGAAAAGAGAAAATACGTGAGCTTTGAAGGGAAAGCTGGTAGAAGTACCCCCTAAGCAGTCAGCGGTGTCATCAAGATAAAAATGGCGATCAAGCGGGATCATGAAATCAACAACAAAATCCTAGGAGTCTACCACAAACAAGTCAAAGGTACGACTCCTCAAGCATGTAAGCCTCTAAGCTCAGAGTGAGTTCTAAGAGAACTTCGAAGTTTACCCCTGGTCGGTATGTCCAAATTTTTGGGTTATAATTACGACCTAGATGGTCGCTTGACTCTCGATCCAAAGATCGGTAGAACTACCTCTTCTTCGTATTAACCGCGATGGTACCATGCCCATCGACAGCGGGTGAGACCTCGAGGAGATTTGTTTCTCTGGTAGGGTCATCGAGGAAAGTCAGGGGTCCTAACCTCGAACATTCCTAAATTGGAGCTTCCCTAGCTCCACCGAGTCCGGCAAGAGAACATAGCAAACAGGGACACCAACGTCCGAAAACAAACATACATGCTCAATGTGATTCAAAAGCGGTATGAATAGCATGTATGGTACATCAAGCATGTATTAAGAAGAATACATAGCAAATCCAAGAAATCCCGTTACCGGGTGAAAACTAGGCAAGTGAACTTACCTCTAAGAGACTAATTGTCTTCCTGGTCTCCTTAGAAATGCCTTTCGTCTCCCCTGAGAGTATCTGGCATATAGTGGTTCGTTAGAGTTATTGTCCAACAATTTCCGTCTCTCTATATGACCATGCATGCCTATTGTCCCTGTTGGGCTTAGGCCCACTAACGGGTCCTAGGGACCATCTCTCGGGTTACCAATCCTTATCCCTGGTTCAGTAGCCCTTAGTTGACTTGTAGATTCATTTGGGCCTTACCGGGTCAACTCTAGATAAGTTGGTCCCATTTCAAGCCCATTGCACCGCTTATGTTGGCCTTAGTCCCCTAAAGGGCTTTTTGGTCATTTAGCTTCTTTACTAAATATTTTACATCACTCACCGATTTATCCGGATTTAAGAAATTAGTTAATTTCTAATTATCCCATTTCATATTTCATAATAATAATTATTCAATTATCATGTCACATAGACATAGTTCCATATAGTTACTGAAAACTATATAACTATTTGATTAATAGTGTTAGTACTATTATTAAAAATATTACTAAGGTTTTAATCTTTTATTAAAACCTTATATTTCCAAACTTAATAGTAACCACCATACCTAGACACCTTTAATCGGTTAATTGAACATGTGTCACAACCTTGGTATTTACCTTTAATCAATTTCGTTGATTAGTTAACCTTTCAACTATAGTTTTCAAATTATTAATCATGTTAATAATTTGTTACACTCTAAGGTTTTTAAAATCATTTGAGACTATATCCATAGTTAATAGTTATGGATGTGTCACACTATTTATAACTAATTTATCACTTAATAAATTAATTATTTGTCACAACTAAATATTTATTTGTCATAACAACTTAGCTAGCATCTTAGTCCAAGGGAGAATAGTATACTTTGATTAATTAATATTTTGTCACACTTCCCCCATAGTTTCCAATTCTATTATCTCATATAACTAAGTACTATTTGTCACCACAAATAGTTAATATTCTAACTCAAGGGAGAAATATTAATTAATCAACATAACATGTCACACCAAGTTAAATAATTAAATCATACTATTTCAGCTAACTATTATGTTACCTAATATTAACTTTATAATATTAACTTTATAATATATTTTATTACTATTTTTTTACTTCATCTTCTTCTTTCGCTCTCAAGGCAGTGGCTCCAAGGTCTCGCGACACCTTTTCTCCGACGCTCACCGGGCTCCCCGCCTGTACTCGGTCCTTTAGGGAGCCTCACGTACCAATGCACGGCCTATTAATTCCCTACCAGCCTCGCCTCTACCGCTGGAGATCCCCTTCGTGCTCGGCCGTGGGGTCGACTCTCTCTCCGACGAGCTCACTCACCCACTAAGCATGCAATGACACTACCTACGATTCACGAGAGAGAAAAACTCTACCGCGGCCGGGGACGGTTGTTAACTCCCCGACGACGCAGCTCTAATGCACTCCTACGGAGAAACTCTGATTTTCCGGTGATCCTCGGCCGCGCCTCCCTCCCGACCTGTCCTCCTTTTCCCCCCGGCCTGTAATCTTCTCTGCCAGCCAGAGACTCTCGGCCACTGATCCCTGCGAGAAGCTCTGCTTCTGCGGAGGAGCTCTCTCTCTCTCTCCTCCTCTCCGGTCACCTCTCCCTCCCGGTGAGCTTCACTATTCAGTGCTTGATTACACCGGGACGGGCTCCTTTTATAGGCAGAGAGAGGAAGCTGAGTCGCTCGCGTACGTCTCGGAACGGTCGGCCGGCGACGTTCGGTTTTCGCGTGCGTAACGGCCGGCGATCGCGCGGCGGCAGGTTGGCGTTTCTCAGCCGCCTGGGTTTCATCCTCGGGATCATGCTTTCCTTCATGATCGACGGCCTGGCTTGAATCTGGCAATCCACCCTTCATTTAGTCTCGAGTTCGTTCATCTTCAGATCGACGACCACGATTTATTTAGTGTTAACGGCTGGGATTTAGTTCCATGCCCCGAGTTTGAGCAAGAGATCTTGATGAACGATCGAGATCGTCTTCCTTTCGTGTGGCCCAGATTTACACCTTCCCTCCTCGAGTTCAGACCACCAGGGCTGATGATTCAACTTGAGAACGACACGTGGCTCCACCGTTGTTCTCCATCACTCCTCGCGATCCGCTCTCACAGAGATCAGATGATCTCAGCCACCCAACCAACACTTATTAGCACAACTTCCTTGAAGTCCCCAAAAATATTTATTTTACAGATCAGTCCATCTTCTGTGAGAAGGGCATTTTCTCTCTAAGTCCCTGTCTTATTTTATTTACCATAAAGTCCTCGCAGCTGTGAGAGAAGAAACTTCTTTAAGGTCCTCAACCTTCTTTAAATTATTATTCAGTCCTTACAGACCCCATAATAATAATTTTTAATTTCCAAACAATTTAAATAAATCGTTTAATCCCACTTTAACACCAATCGCGGTAAAAGAATTTAAATATTTATTTCCCAATAAAATTCACGGATTTTACAATCCTCCCCCCTTACAAAAATTTCGTCCTCGAAATTTCTACGCCATCCAATCTTCAAACAAACAACTCTGGGTAACGTTGCCTCATATCCTCCTCACGTTCCCAGGTAGCTTCTCGCTCGGTGTGGTTACTCCACTTCACCTTAATAAGAGGAATAGTTCTATTCCTTAACTGCTTGTCCTCTCGACCTAAGATAGCTACTGGGCGTTCCTCGTAGGACATATCCTCTTGGACTTCCACCGGAACCTGTGGAATCACCCTGGTAGGATCGCGAATACACCTCTTCAACATTGATATATGAAAAACATCGTGAACCTGAGCTAGATCCTGAGGTAAAGCCAGTCTATATGCCACCACTCCTATGCGCTCCAATATCTCAAAAGGTCCAATATACCGTGGGGCAAGTTTTCCACGTCGTCCAAACCTTACGACCCCTTTCATAGGAGACACTTTTAAGAATACCATGTCACCCACTTGGAACTCTTGATTGGATCTTTTTCTGTCGGCATAGCTCTTTTGTCTACTCTGGGCAGCCAGGAGTCGCTCCCTGATCATCTTGACATGTTCCTCCGTTTGTCTTACAAAATCAGGTTGCTTAAGTGTCGCCTCTGCTACCAGCTTCCTTTCTCCCACATCCCCCCAACAAATGGGAGTTCGGCACTTCCTTCCGTAGAGTGCTTCATACGGTGCCATCTTAATGCTTGCACGGTAATCAAGTATTATAGGCAAATTCTATCAAACTTAGGCGCTCATCCCAAGACCTCAGAAATCTATCGCGACATGCCCTCAAAGATGTCTTCTAGCACTGGATGGTCCTTTCTGCATCGCCCATCGATGCGTGGGTGAAAAGCTTGTCTTGAACGCCAATCCACGCTTCAAAGCGAAAGGTGCAAACTCTCCTAATCTAGAGACAAACCGAGTGTCCCGATCAGAAGTGATCGTTACCGGCACTCCATGTAATCTGACGATCTGATCAATATATAACTGGGCCAACTTTTCCAGGGATGTTCCCGTCCTCAACGGTATAAAGTGGGCCGACTTAGTCAGCCGATCCACTATAACCCAGATCGATTCATGGCCTCTTTGAGTACGTGGCAACCCCGTCACAAAATCCATGTTAATGTGTTCCCATTTCCACTCCGGAATGGGTAAGGGTTGTAACATTCCTGCCGGCTTCTGGTGTTCCGCCTTCACCATCTGACAGGTGATGCATTTAGCCACGAACTCAGCAACATCTCGCTTCATCCCCTTCCACCAGAAGTGGTCCTTCAACCCTCTGTACATCTTGGTACCTCCCGGGTGAATATTGTAGCCCGAATAGTGGGCTTCTTCCAGAATCTCCCTTCTAATCTCAGGGACATTGGGTATACAAATCCTTTCATCGAATCTAAGAGTGCCATCATCATGGACTCTAAACCGTGTTGGTTCTTCCTTACCTATGTGTTCCTTGATCTCCTCCAGTTCAAGATCTTGACCCTGAGCAACCTTAATTCTTTCCAATAACGAGGGTCGGATATGCAGACTGGCCAATGTGACATCCATTGTAGGCAATACGACCTCTAAGTTGAGCCTCCTCATATCCTCTAATAGAGGCCTCTGAATTGTTAACATAGCGGCAACTCCATATCCAGACTTCCTGCTCAGTGCATCGGCCACCACGTTCGCCTTGCCCGGGTGGTAACGGACACTGAGATCGTAGTCCTTGATTAGTTCTAACCAACGCCGCTGTCTCATATTCAATTCCTTCTGTGTGAATATATATTTGAGGCTCTTATGATCGGTGTAAATCTCACAAGGAACACCGTAGAGGAAGTGTCGCCAGATCTTTAGGGCAAACACGATCGCTGCCAACTCCAGGTCGTGTGTAGGGTAGTTCTCCTCGAAAGGTTTTAATTGTCGTGATGCATAAGCAATCACGCGCCCATCTTGCATCAACACACATCCAAGACCAGTCTTGCAAGCGTCGCTGTAGATCGTATACCCGCGATTGCTTTGTGGTAGCGCCAACACCGGTGCTGATATCAACCTCTGTTTCAACTCCTGGAAACTCTTCTCACAGGAATCGGTCCAAATAAATTTGGTACCCTTCCTGGTCAACTTGGTTAACGGTGCAGCTAAAACCGAGAATCCCTCAACGAATCTCCGGTAATAGCCAGCTAATCCCAAGAAACTCCGTATCTCCCGCACCGTTGTTGGTCTTTTCCATTCCACAACGGCTTCTATTTTCTTAGGATCTACTGAAACTCCAGCTCCACTTACCACATGGCCCAAGAAAGCTACACTTTCCAACCAAAAATCACACTTGGAGAACTTTGCGTAAAGCTGATGTTCCCTTAAGGTCTCTAGCACTATTCTTAGGTGCTCTTCGTGGGCCTGGTGGCTTTTTGAGTAAACCAAGATGTCATCGATAAATACCACCACAAACTGGTCCAAATACTGATGGAATACCCGGTTCATCATGTCCATAAAGACTGCCGGGGCATTGGTAAGCCCAAACGGCATTACCAGAAACTCATAGTGCCCGTATCTAGTACGGAAAGCACTCTTCGGGATATCCGTCTCTTTGATCCTTACTTGGTGATACCCAGATCTCAAGTCGATCTTAGAAAAGACTTGAGCTCCCTGTAACTGATCCAGTAAGTCATCAATTCTTGGTAGAGGATATTTATTCTTTACAGTCACCTTATTCAACTCCCGATAATCAATGACACCGTGACCAATCTGCCTTTTCTTTCTTCTTGACGAAAAGAACAGGTGCTCCCCAAGGTGACATACTAGGTCTAATAAAACCTTTATCCAACAATTCCTCTAGTTGGGTCTTCAATTCTTTAAGCTCCGCAGGCGCCATCCGATAAGGAGCCTTAGACACAGGAGCTGTTCCCGGTACCAAATCAATGGAAAACTCCAATTCCCTTTCCGGGGGTAGTCCCGGTAACTCTTCTGGAAACACGTCAGGATACTCCCTTACTACCGGTACATCTGAGACTACAATCTCCTTATCCTTCTTCACCACGGAAACAGAAGCCAAGTAGCCTATACACCCGCCCCTTAGGAGCTTCCGAACCTGGAGAGCTGAAATCTCCTGTACTAAGGAACAGTTGTGGCTGCCTTTAAAAGTAAATTCCTCTCCTTCCGGCATCTTAAATACAACTTTCTTTCCTCGACAGTCTACTACTGCGTAAACTGAAGAGAGCCAGTCCATCCCGAGGATCACATCGTAATCCTTCAGGTCCATTACATGCAAGTTTGCAAGTAATCTCCGCCCCTCAATCATTATAGGGCATGCCGGTACCATCCTCCTTACTATCATGGCAGTTCCTACCGGGGTGTCTACACACAAATCCTGGGGTAGATCTATAGTAGGCAGAGTATGCTTTCGTGCAAATCGTGCAGATACGAAGGAGTGTGTGGCTCCAGGATCAAATAAAGTGCAGGCATAGAAAGAACTAACTGAAATGGTACCTGCCACGACATCTGCCGATGCACGAAGCTTCCTCGGTTGTCGGATGGTAGACCCGACCATGGGTCATTGGCCTCTCGCTTTGTTGGGGTTGGTTTTGAGTAGAAGGTCGCCCCAGGTCGCCTTCCCTTTCTTGTCTCCACCTTGAGGTCTTGGTGGCGGTCCAAATGATTGTCGGGAAGCTTGTTGAGATCCCCGGTTTCCCCTACCACACTTTGTCACGATTGACTGGGGACACTGGGCCTTTTAGTGATCCAAGGCCAAGCGTAAATAACACCCTCCAGCTTATCCTTGGGCATTGGGACCTCTTATGTGGTCCCTTACATTCATAGCACTTAATATTCTCGGGTCACACCGGCGTAAGACCCTTTACCTCAGGATGAGGTCAGACTCGGCTCTGGCTTCCGTAGGGGTCGATATTTGTTGTGGGACCTACGTTTACGAGCTCTTACCAGATGATTGGCCCTGGCTATTTGTCCCCTTATCCTTTTTGTCCTTCTGAGACGACCCCTGGGCGTCCCCTTGACAAGAAGCCTCAGTATATTTAGCTCTAGCCACAACCTCCGTATAGGTCTTGCACATGTGGCTAGTCACGATCTTTTTCAGTGATGGCCGCAGTCCGGCCTCAAATTTCATCACTCGGCTCTCTTCCGTCGGAACCATATCAGGAAGGAAGCGAGCCAACCGGTCAAACTCAGTTTCATATTGCTCCACCGTGGAGCCTCCTTGAACAAGCTGGGAGAATTGTTGTCCAAGCTGTACCAGATGTCCTCTCGAGAAGTACTTGGCGAAGAACGCAGTCCGGAATTCTTCCCAAGTCTGGAAGGCCTCCCCCTTCCTCAGTCTTATTTCCCCAAAGTACCAATCTTCAGCGGGTCCTTGGAGCATGTACACGGCGGTCCTAATCTTCTCCGCCTCAGAAGTTTGGAAAACCTCGAAGGTCTTCTCCATCTCCCGGATCCATTGTTCAGCAACATGGGGGTCGGCAGCCCCTTCGAATGGTCGGGGAGAGGGTCTCTTGATCTCCCCAAGTAACCCTCTACTTGACGTGGGGGCAGATGACGGAGGTGGTGCTCGTTGCTGTCGGGTCTCCTGGATTAAACCCAACATCTCCCTCATTAGTTCCATCATGCTCATGGGGGGTACCTCCCCCCTTGGGTTTTGGCCCTCTTCCCCGAGGCGCTGAAAGATTAGATTGAGCAGGCACCTCCTGCTCGACTTCCATTTCATCCACAGGCGGGGGTACCTCCCCATCCTGCGGTTGAGGGACTTCTTCCTCCATAGGAGGCTGTGGTACTTCAGTACGACGAGGTCGCCCTCGCCTACCTCTTCCTCTTCCCCTACCACCTCGTCCTCCACGCAAGTGTTCCATTGTTTAAACTGTATAAGGTTTACATGGTTACTTTTATTTCCAGCAAAACAGGTGATGATAAAAAAAAACATACTTTTATTCATTCCAAAAGCAACAACTAGAGTCAACATGGTAAAACAAAAGACACTAAGAGACATAACCAGGTAGTTCATACAACACATAAGTTTGTAAGACTACGATTATTCTAGTAACTAAAACTAGAACTCGATCCGGTGATGCTGCGTGGTGGCATGGGGGTGTAGTAGAGGGTCGATGTCCTCAGTCCCCTGCGGTCCCTCGCTAGGTCTGGCGCACGGATGATGGACAAGAAAGCTAGATGCTCCCGGCGCCACAGTGCGGCGCAGAGGGTGGCCTACACTCCGTCATACAAGGTGCGTATACTCCACATCGGCACATCGTGAGATCCCGAGAACGGCGGAGATGGACTGCAGCTCTCTCTCTAATCTGATCCCCAATGCACCCGGTGTAGTCACGGGCTCTACACACGCGCCGTGGTGGAATACTAGGGCTCACGATCTCCTGCGCTAAAGGAACCCTGGGTCCTACAGGCCTCTGCATAGCGATGTGGTCCCTAAGTCCTTGGACCAACATGGTAACTGTAGTCTGAAGCCTGTCAACCTTTCGGTTGGTGGCTTCCAGCGTCCTCCTCATCTCAGCGAGGACCTCGGGACTCCGGGGCAGAATCGGCTCGGCGGTGGAGTGTTCTCTCGGATAGACTCCACCTCATCGTCAGACGAATCACGGTACGATGGTCCCGACATCCTGCAAGTAAATCGGGTGTCAATCTAATGTACCACTACCTATACTACCCCAGTCCCGCACTCAGTCTATGCAACCGCTAAGGGCATCTAGGGTCACGCTATCCGCTCTATCTAGAGAACTCGCTCGATACCACTTTAATCACATGCGCCCAGGCGGATCCGGGACCTCGAAAGACGCCATCAGGCCGCCGTATTAAAGAAGAGATAAACTCAACTCTAATACAAGGCCTAATAATGTGATAAGAGATAACAATCCATAAATAAACACAAACTCAAGTTCATAAGAACATAGAGTCATTAGGGTCCATAGGCCCTATAAAGGTCTGGTCCCTATACGGGTCCTACAAATAACAAAGTTCATAGAAAATAAAGATAACTGAGACTCCTATAAACCTTGGTCTCCCGAAGTCCCTCTCTTCAAGCTTCCTCCCTCTAAACCTCGGAATGTAAAAGGAGGAAAAGAGAAAATACGTGAGCTTCAAGGGAAAGCTCGATGAAGTACCCCTGCAGGTCACAGTGTCATCAAGATAAAAATGACAGTCAACAGGATCATGAAATCAACAACAAAATCCTAGGAGTCTACCACAAACAAGTCAAAGGTACGACTCCTGCTACAGAAGCCCTCGGGCTCTGTAGTGAGTTCTAAGAGAACTCAGAGTTTACCCCCGGTCAGTATGTCCAGCTTTTTGGGTTATAATTACGACCTAGATGGTCGTTTGACTCTCCAGTCAAAAGATCGGTAGAACTACCTCTTCTTCGTGTTAACACCTGGCCAAATACCATGCCCACTGACAGGTGAGACCTCCAGAGATTTGTTTCTCTGGTAGGGCTGTCAGGAAAGTCAGGGGGTCCTAACCCTGAACATTCCTAAATTGGAGCTTCCCTAGCTCCACTGAGTCCGGGCAGTAGAACATAGCAAACAGGGACACCAACGTCCCGGAAACAAACATACATGCTCAACAGGATTCAAAAACAGGTATGAATAGCATGTATGGCATCAGCAGTGCATGTATTAAGAATACATAGCAAATCCAAGAAATCCCGTTACCGGGTGAAAACTAGGCAAGTGAACTTACCTCTAAGAGACTAATTGTCTTCCTGGTCTCCTTAGAAATGCCTTTCGTCTCCCCTGAGAGTATCTGGCATATAGTGGTTCGTTAGAGTTATTGTCCAACAATTTCCGTCTCTCTATATGACCATGCATGCCTATTGTCCCTGTTGGGCTTAGGCCCACTAACGGGTCCTAGGGACCATCTCTCGGGTTACCAATCCTTATCCCTGGTTCAGTAGCCCTTAGTTGACTTGTAGATTCATTTGGGCCTTACCGGGTCAACTCTAGATAAGTTGGTCCCATTTCAAGCCCATCGCAATCAGCTTTATGTTGGCCTTAGTCCCCTAAAGGGCTTTTTGGTCATTTAGCTTCTTTACTAAATATTTTACATCACTCACCGATTTATCCGGATTTAAGAAATTAGTTAATTTCTAATTATCCCATTTCATATTTCATAATAATAATTATTCAATTATCATGTCACATAGACATAGTTCCATATAGTTACTGAAAACTATATAACTATTTGATTAATAGTGTTAGTACTATTATTAAAAATATTACTAAGGTTTTAATCTTTTATTAAAACCTTATATTTCCAAACTTAATAGTAACCACCATACCTAGACACCTTTAATCGGTTAATTGAACATGTGTCACAACCTTGGTATTTACCTTTAATCAATTTCGTTGATTAGTTAACCTTTCAACTATAGTTTTCAAATTATTAATCATGTTAATAATTTGTTACACTCTAAGGTTTTTTAAAAATCATTTGAGACTATATCCATAGTTAATAGTTATGGATGTGTCACACTATTTATAACTAATTTATCACTTAATAAATTAATTATTTGTCACAACTAAATATTTATTTGTCATAACAACTTAGCTAGCATCTTAGTCCAAGGGAGAATAGTATACTTTGATTAATTAATATTTTGTCACACTTCCCCCATAGTTTCCAATTCTATTATCTCATATAACTAAGTACTATTTGTCACCACAAATAGTTAATATTCTAACTCAAGGGAGAAATATTAATTAATCAACATAACATGTCACACCAAGTTAAATAATTAAATCATACTATTTCAGCTAACTATTATGTTACCGAATATTAACTTTATAATATATTTTATTACTATTTTTTTTTTTTTACTTCATCTTCTTCTTCGTCTCTCGCGCGCGCGGCCGTGGCTCCAAGGTCTCCCGCACACCTTTCCGACGTTCACCGGGCTCCTGCCTGTGCTCGGTCCCTTTGCCGGGAGCCTCACGACCACGACCGGCCCCATTAATTCCCTACCAGCCTCGCCTCTACCGCTGGAGATCCCCTTCGTGCTCGGCCGTGGGGTCGACTCTCTCTCCGACGAGCTCACTCACCCACTAAGCATGCAATGACACTACCTACAGTTACGGAGAGAGAGGAAAAACTCTTACCGTGCAGTCGGGGACGAAGGTTAACCCTGACGACGAGCTCTACGACCCCGGCGGAGAAACTCTGATTTTCCGGTGATCCTCGGCCGCGCCTCCCTCCCGACCTGTCCTCCTTTTCCCCCCGGCCTGTAATCTTCTCGCGGCCGGAGACTCACCATACTTGATCCTGCGAGAAGCTCGCCATGCGGAGGAGCTCTCTCTCTCTCTCTTCCTCTCCGGTCACCTCTCCCTTCCGGTGGGCTTCACTATTCAGTGCTTGATTACACCGGGACGGGCTCCTTTTATAGGCTGAGAGAGGAAGTCGAAGCCGCCACGCACGTCGGAATCGGCCGGGCCGACGCTCGGTTTCGCGCGCGCGTAATCTGGCGTGATCGCTGGCGGCAGTTGGCGTTCTCGCCGCTGGGTTTCATCCTCGGGATCATGCTTTCCTTCATGATCGACGGCCTGGCTTGAATCTGGCAATCCACCCTTCATTTAGTCTCGAGTTCGTTCATCTTCGTGATCGGCGACCACGATTTATTTAGTGTTAACGGCTGGGATTTAGTTCCATGCCCCGAGTTTGAGCAAGAGATCTTGATGAACGATCGAGATCGTCTTCCTTTCGTGTGGCCCAGATTTACACCTTCCCCCCTCGAGTTCAGACCACCAGGGCTGATGATTCAACTTGAGAACGACACGTGGCTCCACCGTTGTTCTCCATCCATCCCTCGCGATCCGGCTCTCGCGGAGATCGAGATGATCTCGACCACCCAACCAACACTTATTAGCACAACTTCCTTGAAGTCCCCAAAAATATTTATTTTCTGGATCGGTCCCATCTTACGTGAGAAGGGCATTTTCTCTCTAAGTCCACTCGCCTTTATTTTATTTTACCATAAAGTCCTCGCAGCTGTGAGAGAAGAAACTTCTTTAAGGTCCTCAACCTTCTTTAAATTATTATTCAGTCCTTACAGACCCCATAATAATAATTTTTAATTTCCAAACAATTTAAATAAATCGTTTAATCCCACTTTAACACCAATCGCGGTAAAAGAATTTAAATATTTATTTCCCAATAAAATTCACGGATTTTACAATTTAAGTGTTCCTCATTGACTGTCGGAAGAAGAGATGGGGGTGCAATGACTCAGAGCACAAAACCAGGCAACTCACGTTCAGCACGTTGTAGACGAGGTCAGAAATAAAAATATAAGTCTTCAATCATAATAATTACTATATTCACAAAGACAAGGTTTGAAAGGGAACCATGCATATATTCAAACACTTGAAAGGTAACGTCTGTGCTTTGAGAGTGGCAAATTGTCGCTTGTGTAAACCGTAAGACATAAAGTGGCCATGGCCCTTTGGACATGTCCACCCTAAGATGGTACTAGGATTCTGGGGCGCAGAATAGAAGAAACTATATCTTTCATAACTTCTATAAGTCATAACCTAAACCTTAAAAGTGGTGGTTTCATATATTTATAGTAATAAAAAAAATGTGTCGATACAATAAATACATAAAAAGTTTACATGAATTATATACCATTTCAAATCAAAAACATAAACATATAGAATAAATGTTATAATCCTCCAAAAAGTTTAAAGGAAAATTTTATTATTTAAAAGTATGCTTTTCATGTTGATTACAATCAGCTATATATAGCAAAACTTGAAACCCTTATTGAAATAAAAGTCAATGTATGAGAATACCATTAATTTTATTGAAATCCAAAAAAGACCTAAAAGCCTCTGAAATGATTGAATTTCCACCCCCTTTCATGGAATTTCTTCAATTTTCAGTCGTAGAGCAAGATCAAGTTTGCCCCTTTTTCTTTCCTAATCAACAGCAAGTAAACCACTTATCCTATTCAAATTATTTGTTCTTTTCTTATTTAAAACATATGTACGTTCCACAAATAGAAGATCGTTAGTGTCATAAACTAACATAAGATTCTTTGAATGATTAGCTACTGCCACTCCTAAGGAATCAAGCTTCCTAGTGCTAATTAAGTTTGGGTGCTCAATATGTGGCCTTTAATAAGGTATTGTGAAGCTATCCTTTGGAGCTTGCAAACTTTCTCAGACATCTGTGTCTTATGGGTTGCCTACATCCAACAGTTGTATCTCTCATAGGAATTTGTGCAGTTGCAGGAACAACCTTTTACGTGTTTAGGATTATAATAACCTTGGACTGGCAACTTTTGAGTTTCCTTTTTCAAACTCTTGCTGAGATTTAACCGCTTTGCTATCTCCGTCTTATTGATCCAATTCTCAAATATTGCTTTAGCAAAGTCAAAGCACATTTTTGTATGTGACCAGACAAAACCACCTTCTATTGATAGAATTAAGAGATTAGTAAATGACGGAGTACTTAATACTCACAATTATATTGATTTTGAGACTTGTGTTGACTGCATTAAGGGTAAGTAGAAAAAAGGTGCTAATAGGAGTTCTAACATATTAGAGATCTTCGATATTGATATATATTGTCCAGATATGGATGCACATGGTTAGAAATACTTTATCTCTTGCATTGAGATTACCCACGTTAAATGTATATTTACTTGCTTCGTAATAAAAGTAAAGCATTGGGTGCCTTTATGTCTTTCAAAGCTGAAGTTGAGTACCAATGTGGTAAGCAAATAAAGATCATGAGGTAAGATAAAGGGGAGAATGGTAGTTATACTGAGAATAGACAAGCACGTTGTCCATTTTCTATGTTTCTTTAAGAACATGGTATTATTGCTTAATACACCATGCCTGGTTCCACTAATATGAATGGTGTTGCTAAAAGAAGAAACCGAACACTTATGGACATGGTGAGGAGTATGCTTAGCAACTCTAATCTTCCTAAATCCTTGTGAATTGAAGCACTAAAGATGGTTGTGTATATATTAAACCGAGTTCCAACCAAGGCTGTCCCAAAGACACCTTTCACACTATGTAAAGGTTGGAAA
Source organism: Dioscorea zingiberensis (assembly GCA_026586065.1). Taxonomy (NCBI): domain Eukaryota; kingdom Viridiplantae; phylum Streptophyta; class Magnoliopsida; order Dioscoreales; family Dioscoreaceae; genus Dioscorea; species Dioscorea zingiberensis. The sequence goes on along the minus strand of JAGGNH010000022.1, from coordinate 47,721 downwards.
CCGAGTTTGCGACATAGGCGTATTTGGGGATATCCGTCTAAGGTGATAATATATAACCCACAAGAGAAGAAGCTTGACCCAAGGACCATTAGTAGTTTTTCATTGGCTATACCGAAAGGTCTAAGTGTTACAAATTTTATTGTCCATCTCACACTGCTAGGATTGTGGAATCAAGGAACGCTAAGTTTCTTGAGAATGACACTATCAGTGGGAGGGATCGGTTCAAGGGTTAATTCCTACTCATGATCATGTAGAGACTCAACCTTCCACCCCATCAGATAGATTGGTTATAGTTCATAGCTCTCCTCGAGTTCAAACTCATGCTAAACAACCAATTGATGACGTTCCACAAGATGTTGAGAACCTTCCGATTGGGTTAACCTGCTCAGGGAATTACCTCATGTTCCTGAACAAGCAATTGAACAACAAGCTTCTTAGGGAGATAGTGGTCCAACATTAGGTTATCTACTCGAGAAAGGTGATCGACAATTCCTAGTGATTATGTTGTGTATTTACAAGAATCTAAAATGGAGCCGAAAATGATCCTAAAATATTTTCATAAGCCATGAGTTGTAAAGATTCTAATTTGTGGCATGATACTATGAAGGAAGAAATGAATTCCATGAAGAGCAACGAAGTTTGGGACCTTGTAGAGTTGCCTTATGGAGCAAAGACAATTCGCTGTAAATGGTTCATTAAGACTAAAAGAGACTCATTAGGCAACAGTGAGAGATAAGCGAGACTCGTTGCTAAGGGATTCACGCAAAAAAAAGGAATCGACTACACGGAGACCTTTTCTCCTCTATCTAAGAAAGATTCTCTTCACATCATATTGGTATTAGTGGCTCATTTCGACCTTGAGTTGCAACAAATAGATGTAAAAACTGTATTCCTTAACGGTGATCTAGAAGAGGAGCTTTATATGAAACAACCTAAAGGTTTCTCTTCTAGTGATGGTGAGCACTTGGTTTGTAAGCTTAAAAAATCCATATACGGTTTAAAGCAAGCCTCCCGTCAATGGTATTTCAAATTCCATGGGGTAATTTCTTTATTCTCTTTCGTTGAAAACCCCATAAAACAATGTATATACCAAAAGGGCAGTGGGAGCAAAACTTGTTTTCTTATTTTATATGTGGACGATATTTTACTTGCAACCAATGATAAGGGTATGGTGTATGAGGCGAAACAATTCGTCTCTAAAAACTTTGATATGAAAGATAAGGACGAGGCATCTTATTTCATGGCATTAAGATCTATAGGGACAAATCTCGTGGTGTATAAGGACTGTCACAAGATACTTTGGAGAGATTTCAGATGATATAATGTTCACCAAGTATTGCTCCTATTGTTAAGGATAAACAATTTAGTTTAAACCAATGCCCAAAGAGTGATTTTGAGAGAGAATCCATGAAGAATATTCCATATGCTTCTACAGTTGGAAGCCTTATGTATGCTCAAGTTTGTACTAGACCTAACATTGCATATGTTGTTGGAATATTAGGGCAATACTAGAGTAACCCAGGTATATGGACCACTGGAGAGCTACAAAGAAAGTCATGCGCTACCTTCAAGAAACCAAAGACTACATACTTATGTACAGACAAACGGACAACTTGCATGTGATCGGCTATTCAGATGCAGAATTTGTGATGTAGGAGGCTCGAGTCAAATGTTGGTATCGGGTTGGAGGATCAATGTAAAGACGGGAAGTTATCGAGTCAATTCCAAGATTGGGTCGGTTTTGTGTGTGGTTCGGTATTTTGGGCATAACTTTGGCTACCAATATTAGAATCGTGCGTTCGACCCTAATTAAGAAAGCACTTTGCGGCACACACGACATGGGGATGTCATATTAGAGAGAATTTTAGTTATTTTTTCTATTTTTTTGAAATATTTAATCCACCGAATTTGGGTTTTAGGTCTTTATTCTATTTTTTGTAATACTTCATATGCCAAATTAGGATAGGATTTGAATCCGATTTGATCTTGGATTTTTAAGAGTTATCTAATTTGTTTGGAGTTTTAAATTTAGATAAGTTTAGTTTTAAATAATAATTTATCAATTTTAGCAAATTTAGATTAAATGATAAGGTTTCTAGGTTAATCTATTTGAGGCTATTTAACCTGACTTGTGAGTTAGTTTTTCATTATTGAATTTTTAAGTAATAATATTTTTTTCTGAATTTCTGAGGATTTTCTCTTGTTCATTAGTTCTTCGTTTGTTCTTCCTTGCGGTCCTTGGATCCGGCTAGCCCACGGGATAATCGCTACCAGAGCTCATCATCTTCTTGGGAAGCGTCATCATCGACATCAATGACTAGTGGTCGTGGTCGTCGGATTGGTCAAGTTCCGGCTGAGGAAGTCCAGTACCGTAACTTGAGCGCCCTGGAAGCGATGAACAAGGATCTACAAAGGCAAGTCACGAAAGTTAACCCAACGCTTGATGATCAAGGATTTCAGAGGCAAGTCAAGAAATTATCAAGGCGTCTGGTGGCGATCGATTTTGATCATGGTTGTGGCAATTTCTGGCTAAGGAAGTCCAGCACCACAATCATAGCGATCAGAGTTTTGGCCAACCCATCTACAACGATGATGTGGAGGAGGAGATCTCACCCATCTTCAACAATGATGCGGAGGAGGAGATTTTGCCCATCTTCAAAGATGATATGGAGGAGGAGATCTCACCCATTTACGACGACTACGAGGAGGAAATTGGCGAGCTCGAGGAGGAGATTGGTGAGCCCATCTATGATGATGATGGAACTAGTGTTGTATTGGTATCTGGATGGGAGGAGATTGGTGAGCCCAACACTACTAACCTACTTTCTGTCTCTAAGGTTTTGATTGAGATCAAGCACGGAGATCCAGACCTACCAACAAAGGTACAGTCGAACTCGGGATTGAGTTCTTTCAAACCCAGGGTAACTGATGCAGGAGGCTCGAGTCAAATGTTGGTGCCGGGTTGGAGGGTCAACGTAAAGACGGGAAGTTATCGAGTCAATTCCAAAATTGGATCGGTTTTGAGTGTGGTTTGGTATTTTTGCCATAACTCTGCTACCGATATTAGAATCAGGCGTTCGACATCAATTCAGAAAGCTCTTTCTTTGCAAGCACCACATGGGGATGTCATATTAGAGAGAATTTTAGTTTTTTTTTTTCTATTTTTAGAAATATTTAATCCGTTGATTTAGGGTTTTCATTTTTTTTTCTATTTTTGGTAATATTTCATATGCCAAATTAGGATAGGATTTGAATCCGATTTGATCTCGGATTTTTAGGAGTTATCTGATTTGTTTAGAGTTTTAAATTTAGATAAGTTTAGTTTTAAATAATAATTTATTAATTTTAGCAAATTTAGATTAGATGATAATGTTTCTAGGTTAATCTTTTGAGGCTATTTAACTTGGAAGCTTTGTGGGTTAGTTTTTCATTATTTAATTTTAAGTAATAATATTTTTTTGAATTTCGTAGTATTTTCTCGATTCTTTGGTTCTTCGCTTTGTTCTTCCTTGCGGTCCTTGGATCCAAATTTTAGCCGCTGGATAATCGCTACCCGGCCCCAAGCATCACTTTGTCGGCTATGTTGATTCTTACAAATCAACATCAAAGTACATATTCATTATGGTCGGTAGAGTTATTTCGTGGGAGAAGTGTCAAGTCGACTTTAATCGCAACTTCTACTATGCAAATCGAGCTCGTCTCTTGTTTCGAGTCTACATCACATGGTGTATGGCTTAAGAGTTTCATATCAGGCTTAGAGTTATGGATTATGTTTCTAAGCTATTGAAGATTTTTTGTGACAACTCAGCTACTGTCTTTATGAGTAAGAATAATAAAAGTGGGTATCGAAGAAAACATTTCGACATTAAGTACTTAGCCATTAGAGAATGTATTAAAGAAGGAAAAGTGGTCATTGCGCACATTAGCAATGAGTTGATGATTGCAATCCTTTGACTAAGGGCATGGCATCATTGAAATTTAAGGATCATGTAGAAAGAATGGAACTTGGTTCCACTTTGTGATTGTATATATATATTCAGTTATTAACGAAAGTCTTACGCACTTAGATGTTTTCTTATATTCATGTGCACAATTTTATTTTATTTGAGAAATGAAACTTCATTTTTTGACCAAGAATAAATATAGGGTATGTTCATTAAGTTTTGTTACCACATAAAGAACTTAAGAAACAAAATACATTAGTAATACATAGATGATATTACTCGCACTTAGACGACATATTGCTATGATTCATGTGTTTTGTTTCTTAATATAAAATACAAATTTATGTATACACTAAATGGGAGAACGTAACAGTTTGTTCTAAAAGTTGGTGCAAACTTTTGATCTTCTATTACTATTCATATGCTATTATGAAATACTTTAATGACCATTAACATTTGCAATGACAGTTTTGCTTTCAATGACCATTAAAGGGTAGTAAAAAAAAAGCCATTATTGACAGAACAATGGTTATATTATATAGCCTTCTTTTTTGCTTGGTCTAAACATTACTCTTCAGAAGAATACACCATCAAATTCGGAGAGTAAAGTGTGAGAAAACTGAGCAAAAACACAGAGAATCCATTACCAAGCACTGAATCAACAATGACCGGAGGTACTTCGGAAATCCAATTCTTGGGTTCTTTTATTTTCAATCCTTTTTCACTTTCGTTTATTTCGCATTTAGGATCAATACTTCTTTCATTGTGATATATTAGATCTAGGTCCTTCAAATTTTAATAAGACGGTTTGCTATAAATTTCAAGCTTCGAGTCAGAAATTATGGGAATTCCATGTTTCATTCAATATTTGCGCATACGACCATCACCACATGTATGGTCCTATCTTTCCCTTTTCTTAAGTACAAATCGATTGCTCTATAATGTTCTCTGACCTTTCCCTCGCCATGCTATCTTGATAATAGACGTATTTACCCATCCTGCATGAAGTATTTTGTACTTTTAACATACGAAGAAGAATACATATTATATATAATTATATATTTAAACAACTAACAAATGAGATGAATTCATTTACTTACATTCTACATTATTAACTTTTCAAAATCATCTATAAGCCTTTAAACCTAGTTAGAAAATATTGCTAAGTTAGTTGATATACTATAACTAATTGTGTTCCTTCTAGGTCTAATTAATTCTTTTAGTTGTCTTAGTTCGCTATCAATTAGTGGTTGTCAGGTATAAAGGTTTTTAATATTAAAGCTTCACTTAATAGTACTATTGCACTATATACTTTATTGCTTGGTATGTCTCTTCACTCTTTTATTTCTTATTCAATGTGTCTTTTTTTTGTCTCTATGCATGTGTTCAAATTTACAAAGAGTATCATGTGAAAATGTCTATGGTGCTCTTCTTGCTTAATAGTGTGATATTTTTCCAAACAAATAAACCTTTGTGACGCCGGGCAGGGTAGTGATTAACTTGCGGGCGGTGGTAAACAGGGGGGATTGATAGAAGAGCAACAAAAATGGAGGACAAACAGAGAAGAAAAGTCTCTGAAACTTTAAAAATAAAATAACTCAATAATCAATGAATAAAATTCAACCCACAAGCCGGGTTTAAAGAGCTAAAAAAAAAACCTAACCTAGATAACCTAGAAATTCTATCTTCTTATCCAAATTTGCCCAAATTGGCAAATTTTGGTCCAATAGAAAAACTTATCTAATTCTAAAATAACTAAACAAAACAGACAACTCCTAAAAATCCGAGTTCAAATCGGATTCATATCTTATCCTAAATTGGCATACGAAGTATTGCAAAAAATGGAAAAAACACCGAGAAACGAAGAAACTACAGGGAAAATAGTGGAATTTGAGGTTGAAGGACCACGTGCGTGTCGAGACGAGCTTTCCGAATTGGGGTTGAGCGCGCGAATCCGATATCGGTAGCCAAAGTTATGGCCAAAATACCGAAACATGTCCAAAGTGCGACTTGGCTCGATCACCTCCCGCCTTTACGTCGGTCCGCCAAGTCGTGGTATGCCAAAGCTCTCATGGTGCAATCAGATAGCTCGGCATCGTCTGACTCGGGTTCTCCTGTATCACTTTGTGAGTAATTCATAGCACAGGAATCCCAAATTTGATCTGTATTTGTCGTTGGTGTTATTAACTTATTCACTTATTTTGTCTGCATGCTCAACATTAGCTTATTTATAACCATTTTTCTTAATAAGTAAATTTTTGTTTTCAAAAGAATTATAATAAACTATTAACAATTTTTTAAAGTTTTGATTTTGATTTCATGTACTTTTTCATTCTATAGCTTTTTGATAGATTGAATTGTTAAAGTTTCTTCATTTTCTTTCTTTGAATTTTTGTGATTACTTACCTTTATGCTTCTTTTTTTTCTAATTTATGTTTGGATGAGTAGCTTCATACAAAATTTTCAGGTCTTACCCTAAATAATTGTATATTTATATAGATGTATTTTCTTCTTATTTAAAATTTATTTCAGCTAAATTAAATTATTTATTAGAATTAGATATGGAAAAATATCTTATCAAGATGAAGACAATTCTGGAGGAACTATCTAGTGTTAATACTAGTGACACTCAACCTTATGCAAGGAAAGATCATGTTGAATTAAATATAGATAATCTACCTTCGGATCCTGGATTACGAAAAAAAATTTTGATTATCACACCAATTAGAGAGACAAGGTTCGAAGGGCTTATTTTCAAAAATGTCCATGTCAACGTTACACGCATAATTTTTGATGCAGGAGGCTCGAGTCAAATATTGGTTCCGGGTTGGCGGGTCAACTTAAAGACGAGAAGTTATCGAGTCAATTCCAATATTGGGTCGGTTTTGGGTGTGGTTCGGTATTTTGGCCATAACTTTGGCTACCGACATCAGAATCAGGCGTTCAACCCCAATTCGGAAAGCTCTTTGCGGCGCGCACGACATGGGGATGTCATATTAGAGAGAACTTTAGTTTATTTTTTTCTATTTTTAGAAATATGTAATCCGCCAAATTAGGGTTTTTGGTTTTTTTCTATTTTTGGTAATATTTCATATGCCCAATTGGGATAAATTTGAATCCGATTTGATCTCAGATTTTTAGGAGTTATCTTATTTGTTTAGAGTTTTAAATTTAGATAAGTTTAGTTTTAAATAATAATTTGTCAATTTTAGCAAATTTAGATTAGATGATAAGGTTTCTAGGTTAATCTTTTGAGGCTATTTAACCCTGCTTGTGGGTTAGTTTTTCATTATTGAATTTCGAGTAATAATATTTTTCTGAATTTCAGAGTATTTTCTCTGGTTCTTTGGTTCTTCATTTGTTCTTCCTTGCGGTCCTTGGATCTTAGCCATGAGATAATCACTACCCCGCCGGCGTCAATTTTCCACAAAGAAAATTGGTAATGCACTACATCATTTTAATCTTTAGTGGTTCAAAGATTATGGTAATTGGTTGGAATATAGTATAGAGAAGGATGCAGCATCTTACTTGTGTTATTATCTTTATAGACCTTATGTTGGAGAACAAGGAAGTGGTGATTCCTTTGTGTTGGATGGGATCACAATTTGGAAAAAGAAATAAAGATTTGATATTCATGTTGGTGGTCCTAATAGTTCTCACAACCAAGCGTGGAAGAGATGTCAAGATTTGTGAAAACAAAAGCAACATATTCAATTTGCTTTTGCAAAGCAAGCCGATCAAGCATGATAAAATTATAGAGTTCGCTTAACTGTGACACTTAATTGTATTTGGTTTCTCTTATGTCAAGATTTGGCATTTTGTGGTAAAGATGAAACTAAGAGTTCTCATAATCAAGGAAATTTTCTTGAACTTCTTAGATTTCTTGCCAATCCCAATAAAACTATCAAAATTGTTATCTTGAAAAATGTACCTGGAAATTCAAAATTGATACCACATGATATTCAAAACGATATTGTTCACCCTGCTGCAATTAAATCTACCAATGTTATTATGAAGGATCTTTGTAATGGATCTTTTTCCATTTTACTTGATGAGTCTTGTGATATTTTAGTCAAAGAACAAGCAGCTATTTCTTTGCTCTATGTGGAGTCCAAGGGGCATGTAATTGAAAGTTTTCTTGGTTTAGTACATGTCAGTGACACTACCGTTTCACTACAACAAAAAGGGCATTTAGGGGCGGTTTTAAAGTCATTTCGCGGCTGTTACAACAGCCATGAAATGCTCACTGTGGCGGCTAAACAACCGTATATCTATATATATATATATATATATATATATATATATATATATATATATATAAGAGAGAGGTGTCAGGATCAGGTATCCGGCCGCCTGATCCTAACACCTATATAATATCTTATATATATATATATATGTACAATATTTTTTATATTTTTTTTAGATATATTTTGATTTATCTATAAATTTTAAACATATTTTAAATATGTATATATACTTATTAAATTATCTTATCTTACATGTATACATGTGCATATAATTTAAAAAAAAAATATATAATTTAAAAAAATATATATATACATATCTAAAATCTGTTTAAAATTTATAGATTAATCAAAATATATCTAAAGATAATAAAAAAAATATATAACATATATTTTTTATATATTTTAGATATATTAAAAATGTTACAATCAGCCGACTGGACATTCGGCCGGCCTGATTGTAACATATATATATATATATATATATATCTCTTTTTTCATTGATCACCATCTTAAACAAAATATTTCAACTAACTTGGAATAAATTTTAAGGACTTTGGCTATTTTATTCAAGACTAAGAGTGAAAATTAAAAGCCTAATCCTCCCCTTAATTAATCCCAAATAAGAGATTCTCTAATATTAACCGATAATAATGCTACTGCATGTTATCCATGATAAGAATGGAATTGAAAGCTTAATTAGATGTAGAAAATTAGCGACATCATAACTTTGCCTTTGACCGAGAACATCGATAACAAGGTGACCTGACGTCCTTCCTATAAGAACGGGCTTACATGCAATGGCTACATAAAAGCCGTGGACTTGCTTTTTCGGGACTCTCCCTAGGATCCTCGATCCACGCACCAATGACACTATAGTATTACATGTAGTGAGGCCAAGAACAAAGTCACGAAGCCTATTCCCTTTTCTCTCTCTCTCTCCACTCCTAAGAAATTTCACAACCTCTTCCTCAACCTTCACTCTCATCTTTGGCTTCCACTCCTGCTCATCCACTGTTCAATTCTTCATCATATTAGTACAAACAAATAACCAAAATGCATAAACTCATGCATTAGATTAATTATATATACCCGCAGAATGGTATCAGAACCATTGTCATCCTCAAGTTAGAGTAGTCGCAGCGGTTATAATCGCTTCTGCTAACGGATAGTTAAGTAAACTACCGCTGTATAACCAGCCAGATTAACATTGGTTTTATAAAACCGCCACTAAAATGACCGATGCAAAATACTGGAGTTCTTGTAGTATTTTATCACTTAAAGCAACTATTAAGGCAAAGGTTCTTTAAGAATAATCTAAGTATGTCAAGGATACGTAAGCAAGGCTATGACAGAGCAACATGCAAGGAGAGAATTTAATGGTCTTAAAACTTTAATAATAAATGTGAATACATGATCAACTTATTATGTTCATTGTCTTGCTCATCAACTTCAATTGGCACTTGTAGCTATGGCAAAAGAACCATGTTCAAATTGGATTGCTCTTTAACACATCACAATGAAAGTATAGTGAATATTGTTGGTGCTTCATGGAAACGCAGAGATGTTCTTCGAGAGAAACAATTTAATAAGATTGTGGAGGTATTACGAGTTGGTGAACTTTCTACGGGAAGTGGTTTAAATAAAGAAGCCAGTCTTCAATAATCAAGTGATACAGGATGGGGTTCACACTATGGGTCTTTGATTAATTTGATCATTATGTTTAGTTCCGTGATTGATGTGCTTGAAATTGTTATGGAGGATGGCATTAGATTGGAGCAAAGAGGTCAAGCTTAATCTTTTGACTTTGTTTTCAATTTGCATTTAATGAAAAATATTTTGGGGATTACAAATGAATTGTCGATGGTGCTACAAAGAAGAGATCAAGATATTGTGAATGCAATGACTTTAGTTAAAGTAGCAAAGCAACGATTGCAAACAATGAAAGACGATGTATGGAAATCTTTATATGATGAGATCTCTTCTTGTGTAAGGAACAATATTGTTGTCCCAAACATAGATGATATATTTATAACTCGTGGAAGGCCATGACGCAACACTCATAAAATGACAAATTTACATCATTATCGAGTTGAGTTATTTTACACTTTGTTGATATGCAACTTCAAGAACTCAACAATAGATTCAATGAGTTGAATATAGAGTTACTTCTTTGTGAGACTTCTTTAAGTCCATGTGATTCTTTTGCAGCATTTGATAAGGGAAAACTAATTCGCCTTGCTCAATTTTATCCATCTGAGTTTTCTGAGATGAAACTTCTTTGTTCGATAATCAACTTTAGACTTACATTATCGATTTAAGATCCTTTAATGAGTTAAAAGCCTAAACAGTATCAATAACCTTTCTATAAAAATTGTTGAGACAAAGAAGCACATTGTGTACCCTTTGATAAGCATTCAATTGATCATATTTTTATATCGATTCACTCTACATTATTATTCATGTGATTTTGAGTAATTCTTACCCATTGATACTTAATTTATGTTAATTCTTATTTTCGTGGCACCAAAGAGCTTCGAAAGTGCAAAATAGAAGAAAATGATCAAATTGAAGCTTTCAACAAAGATTACTAAAGCCATAACGGGTAGTCTTACGCCTTTCGTAAGCGCTATATGATTAAGATATCGGTGTCAGTCAGCCACGCCCAACCCGTCCTGTGCCTCCTGAGCACGCTGACACACGCCGCTGCGTCACTTTATAGGGTCACCCATATAAGCACGCAAAGGCTCCTGTGAATACAAGCAAAAAATTAAAACAGAGTTTAAATTATAAATCAGCGAAAGAAAATAAAAGTTAGGATTTTCATAATCAATCCTATACAAATGTCAGGTCCTAAATGATACAAGATCCTCACTCAGAAGGAGATTTGAGGCCCGCAAACCTCAGCTCAAAATATCCCCAATGCTTCTAGACTATCCCGCGAAAGCTCCCTCCAGAGTCCCGCTCCTAGCTACTCGTCGTCACCTGGGAAAACATCCAGCAACCAAGTGCATGAGCCAAAGAAAGGCCTAGTAGGATCGCACATAAATCAATAAAGGTGGCGAAAGCCATAAGCAAAGAACAGAATAAAGCAAGTGCAAATATGCAAGTGAAACAACATCACGAAAGCAAATAACAAGTCTCCGAATGCGGATAAATCCACGATGTACTCAATCTCCGGCATATGTGATACTTAAGATGTCTATGACATCAACGACGCCATATCAAGATCGCCGCCTTCGCGCCAGATAGCGCTATAATAATCCATGTGCACATAGCCGTAGTAAATACCGCTCTCTAACCGGAAAGCTGTGGACGTGATATTATACACCTCTTCTCGGGGCCTCGGTGGTCGATATTATACCGCCCTCTGCCAGGGCATCCGTCAGATGTATTATGCCCGAAAGTAAGAGATTGCTAGTAATGCAATACCTAACAACCGTATATCTATATATCCAAGGCAACAACATCTCGAATATATAATAGTCAAGTGATCTCATCGAGATTGAGCCAATACGCATTTAAGGAATAAACTCCACTCAAATACGCGATATGAAAACATTAAAGCAATAATCTCCCCGAGATATAAAGCCGATACATACGAGGAAACCTATCTCAAATATGTATTAGAAACCTCTCGAGGAAATAAGAATACAAAAATCAAAGCAAAGGTAGAAGGAGGGAATACTCAATGCAAAGAATAGAATATCGACCGATCGCTATGGAGTACTCACCCCCTTGACCATCCCAGTGCAAGTAGGATGCCGTAGGGTACTCCATCGCCTTATGCCATGGAGTAACACTCCCATCGCCATATGCCATGAAGTACCACCTCCCAATTCATCCCACAACAACACAAGAAAATGTCAAGGGTACTCCTCAGAAAGCGCATCATATCGTAACATACATCTCGGACATAAATGCAACAAGCATAACATGTCGAAGAACAGAAAGTAGTATCAAAAAGATGGACTCCAACATCCATCTAGCTCAACAACAATGTAAATCAAATGTAATACTATGAGTTAGAAATACTCACAAAGACTAGCGCGAGAGCCTACCATATTTCCTTCCAGTGACCTACCTGTGCGAAAGGCTTCCACCTGTGTCCTCGACCACCTCACCACTTCCTAAACAAGGTAAATGCTCATCACATAACATTTCATAACAATCAATGCATTACATGCATTTAATTACCCAAATCGTGAGTTTACCAAATGTCGCTTTTAATTTATAATCGATGGATCCGGCTCTTGGGACACCTGCCCGCACCATTTTTATTAGTTTAAATTTACACCCGAACTATCGTGATGATCGGAATCAATTCCAGTCTTTTTGAAAATATTTGAGTTATAGTTCACTCTCCATCTCGGTAGCTATAGTAATCTACATAAAACATGGACTTGGAACTTCAAATTGAAGTTCCAAAACCTTCACCATTCCTTTCCAATATCCCAGTATATTATATTCATAATATTTTCTTTTCATTTCCATCATAATTGGGCTCATTATCGCCTTCTCTTATATGGCCCCAAAAATTAAATAAAAATCAATGTTCTGCAGGTGCTACAGTATTTCCTCTGAGAGAATCCTTTTCTCCTTGAAGCTTAATTCTCCTCAATTAAACTCTAACCTTGGAATCCGATACTTGCATTTCTCAAAACAATACATAGGCATGATCATTTCTAAAAAACAACACATTCATCCCAATTCCTTGATCTTGCAATCATAAAAATATGCACACTATCAAACCAATTTGTCAAGCTTCCTCATTATCTAACTTAACCTTGGAAACATTATATCAAAACACATGATTAACAGTAATCGCCTTTTTGATTAGCTAGGATTCATTTTAAGTATTTCCACAAATATTGCAACAAAAGGATTTGTGATGCATGGTTTCCAATAGAAAATTCTGGCTGTAGTTTGTTTTGTATTTAGGGCTTTAATTCCTATACAAACATTCATTCATTATACATAACTTCCATAACTTATATATTTATCAATTCATACACGTGCATGGCCATCATATACAACAACTAGAATTTAAGGAATCATCCACATACAATCTATGCCATCCAAGACCATTAAATTCATAACTCTAAACCCCCAATTAATCATGTTTAGTAAAGATTCACATTTCCATGTTCTTAAATAGTTCATGATATATATATAAACTCATGAAGAGCATTAACCATGCTCATAACAAAACTCACTCATGAACTATTAACTTAAATTCCCTTACTAGTCATGGGAACATGGGAGATGAATCAAATAAAATCCATGGAATAAAAATCATGTAGGCCCAATTTATCATCCAAGGGTTCTATCAAGCTCAATAGGTTTCATACTTGCCATAGTCCTTAATATACCATGAAGAGAGTAAGGGTTCAACTTTATAAATTGAAAACCCATGAAAATCTAGTAGTGCTACAGTAAATCCGAGAATCCCTTCTCCCAAATCAAGCCTCTACAATCTATAATTCAATCCCAAACTCCCTATACATTGTTCTACATCCATTTTCACCCATTTATACATGATTTTATCCATTGAAATCCCATGAATCAGGTCAAGCATTCATCAATTCATGAACCTATGATAAAAAAAAATGCATGAATACTCAACTTGAAATCATCCAAGTACTTCTAACTTAGTATTGAGCTTTACCTCTTGAAGATTCAAGCTCTAAATTCCCTCAGTATTCCCGGCTTTACCTCGATTTCCTTCGATTTTCTTCTCCAAGCCCTAATGAAATGAATTAAAGTTCATAATTATGCATATTAGACGCTCAAATGGAGATCAAGTGAATTAAATCCACTACTCAACCAACCCTTACCTTCAAATCAAGCTTAATGTAAAGGGATTGATGAGTATTACTCCAAAATCCCTCAAAGTGCTAAGCAAATGTTTCTATGCCCTTGCCCGTGAGAATGAGAGGGAGTGAGAGAGAGAATGAAACTCATTTCACTTAAATTGCTAAGTGTTGGCTTGAGGGGCAAAATGTTCATTTTGCCTCTCAAGCTTCATTACCTCATTTAATCTTGTAATTAAAATTCTTTTCATTCATACCCTTGAATTCTTATAAAATCTCATGATGAATTAAAGTTATTTCATTTGCAATTTAGTCCTATGTTTTATTTCTCTCCTTTTGTCACACTTGGTTTATTAATTTACCTAGGTTTCCAATCAACCCATTTTTATATATAAATCTTCTTTCCATTTTTATCATTTAAATACAAGTTCATAACTTTCTCAATAATTAATCTGATTTAATTAGTACTTAATTAAATCTTGATTAATTAAACCTTTATAATTTTTCCAAAATTTCATCACTTACCACATTAAATTACTATTTAATAAATTCTGGAAATAAATAAATAAAAATTAGTATTTATTTCGGGGCGGGTTTTACAGGTGCGCTCACAGCCGTAAACGCCCGTATGGAGGTTCTAAGCACACAACCCCTAAGATACCCGAGATCTACCGGGCAAACTTACGGCCATATCCTAAGCCGCGTGTGACTCCATGGATGAAGCTTATCACGGGCATGCATACATTGGTAGAGACAGCCTCGTATGCCAGCGTACCCGCACTTAAGTTAACCTAGTTTTTATGCTAATTTGAGTCCTAATCGACCGGGATTGGGTTACTAATCATCTACATCGAAATTTAACTCTATAAATAGTCGCATTTATGGTTAAGAGAGGGAGGCTTTTGGAACTTGAACATCATCATCCTTCTTAGAGGCTCCCTAATTCTCTCTCTATCTTAGAGATTAGGGTACATTGAAGATCTTGGAGCAAAAGGAGGAAGGCAAGATTGAAGAGACACCGTCAATGGTCATCGCTAACGGTGGAGGGAAATGTGTTTTTCATTATGATTTTCATCTTCTCATCTTTGATTGTATTGGATTTGTGTTCCCTTTCAATTGGGAACTAACATGTTAGATACTTGGGCATGATGAACCTTCGGATTTATGCTTAATCTTACTTGTATGGATTTCTATATTTGAATAAGTATTTTAATTTTTGAGACCAATTGAATGTTGTGTATGTATTGTTGCTTTACGTTGCGACAGCTCTAAGTATTAATATAGATCTATAGAAGGTATAGACGATAACACTCCCTCTATATACCCTAAATCTACTTCAATAGGTGGGAGTTATGAACATGCCGAGAGATTGGGTGTTAAGGAGAAAGACTCTGTAAAATTAATTATTCCCATAACTCTTCAAAGATTATGTGTTCCCAATAACTAATCACGAGCGTAGATTAGTAACTCGCAATGAAAGAGGGGTAAAAGCGTTGCAAGAATTCTTGGTCCATACCTCATATTCATCAATATGAAATCCATACTTGCCCCAATTTATAAATATCCGGAGGGGATTCAATTCCCGAGTATTTTCCTTCTTTGGTTGTATGTTATCATAATTTTCTTCAAGTGTTCTTAAGCCAATTTCCCTTTTAGTAATTAGATTAGAAAAATCATCAACCTTTAGCTAGACTAGGTAGCAGATAATTAGATAGGATTAGTGGTCAAGGTCTTTGTGGGTTCAACATCCGACTTTCATAAGTCTACTTTATTACTTGATATGACCCGTACACTTGCTGTATAAGCACAATACATGCATCAAGTTTTTGGCGCCGTTGTCGGGGACCTTTAGATCACTAAGAATACTAAGAGTCTGTTAGTTAGTCATAGTTTTAGTTTTTTTTAATTTCTTTTTAATATTTTCTTTCATTCATTTCATGTGCTTACGCCCACCATTCGCACTACTGAATCTTGTTCTCTCTTATTTGTGCGAGGATTTGGTGTATGACTTGACCAAATCCAGTCGGTTTGGTAGAAGGCGATAGTAAGATTGAGAGCACTATCCACTAAAGACTTAGAGGAGCACAAGGCGCACCTCCAGAGACAACTGCAAGACCTTCTTCAGACTCTAACAACATCCTCCGCACCGACGTAAGTATGAAACCAAGAGAATTTCCAATTATGGCAGAAAGAAGCAAGACATTTCCGAATATGAAAGATCGGAGTACACCGTAGAAGAATTCAGTGTTCAACCACCTCAAGTTGCAAACAACTTCTAAATCAAGGCGAGCACCGTCTAAATGATTCAAAATCAAGTCCAATTCGATGGACACCCTGACGAGGACCCTCACGTACATCTAGCGTACTTCATTCAAATTTGCAACATGTTTAACATTAATGGAATTTCCAATGACGCCATTCGCTTGAGGTTATTCCCCACTTAGTTTAAGGGAAGCAAATACATCATATTTCACCTCACTCTGCAGGGAGTATAAGAACTTGGAGAGATATGCTAGATAAATTCTTGGTAGATATATCCCCAAGTAAGGCAAAGACAAATTAGACAAGAGATTTACGCTGCTCAAGCAAGGTGAAAATGAGTACTGCTCAACGCTTTTATGAGCCGATTTAAGGATTTAATCAGCGCTGCCCACATCATGGCATAGAACCAGCGGTAAAACTCCATACTCTATATAACGGGTTGAACAATCGTACTAGACAATTAGTGAATGCCGCAGTTGGTGGTTCTAAAGGAAACAAATACCCCGAGGATGCCAACCAACTACTAGAAGATTTGGGGAACAATGAATAAGCGTGGGCACCTAGGGAAAGACAACCTGTCAAAGTTGGAGTTAACTTTATTAATCAAGACCCCGTCCTTGCAGCACAAGTGGCTAAACTCTCAAAGAGGCTTGACCAATTTACATCAGGAGGATCTTCAAGTTGGGCCATCGCCATCTCGCATTATTACACTTATGGGAGAGGGCATGATTCATCACAATACCCAATTGCAAGCGTGGAATGGCCCCATGGAGGAAGTTCAATATATGGGTAATCAAAGACCCCAAAGGGATCCATTTTCGCCTCTTACATGCCTAATCGGAGTCATCCAGATTATACTATGACAATATCCAAGGATCAAGAATCCCTTCTTGAGTTCAACTCCTTAGCTCCAAAAGCTCCACAACCCAAAACAAAACCTTGAGGATGTTTTTAGCTAAGTTCATGATTTCCACAAATTCAAAATTTGATTCTGTGAGATACCACAATGCGCGAAACATACAAGCTGCAGCATTCTCAGTGGTCTATCAAACCAAATTGGGCAATTATCTAGAATTTTATCAAAAACCTCAAGGAAGCCTACTTAGAAAGCAACACCAAGAGAGAAACCCAGGGGACTTAAAGGCTATCTTGCCTTAAATGGGAAGGAAGTGGAGATGTTGGTCGAACTGACTTCGACAAGGTAACTACCAAGGTAGAAACAGGGTAAATCATCTGAATGAAGGAGAGCATGGCTCAAGAGCAAAGAAGCAAAGGATAAGGAAATAGAGACTACACTTGCCCCTAAATGCCAACCTAGAGTTTCCTATCTTGAGAGATTGAAGAAAACAAAGGGCTATACACATTTCATGAAATTCTTAGAGATGATCAAGCAAGCTGCATATGAGCTTACCTCTTGTTGATACACTTTCCCAAATGACTAAATATGCCAAGTACATGAAGGAGCTACTAACCAACAAAAGGAAATTGGAGGAAGTTACCACAGTAACTCTGAACTCTCAATACTCATCGGTACTCCAAACCAACCTACCAAGAAAGTTAAAGGACCTAGGGAGAATGGTGATTCCTTGTGTTATTGGGGATGGTGTGGAGGAGAGTGCTTAGCGTATTCCGAGGCGCTAGCATCAGTGTGATGCCTTACAAGCTATTCATGAAGCTAGGCCTTGGAGAGCCCAAAGCAACAAGAAGGACAATTTAACTCGTTGATCGATCAATGAAGAAACCACGAGGAATGGCATTAGATGTGTTAGTAAGAGTAGATAAGCTTGTGTTTTCCGCTGACTTTGTATTGCTGAACATTAATGATGATGTTGAAGTACCCATCATCCTAGGTAGACTATTTCTAGCTACTGCTAAGGCCCTACAGGATCACGCTGAAGGCAAAATGTCATTACGAGTGGGTGATAGCTTATAGTACAAAGGAATTAACGCTTCCTCGCAACGATGCCATACACACACTCCTTAATTAAGATGATACAAATTTAATTTATTGATGATCTTTAACTTATTTTCGATAGTGCATTCAAGAAGCGTCAGAATCAGATCCACTTGAAGAGTATTTATGATAGCTGGATGATAAAAAGGACACCTTGTGGAGAGTGACCTTGGCCTTTCAAGGGAGAGTAAGTGAAGGCAAACAAAGAAGAAAGATAAGGGGTCACAGAAATTATTTCTCCAACTATTATTTTGAACAAAAAAAGATAAAGAGAAGAGTAATGAAGAAACCCCATCCCATAGCAAGGTAAGAAATTCATCACTTGCCCGCATCACCGAATCCCCCATATACTCCAGTTTAGGGTTCTCCTTGTTTGGAAATTGTTTTAAGGGGAAAGTCCATGAGAGGATTCATATATTCAATCCACCATGAACAGTAACTATTAATGTCAAGAAAGTGACATTAAACAAGCGCTTCTTGGGAGGCAACCCAACTCATAAATATTCTCTCTTCTTAGGACTCCATATTTTAGTTTTGAATAATTAGTTGTCATTTTGAATAAATGATAGATACCTTAAATCTCTCATAAATAATCCATCTCGACCCAATAGGTCACATCTCGGAGTGTAGAAGAGCGAAGGAAGGTTGTTAAGAGGAATTAGAATGGAAAACAAAGAGGTTGGATCATAAATGAACAAACACGACAAAGATACGCTAAGCTGAGGATACGCATGGCAAGTAGCGTTTCATATGATCATTATTGCAATATCAATATCTCTCGACAGCTTATGCTAGACGCGGCATAGGCCTATCTTACATTCTTCTAAGACAAACCCGGTATGCCAACCGCGCCAAAAAGACATTGAGAAAAATGGGCCATGATGGTTGTGAAAACCCTAGATTTTTAGAATAAATAGGTTTTAATATTTT
The DNA here is from genome assembly GCA_026586065.1 of Dioscorea zingiberensis. NCBI lineage: Eukaryota > Viridiplantae > Streptophyta > Magnoliopsida > Dioscoreales > Dioscoreaceae > Dioscorea > Dioscorea zingiberensis. Next base: position 28,574 of record JAGGNH010000022.1, on the reverse strand, counting down.
CATGATGAATTCAATTTTCCCAAAAACGTAAATTATTTGAAAAAGGGAGGTTTTATAGTTAAAACCCTAGGTTGGGTTTAATAGAGATTAAACCCAGGGGTATTTTGGTAATTTGGCATGTTTGGAGGACATGAAAAGAATAAGTAAATAAATATTACTTTGGTTAATTAAATAATTGATTTAATTAAAATGCCTAATATTGGGAAAAATTCTTGTAGTTGATTAAAAAGGGAATAAATAATTAAATCATTAATTATTTGGTAATTGATTGATTTAATTAATAGACAATTCTAAGTTTAGAATTTAGTTGGGATGGAATGAGAAAAGAGAAGAATTGGTAAATTCTTAAAAATGGAAAAAATTCATAGATTGGTGATTGATTAAATATATAAAAGGGAATTCCCAAGTTTAGAAGTAATTGGGGTTTGTTTTGAGAGAGAAGAAAATTAATTTTATTTCCTAAATTAAAATTAATGGGCTGCCAATTTTAGAAAAACTCAGGGTCTAAACCGAAAATTGTTTTTCTCTGAGAGAAGGACAAAATTGTAATTACAGACGATGTTAGGGACTTGAAGGAAATCTTTTCTCTCTCACGTGGGGGAGCTACATGTAAAGCAAAAGAGAACAGGGGCTTAATGGTAAAAGGTCGCTGAGAAAAACCCATGCATGTGTATGGTATTAGGGAATTTTGGGCCGGTGGAGATCAACCCATCCATAGTGATCCGATCTTGAGGGGTTAATCCAGCCACCCGTTTCTGTTGCAGAGACGATGGTGCGAGCGTCCCCATCACGCGGGCTCTCCCTCTCTCGTCTATCTCAGATGCTTGGATAAGATCGAGGCAATGGGAGTTCATCTGGCCGTCCGTTGAGACGAGATCTTGAACGATCATCCATTTGAGATCACGATGCGAGACGGACAGGGGGACGATCCGATCGTTGATCTGAGAGTATAGATCTCAACCATTCATCTGAGCTCAACCTAATCACGAGGGACCAGTTATCTTCTCCACACATACCCCACCACTCATCGCGAGTACCGGCAGCCAATTTGGAAATTATTCGGTGACGAAACTATTATGGAAGTGAGCAAATCGAAATTCCAAGTTGAAGGGATTGCGATCGCGATCGCGAGTCTTATATAAGGGACCGGAGACCAGAGCCCTAAAAGCCACCAGCACAGTTCCACCACTTTGGAGTGTCACCGATGTGAGGAACTGAGAGCAAAGAGAAGAGGTGGACCTGAACTTCTCTGACGGTACCAAAGAAAAAGAAGAGCGGGAAAAACTAGGGGGGCGGAGTTCGAGCGCTTGGTAAGTGCTAATTTTCCTTTAAAATCACGGGGACGACGCCCTTGTCAGCGCTTCAAGCTCCAGACCTTAGCCTTCTTCTTTGCCGCTCTAAGCTGGGTTAGTACATAGGTTCTCAACTTACAGAGGAGCCGCACGGAACCCACACAAAGGAGCAAGGCTTCAATGACAAAGCTCTGACGCACTGTGTCACTCCAGAGCTCACCTTGAGTAGTTTTCTCCTTCTCCGTCTTTCTTGATTGCATGCTAGCACATAGAGTAGGAGACCAGACACCGGAGGAGGGAAACAGACCTTCACCGCTTCCTACTCGGTGAAGAATTTGAACCACGGAAGAAAAAAGGGAGTGGCCACAGACGGCGTGTTTCCGTGAGGTGGGGACCGACCTGGGATCTCCACACTGTGCAATGGTCGTGGTGCGTAGGAACTTTACCAGGTGGCAGAGGTCCGGTGGCGAAAGCCCGTTGGCGATCCACTGCATCACAATGGTCAGCAGGCAGGGAGCATTCTCTTCTCCATCGAGGTTCAGCTGTGAGAGAGAGAAGGTAGATTTACGGTTTAATTTAAAAAATAATCATTTTAATTAGATAACTAATGACTGTTAGGTTAAGATGTTAATTATCTGATTTAGTCAAATCAAATAAAAAGTGATTTGGGCTGGGTTTTAATCAACTAAACATGTTTGGGTTCAACTAAGTGAGATTGGGTTTAGGTCTAGATTTAATTAATATAGTGCGATCAAATCAAAAGGGATCAGATTTGAATTAACTTGGTTTGGTTCGATCAATTAGGAATGGATTAGACTCGGGTCATACAACTTGGTCTGGTCAAAAGAATTGGGTCTTGACCTAATCAACTAACAAAAAAATTAGATAAAAAAAAGGGGTTGTGAGAGGAGAGGTTTGAAACCTAAACCTCTCTCACACCATGTTGTGCCCTAACCAACATGACTATGTTTCACTTGTGATTAAATTTATCAGGTTTGATTAATCAAAGCTATAAAAGGGAATAAAATTGAATAAAAGGAAAGTGGAGAGAATTGGACCCGAGACATCTTCAAAGAGATTAGTAGGCCTTAACCACTAGGCTACCACGCTTTATTTATGAAAATAAATATATATATAGTCATTTAAGGTAAAATGACATAGAACACAAGGAAACGCCACAAGCTGGACATGGGCCCATTTAGAACACCTTGCATGTTCAATTTAAGATATGACCGACACTGATATAGAACTTATTATTAGGTTTTGAGATACAGTCTGATAAAGGGATCTTTGCTATGTAATCTCGGATCTATTAATCAAGTAAGGTAAGTACACTTCCTCGCACTCCACTCTTTCTGAGTATTCTTTAACTTTTGTTATATCATATTCTTGATATTATTGCTTTTTGAGACCATACATACTTCCTTTATTTATTTGGAATTCTTTGAGCATGCTTGGATTTGTTTCGGGATGTTGGTATCCTGTTTGTTTGTTTGGTCTTCCGGCCCGCATTTAGTGGAGAATGGGGGCCCTGGTTGGGGAAACGATCGGGGACCTGACACCGGGCGCTTCGCTTGGCCATGCGGTGTAGGGACGATACTCGTTGTCCTACCCCCAATGGCGGTGATTCATTGGCCGTGGCTTACTACATACGAGGCGGCGCCATTCTTGACATACAACTTGAGGGCCGGGCATTTCGACCAGAGGGTCGAAGCTCTTGTAGCAAGTTTGTCACATGATGACGCTAGCCGGGGGAGATGATTTCTGAGCTTCCATTGCAACTCTTATCAAAGCTCGAGGGCTTCTATAGTTAGGGGTCGTACCTTGCTTATTTTTGTGGTAGACTCCTAGGGATTGCTTGAAGGGTGTGGCCCCAAGATTTGATTTGATTATCATTTTTACTTGATTTTATGATTTTCTTGAACTCCCCAATCTGGGTACTCTACCGGGCTTTCCATCCGAAAAGCTCACGCGACTTGTTTTCTTCCTATTTTCGATCCCGAGGAGTAGGAGTCTAGCATATAGGAGTTTGATCGAGGGCTTCCAAGTTGATAAAGAGGTCGGAGGATCTCATTTATCTTTATTTGTTTGAGTGTATGACTTTTTTTATTTGTAGGACCCTTACAGGGGCTTGGCTTGTCTAGGAGTAATCTCACCTACTTATTTGATTTTTGTTTCCTCTGTGATCTTTTAATTAAGTTATTTATTTTGATTATATGTTATCTGTTGTTACTTATTAAAGCCTTGTAACCGAAAGTGAGATGCGCCTTTACTTGGTTACTACTTGGCCTCTGCTCACATGCTCGGGGTCCCAAATCCGGGTTGGGGCGTGACAATGGTTCATTTCCTTTTATAGCGGTTGTGCTCAAAATCTTATCACATCCATCTCTTTCGAAAGTGTTGGCCCTCCTCGCCTCTCCTTCTTCTTCCACGTATCCGGCCAAATTGCTTAAGAATTTAGGCACACTCAAGGTAAAACCCCCTCTGATTTCTTTTACCAACTTCTTTTAGGGTTTTAGGTATTCCCTATGACTGATTTATGACCATTTTGAGTTCATTTCAAGCACACTCATGAATCGATGCACTTTTACTTGCCTAGTTCACAATTTCCTCCTTTCTCTCTTGCATTTTGCACACTCTATGCCATCACATGGCCATAATACTTACTTGTAGGCTCCGCGCGTTGCATACAAGAGAGAGCTCATCATTGGCGATCGTCAGAGTATACTGTACCATACGGGCAAGCACATGCTCTTGAGTTTGCCCGCACGCTTGCCTGCATTTGGAATTCTGTTGTAGGGTATTGCTTCGATATTAACACTAATCTTCAATTACAGATATGGCTCACACAAAGCAAGTAGGAGGAAAGGGTGAGAAGAGAAAAGTGGACTAAGCGTTCCTCTCTTCTTCGGGAACAATATTCCCTTCAAGAGCGCCTATCAGCGCTTAATGCCCATTCTTTCTTCCCGTAAGGCATCTGGTCTTACTCGCATACATAGACTAGACTATACTGCGAGGAGCTTGGGATAGAGGAGGAGGTCCAGAGTCACGATTATGTTGGCGGATGAGACCGAGCATTCACCATTCATGAGTCGGTTTAATGACATGGCATTAGAGGTCCTCAGCAGCTTCGAGGTCGACAGGAGCTATTTCACTATCGGGACCCCGAACGCTATCCGTTTCCAGGTTCATTGGGTATTGCGTTAGCTTAGCATCACCGACTTCTCTTTACACCTTGGATTATAAGACAGAGCTTTTACAGAGGAGGATGAGTGCTCTGAGTCGGGTCATCGATTTCCCCATGAACACATCTATCAAGCCCTCAACCTAGCCTCGCATCGTGGATAAACCGTCAAGACTTCCAAACAGTGGACGAAGTCCCCATTCAAAGCATGGCCTCAAAGATCCTCTGACAATAATTAATATACGTAGATAGATAAAATAGCGGAATTTATAAAATAAGAAGAGGGAGTTTATACAACTCCATAAGTACAAGACTAGGGTCTACACGACCCCTACAAGGATCCATCCAAGTTACCACTAGTAGTCCATACAACAAAGAGAATACAAGTCTCACATATACACACAAAAAAAAGGAGGTACCGCCAGACCTCAATAGAAATATAAGCAAGTCCGAAGTCACCTACTTGGTAAGTCCCCATCTAGTCCCTAATTTACCCTCATTGCCACTTGAAACACAATCACAAGCCAACCAAGCATTAACTCGTATTCAAAATAAATTCACCGATGTACTATGTCTCCCAGATATATAATACCACAAGATTACCCATACCGCCTTTCGCTTCTAAGCCGATAGTGCTATAGCAAACATATATACATTGTCGAAATACCGCTCCTTTGACTGAAGCCCTGTATGTGAGCAATCGCCGCTCTACCTAGGCCTCACTTCGCCCATGTATCATGCCCACAAGAAGAGATCATAGTACTGAATACCTAACAACAGGTATTCCTATATATATACCCAAGGCAGTAACATCTCGAATATATAAGTAGATAAAGATCTCCTAGAGATCGGAAGCCATCACATGTATAAAGAGTAAACTCAACTCAGCATGTAAGAAGAAGCATAGCAAGAAACATAAGTATGAGAATCATATATGAGGTAAGAGAAAGGAATACTCACAACCCCATACGAGAGCCTACTTGATCTAGAGAATAATCCTCTATTCCTCATCGCGTCTCACGCGTCCGGATCAAGATCTAGTAAACAGATAGTAAATCTCGGTTGTCTCTTACACTTAAGCCGCCTCCCTATCTAAATAATAAATATGATTATCCATGAATCCCTCAATTATCTCTAATATGGAGATTAACTTAGCAAATCATGATTCCCTAAACTTAATTCATGCTTGAAAGATATTGAGCTCACTCAAAGCATGCTTTCTTACTTAACATGCATATCATGCCTTTAAGATCCTTAGAATGCCCTTAAGCATGCTTAATTAGTAAAAATTAATTAATCTAAAGTATGAAACTATTAAGCATGTTAATCATGGAAACTAATCACACTTAAGCAAGTTAACATGGACACTAATATGGCATTTATACTTAGAGATTTTCATAATATTTTAGCGGCATCTCCCCTATTTATAGGGCCCAAAAATTATACAATCAATCATCCATTATAATCCAATACACATGGATTTCTTAAATTAAATTTCTACAAACACATCTAACTCCGTACCTGCAGGGTTAATACAATATTCATAAAATTATCCACATGTTCTAGCATTATCCAAGCCATTGAAGGTTTCACCCCACCAACCTTAGTCCCCATAAGGTTGTAGCTTCACCCACTCCCACCCAGGCTTTATCGTGTTTAATCCTCGCCGGATCTGGTCTGTCATTCGTAGGGAGTCAAAATCTCGTCGGATTGAGAGGGGAAGCCACCGACTGTCCCGCAGGCGAAGGGGTGGAGCGTCGCTTGTCGCCGACCTGCTCGTAGGACAGAGGGGAGAGGGAAGAAGGCAGAGGGGCTGGCCAGTCGGAGCTCAGGTGGAGCTCGTGGGCTGCAGGCGGGACGCTTAGTGGCCGCTACCGACAAGGGAAAACGCCGCATGAGAGGGCGGTGGGCGTGGGCACAAGCAGTCAGAAGGAAAGGTCACGGAGCTCACGCTTAGGGCGCAGCTTCTACCGGAGGCATCTCGAGAATATAGGGCACGGTTAAATCTAGGCACGCTAGTGAGAGAAGAATGAGAGAGAGAGATTTATAAAATCTCTCTCTTTTCCATCATTAACATATATAATAATATATTTGAATTTAAAATATTAAAAATTATAATACTTTAAATTAAAATATTATTGTTACCTTCTAGCTCTACATGTGGTACTCATGGATTCACGGTGTTCCCTCAGTAGGCCTCACATGCCCAATAGTAGGACCACAAAGTCCAAACCAAGGGTCCACCATGATCCGCTAAGTCCTAGGTCACCGATCTCCCAAAGTAGGGTACGAAGCTGCGTATTATAATATCACCTGGTCTATCTTTCGCCGATCGATCCGAGAATATCGGCTTTTAGTCAATTCCTTCACACGCATATTGTGGCATCACGGGTCGCCCCAGCCCCCCACCGCATCCACCTAATTTTCCCTGACTCTAACTTTGTCTCTGCTTTTCCCTCAATAATTAATCTGGATTAATTAGTACTAAATAATTTTCCCAAAATTTCATTCCTTACCATATTAAATTGATATTTAATCATTTCTAAAAATCTTTACTTATTTCAAGGCGCGTGTTTTACACACATCATTCGGCCACTTATGGAGGCTGAGGTCTCAACAGATATAATGCAGTCAAGAAGGCATCTCGCCTATAATCCAATTCAATAATATATTCAGCTCTCAATGAAAGGTGTCGTATAGTAGGGAGGAAAACGACAAAGACTCAAACCACATTATTATCCTCGACCTCCGCTCGGTGTTGCTCTACAACATGGTCGAGCGTGCCAGTCCCGATCCACCTCACCACTTTGTCATTGCAGATTATATTACCCACTGTGGTTATTGGAGAAGTTTCAAGTCGATTCATGTTGATTCTTATATCATTCGTCTTTTGCACAGTTAGATCTCTTCGGACCACACCCCCGACCACAATCAATCCCTCGATGCCTCGGAGAAGTTCTCCACCTCCGGCTGGGTTAGTCATCCGACATCATGGCATGCTTTTTGGGATCGTGCAGACTCGCAGATACACCGGCACCGGGCGAGGAGGAGCCCCTAGCTCCAGCACCATTCTCCTTAGAGGGACAATCCTCCGCTGCTCCTCCTCAACCCACCAGTCCGAGCTACCCCCAAATCCTTACCTTGCTCAAGACGATCCAGGCCGAGCAGCAGACAATACTTCAGGAGTTCACTCGCCTCGTTGACACCCAGTGACGACTCGTGGAGGAGTAGAGTCGCCTCCTCTCCTCAGTGTAGCAGCTTTCCCATGCCGATCAAGAGCGGGCAGAAAGCTTTGAGTCACTCCGCTGGGAGGCTGGGACCAGATCCTCTATATGTTGCCCGAAAGGTAGGGGATCACCTATGGCGATATCTTCTACACGCACTCCTCTTGTACATCACCAAGCACGGACACCACTCACCTCACCTCCTCAAGATGGGAGCCTCATGTACCAAAGAACACCACCAAAGAAGACACTGGAGCCTAGCATAGGCTATTCCCACCGCCTCCCTTTTAGTTCACATTGAGAGGGATTTTTAGGATATATATCACACTTGTTTTTATTCTTTATTTACTTCTAGTAAAGGGTTTTATTCTGCTACCATTTGGTACTTCTCCTTCCATTATCGATTGAGACTCCACTTTTTATGATATATACTCCTTTGTTGCGATGATGCTTTGCTCTTCTTTGATGCTTGCAAAGTTAGTTCCCAACTTGTGGATGAATGTTCTATTTTCTCACTCAAGAAAGTGGACACAATCTCTAATTGAATTTGGGAAGTTTCAATTTGCCCAGCTCTTTATTTTATCATGCTTTTATCATTTACATGCTTTATTGTTTGCATTGAGGACAATGCAAAATTTTAAGTGCGAAGATGGGTACACATGTGTAGCTTCTATGAACCTTATTGCATATCTTTACAAATTAATTCATGAAAATCTTTAAGTGTGGGGATAATGTCCTATGAATTCATTGTAAATCATCACATATATACATGTTTAATGTACACCGATGGCGGCATGTTAAAATTTTTGTATTCAAATTTTGTTTCGCTCTTAGTTTACACCAATTTAGCAAAATTTTAAAATTTTCCTATGGAACATCTTGGAGACTTAGAGAAAATCTTCATGACTATTATATGCTCTCTTGTGACATTAGATAACCCTACTTCCATCATGTTTCTTTTGATTTAGATTGTTAAGTATTACTTTCAATGGCTCCAAGAGTTTTCGTGGACACTAGTTCAAAAACTTCTAGCCCTTGCAAGTAAAGTTGTGCATAATGAATAAATTCTTGTACATAGAGATTGTGAAAATAAGGACAAAGATAGTGTTCCTATATTCTTGGTGACGAAGTAAGCTCGAAGTTTTGGCTCTTAATCGTGAAAGTGTCTCTCGTTTAAAAAGTCACTTATGAGCATTAGCATGTGTATGTATGTTGAGTTGTAATCTTTTGAGTAGTTGGGTATTCCGTACCTAATTGAATTAGCATGTTCATCCTTCAAAAAGAAAAGATCTACACTCTATATTAATCTTGGATCCTCTCGGAAAGTAGGATCCATTTGGGATGCTCTATCGGAGTTATATGAAAAGAAAAGATAAAAATTAAAAATTGAAGAGAAAAGAACAAAAAGAAAAATTTACTTTTTTTTCTTTAAGGGCTAGTTGTTACATACTAAGGCCCTCAAGGAACCTCTAGAGTGCATCGAGGGTATGCTTGCCACTCTTTAAACTCAAAACATGGTAAGTAGAGTGAAACCCCTCATCTAGAGCAAATTTAAAATCCCATCCTCGAGAGTAATCTAAGTCCTAGATATTGAAATAGGAAAATGCAACCTAAGCCAATGGTGAATCCTTTAAGTACAACAAAAATGTGAATGCTTTAGCCTAAAGGTGAACGCTTATCATCTTTGTAATTTTTCTTTATTTGTTCGCCGAGGACAAGCAAACGTGTAAGTGTGGGGATATTTGTGATAAGCGCTCAATTGATCATATTTTTATATCAATTCATCAGATATTATTCATGTGATTTTGGGAAATTCTGCCCAATTATACTTAATTTGTGTTAAGTCTCATTTTCGTGGAGCAATAGAGAGCTTCAAGAGCAAAACAAAAGAAAACAGATCAAATCAAGCTTTCTAAAGACATTACTTGTAAAGCCATACTGCAGTATTCTTACTACCGTAGCCAGCCCCAGTATGATGAAGATCCTGCAAGCCACGTACCGTGATGCTCCCGTATAGAGGTTTCGAGCACACAACCCTCAAGATACAAGGAGCTACACCTGCAAACTTACTGGCCAGATATCAGCAGACGCGTGTGACATGGGGATGAAGCATAATGGTACGATATACACTGGCCACGAGACGCCAAGTGGCGGATGCCGCTGGGTCCACTTGAGTTAACCCAGCTTTTTAGGCTAATCACGAGTCCAAATATGACTGATTGGGTTACTAATCATTTATACTGAGCTGAACCCTATAAATAGCCGATTTAGGGTTTAGAGAAGGAGGCTTTTGGAACTTGAACATCATTATCCTCTTGGAGGCTCGCTACCGTCTCTCCATCTTTGAAGGTAGGGAAGAGTGTTTTTGCCAACGGTGCAGAGAAGAGTGTTTTTCATTATGATTTTCATCTTCTCCTCTTTGATTGTATTGGATTTGTGATCCCCTTCTATGGGGAACTAACTTGTTAGATACTTGGGCATGATGAACCTCCGGATTAATCTTACTTGTATGGATTTCTATATTTGAATGAGTATTTTAATGTTTGAGAACCAATTGAATGTTGTGTATGTATTGATGCTTTACGCCATGCATACAACTCTAAGTGTCAATAATATAGATCTATAGAAGGTATAGACGATAACGCTCCTCTATATACCCTAAATCTACTCCAATAGGTGGGAGTTATGAATATGCCAAGGATCGGGTGTTTAGGGAGAAAGACTCAGAAATGGATTATTCCCTATAACTCTTCCAAGATTATGTGTTCCCTATAACTACTCATGAGCATAGATTAGTAACTCATTTTGAAAGAGGGGGTGAAAGCATTGTAGGAATTTGTGAAATCCAAGATTTCTTTTTAATAAAATGGATTTTAAAAGTTTTGGTGGTTGGAAATAATTTTCCCAAAAATCATAAATTATTTGAAAAGAAGGTTTTATAATTAAAACCCTAGTTGGGCTTAGTTATTAAAACCAATCGCATTTTGGTAATTTAAAGCATGTTTGGATAACAAGAAGGGAACAAGTAAATAAACATTAGTTTATTTAGTTAATTGATTGATTTAATTCAAGGGAATGTCCAAGCTTGGAATTCCTTGGATTTGATTAATAGTGATTACCAAGGGTACTTTGGTAATTAAGTGAGCTTGAGAAACTTGGAAATAAATAAATTTATTTTGGACTAAAGGTTGATGATAATATATTGGTAATTGATTTAATCTAATAAAGGAAAGCCCCAAGTTTAGAATTAATTGGAGCTTATGGAAAGAGAAGGAAAAATTGATTTAAATTTCTAAATCAGAGATAATTAAATGATAGGGACTAATTGGTATTATTGGAAAATTTGGGGACTAGGCGTAATTGTCCTTCTCTCACAACCTAAGGACCTCAGACATGTAAGAAAATAGAAAAGTTTGGGGTCATAATAGAATTATAGAAAGAGGGGTCTTTACTAATGTTCCAAGGGAGGCTACGACGAGGGTCTTTTGGTTGATATGGATTGACACGATTTAATCCTGAATTAATCAAGCTCATCCGACGATTTTCGATCAACCACGTGGCGGTTTAAAGAAGAAAACTCGTGGGCTGGGGGTTGACGCAGTTGACCACGCCACGCGGACTCGCCGCCACTGTCCATCCAAAAAGAAAACCTGATCTCGGGGCAAGGGAGATTGTTAATCTCCAGCGTGGCCATATGGTGCGGTTGAACTCCAACCTTTTGATCCTTCACTCGAGCAATCGCGAGGCATACCATATCCCTTCCACAGACGAGCGCTACCGAGTTCATAATATTTTCCCGCCATCATCGGAGCGACTGAAATGGAAAGGAGGGGATACGCTTGCCTAATTTCCTAATCACTAAGATCCCGATCTGGCTCCTGCTCCCGTCTATCCCTAATATAAAGGGGAAAGCAGTTGGAAAACCCTAGGAACGATCTTCAAGTAGCGACGAGGCCTCTACCCTCCGTGAGAGAGAAGCCGGGCGCCGCCGCCACAGTGCAGGTCATCTCCAAGCCGTGGGAGATTATAACCTTGCAGGATAAGCAGGAGAACACACTCAGGGGGGCTTCAGGAATCAGGTGAGTACCCTCTGAACCTTGACAACCCAATGTGTAATAGTGACAAGCCTAACAAGAAGCTGTGGATCTTGACTGTTGGTAATGACGAAGAACGCCACCGCATCATGGCACTAGCCTTCCTCGGCGGCAGCCACCACAAATCTCTCCGGAGCAGTCCAAAGCTTCTCACACCGCCAACCAGTCCTGGTCTGTTTGCTTGATCCATTGTTCATAGATGTATTTCATGGGCGAGCAAAGTAGAGTAGAGTAGAGCCTCGGAAAAAGAGGGAGGGGAAAGAAGACCAGGATTCCGCCGAGGTCACTTTGAGGTAAGAGCCGCAGGGCACTGCATCTTATGGGGACGGACTTCCCTATTCCCTCGTAAGACGGGCCATGAGGGCTGCTGCCATTGACTGCCAAGAGCCACGACGGTGGTGTTCCCCACGCCTTTGTAGGTCTCCTGGGCCATCACCGCCGGACCAATCGAACCTCCTCCATGAACCCGGTTCAAGTGCCACCCATTGAAGTATAAAATCAATTAAGATTAGTTGATTAGAGTTAGTCAAGTGAGTTTGTTAATTGATTAAAGTTAATCAACTTATACTGGTTGGATTGGGTCACCTGGGTAGCAAAATTGATTTTGGTTTTAATCTAGTCGGTTTGATCAAACCGAATCCGAGTTGATTAGGTTTGGGGCTTGATTTAAATTGTAAATCAATTAACTTGAGATGGGTTCAGATCTAGATTCAAATAATGAGGTGTGATCAACTTAGTAAAGGGTTGGATTTTAGTTAGCATGGTCGAGTTAATTTGACCAATTTGGAATGGATTTAGACTCATGTTAGGTTAAGATGATTGGGTTCGGTCTTGGTCTAACCAACTAACAAATAATAATAATAAAAAAAAAGGTTGTGAGAAGAGAGGTTTGAACCTAAGATCTCTCAGGTGGGATTGGTAGGCTATAACCACCAGGGCTCTTTTTAACTTGTGATGAATCAAATAAGGTTTGGTTAGTTAAAGTCAGAAAAAAGGAAACAAAGAGAATAAATATTAAGTGGAGAGAATCGAACCCGAGACCTCTCCAAAGGAAGTGGTGGGCCTTAACCACCAGGCCACCAGGGCCTACTTGTTTAGATGGTCAGGGATAAGTAATTAGGGGCTGTGACATGGGAAAGGCCCATTAAGCTGGGCTGGGCCTAATTAGAGCATCTTGCATGGTTAACTAGAAATTATAAGATGAATGCCGACACTGATATAAAATTTATTATTAGGTTGTGAGTTAGAGTTGTGACAAGTTTAGATTTTACTTTGAGTAATCCCAAATCGACTTTTATTGAGGTAAGTACACTTGCCTCTGCACTCCACTCTTGAGTATTCCTTGGCTTTGGTTATATCATATTTTTGATATTATTTCTTTGAAACCATACACGCTTCGCTATTTGTTTGGAATTCTTTGAGCATGCTTGGTTGTTTGGGGATGTTGGTATCCATGTTTTGTTGTTTGGTCTTCCTACCGCAGATTCTGGAGCATTATGGGGCTCCTTTTGGGGGCGATCGTGGATGGGACACCACGGCTTTTCAAACTTGCCATGCCAAATGGACAATACCGGTTGTCCCACCACCGTCGGTGGGGGTGATTTGTCGCCTCGGCCGCTAATACGAGAGGTGGCGCTATCGACATGTGATCTGAGGACCGCAAGACCGAGGAGGGTCGAGGATCCAACAAGTTCTTCTTTGATAATCTTTGGTCGCCGAGGGAGATGTCTTAATGAGCTTTCCATTGGAACTCGTTGTAGAGCTTGAGAGTTGCTGTAGATAGGGGTCGTACCTTTGTAATTGTTGTGGTAGACTCCTAGGATTTGTTTTGAGGGGCGTGTCCCCGTCGCTTTGACTTGATTGATATTATGATTTTTTATCCTCACAGTAGTAGTACTTCATCGAAGCTTTCTATTCAAAAGCTCACGACTTGTTCTTTTTTAAGATCCTAAGGAGTAGGAGTCCCGAGCTCCTCAGAGGCCGCATCGAGGGCTGGCCTGAGGTATTTTTGTCAAGTTCCAGGATCTCTTTCATTTCTTTGTGAGAGACTATTTTATTTTTGTAGGACCCATTTATGGCACTGGCTTTCTCGCTTATTTGATTTTATTTCCTACGTGACTTTTTAATTAAGTTATTTGGATATTTATTTTGATTATTTGTTATCCGTCAAGTTATTTCATCGAGGCCTTGTAGCCAAGCTTAGAATGCTGCCTTACTTGGTTACTTACGGCCCCACACGCGTTCTTGGTCCACGAATCTGGCTCTAAGTGATGCGCATGTAATTCTTGGTCCATACCTTATATTCATCAATATGAAATCCATACTTGCTCCAATTTATAAATATCTGGAGGGGATTCAATTCCCAAGTATCTCCCTTCTTTGATTGTGTGTTATCATAATTTTCTTCAAGTTTTCTTAAGCCAATTTCTCTTTTAGTAATTAGATTAGAAAATCATCAACTTTTGGATAGACTAGGTAGCATATAATTAGATAGGATTAGTAGTCAAGGTCCTTGTGGGTTCGATATTTGACTTTCACATGTCCACTTTACTACTTGATACGACATGTGCACTTGCAGTATAAGCACAATACACGCATCACACGTTGATGTACTTACCTGTGAAATTAGTTTTGATATTGCCCATCTACTGCATCAGTTTTAGTTTTTTTCTACAATGAAGATTGTAAAAAATCACTTATGCAATCAAACAGAAGATTCTTGGACAAACGGTTGTTTGATAAATTATATAGAAAATGATATATTTTGTAGTATTGATAATGAAAAAATCATGCATCAAGCTTCAAAACACATAGAGAGCAATTGTAATATGTTACTCTCATTTGACAAAAACTTTTGATGGATTTGTGTTTCATTATATATATTTTTTATATTTAATGTTGGTTTGCTCTTGGATAAAAATCCTAGATCCATCCATGAATTAATTCAAAACAGAAAGGCTTCCTATGGACATGCAAAATATGAGGGGTTCTTTGAGGATAATCCAACATTCCAAGGATCTCCTGTTACTTTTGTATTGAAAAAAAAAACCATTAAAAAAAATTAAAAATAAAAGTATATACATGTAAATATAATTTTCCTTTTGCATTTCTACATTGGTAGGTAATCCTATTTATTATTTTTAATTGATTAAATTATTAAATTACTCACCCAACAATTTGGGTACTCCTATTTGAGTCATTGAATTAAAAAAAATTTCAATTGGGTACCTCCAACTTTAGAATCACATTCAATTGAGTCACCTATACTAATGTCAAGTACGATGGGATAGTGTGGCATGATACTTGGCACACAAAGATGCCACATCGCCTATGCGGCGTTACTGCCACCTTTTAGGTAAATTATTTAAATAGTCACCCAACTATTCGGGTACTCCTATTTAATTCAACAAATTATAAAAATTTTCAATTGGGTATTGCAACTTTAGAATTACGCTCAATTGAGTTACCCATGCTAACACCATTAACTGACAAGATGACATGGCATGACACGAGTGCATAGTATACCATCACGCTTAGCCATGCCACGTATCCATATACACTGGAGTGGCTATAAACAAGCTCTTAGATCCTAAATAACTTCACCTTCACAACCACAAAAACCAAAACTAACAAGAACCAAATCCTAACAAGCAAGGGATCAACTTCATATGAGAATTGTTCTAGGGGAGAGAATCAATGGCGGAGTGTGATTATAGTGACTTTACCCGAATCACCCTTCTCTCCCATGCTGTATTGTAAATCTCTAATCTCTTCCCACTGATCCTTAATCTCCTTTCCTCCTCATGAAGGCCATCGATCCCTAATCCTTGCATGCATTCTCTACTCTTTCATCACCAATATGCCGAAGCTGGTCCCGGTAAAGTTACTAGAATCACACGCTGCCATTGATTCTCTACTCCAGCGAGCATCGTTGAGATGACATGCACTAAGAAGCCGAAGGTGATTCGGGTAAAGTCACTGGAATCACATGCCATTACTGATTTTGTCCCCCTGAACAATGCTCATGTGAAGATTGATCCCTTGATCATTATGGTTTTGTTCAGGGACGGAACCAAGACTCAGTAGTAGAGGGGGCTGAGAGCAAACATAAAAAAAAAATAAAAAAAAAGATTATGCAGCATAACAATTGGTTTTAATATAAAATAGTGTAACAATATAATTTTTTATGAAAACAAACTTAATTTGAGAGTATACATCTAAAAAAAAACAAAAAACATTTATCTATGCACACTCTAACTATAACTACCCGAAAGTGTATCGCTCCCTACATATGTATGATGCATCTGATTAGAAAGAGGAGAGTAAATCGCATACGGCTAATTTACTTTGCATTTTAAATTTAAAAATAAAAACTATTTTTTTTACATTGTGCTCTTTTTCAAAAAAAACCTCTAAAATTTTAATTAATAAAAAAATAAAAAACCTTCCACTGAATTGATTTTTCTTACATTAATTTTAATAACGTTGTATCATGTGATTTGAAACCAAACTCATCATTCTTTTTTCTTTCAAATTTATTTAAATTATTTTTTTTATCTTATCTTATTATATAAAAAATCTAAATGATAGTTGGAGTGGAGCATTGAGATATTAAACATTGAACTGATAACATGGCAGCCTATCATGAGATGTTCATCTCTAGACAAACATTATACACGTGGCAAGTTATAGCATTGTTTTATTGAAATTATAATAGATATTTCTCTTGGGTTGATTGTGGAATGAAGTCAGCCCATCTATCCCCACATAACATGACCACATCTCCAATGAAACCAAATGGCAAGGCATCCTAGCTATTTCTCTATTCTCCACGATTTAAACCCTATCTCCTCTTTATGTAAACCCATCTAAGAAGCCATAATAAGAGAGAAGATTCTAGGCTCTGGCCGAGGTTTCCTGCCACCTTGCTTAAATGGGCGGCGGCATGTATCTCGAGATCCTTTTAGTTTAGCCCCTCCCTTCTTATTTGACCTGGTTGAGGGTTTGGTGGGTGGTGTGGGTGTGTGTGTGTAAAGGGGGTGTGTGGGTGGGTGCGTGAGAGTGTGGGAGTGGTGGTGCAAGTGGTGGGGCTAAATTTGCTAGCCCCCCTTGGTTCTTCTTCTATTTTGTTGTTGTTAGTTTTGGTTTTTGTGGATGTGAAGGTGAAGTTATTTAGGACCTACAAGCTTCTTTACAACTACTCCAATGTATATGGCTATGTGGTATGGCTGACGTGGCATAGTGTGCGCCATGTGTCGGCCACATCATCGGTCTTTAACAATGTTGGTATGGGTGACTTAATCGAGCGTGATTCCAAAGTTCGGGGAATGACGCAATTGAAATTTTTATAATTGGTGACTCAAATAGGAGCACCAATAGTTTGGTGACTATTTAAATAATTTACTCCAAGTTACTTGGCGACGCGTGGCCGACGGTGTACTATATGTCACGTGTTATTCCACATTATTCGCTAGCGGTGTTGTATGGGTAACTCAAATGAACATAATTTTAAAGTTGGTGGTAGACACAATTTAAATTTTTACAATTCGCTGACTCAAACGGAAAGTACTTAAATAGTTGGGTGACTAGGGCTTACAACGGGCGAACTTGGCTGAGTTGAACCTAGCTCGAGTTACTACTCAAAATTCCATTATTGAAATTTTAAGTTCAAATAACCTCGAAATTTTAAGTTCGAGTTTGGCTCGAAATTCCATATAAAAGTTCGAGTTTGATTCAAAAAATCTAGAAGTTATACAAAAAAATTATAAAATTATTATAAAATTTATTATACAAATGCTAAACATTATTAAATACTATTATTTAAATATTTAAAAAATATTTTAAATGATAAAAAAATAATTAGCTCTGTGCTCACAATACATGAAGGCTAACATGATAACATCTAGTTATATAGAATTATGATATCATGCTCTTCCTTTGTTGTTCGACGGCGATGGGACAAATAAGGCTCAATTGTTTTGCTCTACGTACCTCACACTCACATACACCTGACACTTGACAACCACACATTTATATATTCTCACACTCACACACACACTAACAGTTAGACACTAATATTAAAATAATCGAACTAAATTTGAGTTGCTCACGAATAGTTTGATCTCTGGTTATATATATATATATATATATATATATATATATATATATATATATATATATATATATATTCGAACTTCGAACCAAACTCGAATGAGCTGGCTCTGGTTTGAATTTGACTATAACTTATTTTTTGAGTTTAAATTTGAATTCAAGTTCAGTTTGTTATTAAAATAATCAAACCGAACATGAGTTGCTCACGAACAGTTAAATAATTTATCCTTTTTAATCTGGGAAAAAGGTCTTATCTTTTTGGGATTTTAATATATGAGCCCCGCAGGGATGTTTGAGCAAAAAAAAGCTCTATGAATTTTTCGAAGGTGAACAAGTGAACCCCTGGTCAGTCATCGCACTGCCTCTCTATTAGTAGAATCCCCAAACTCCATGAACCACTCCATGCTTACATCCTCTTCATCCTTGCCGATCGTCGGTTGATCTAAGCTCTCTTGTGAGTTTTTCAATTTTAATTCGATTTGGTATGCTACTTTGAACTGATTTTTGTTTTTCTTCCTAGGGTTTGGATTCCAGTGAAAGGGACGGGACAGAGCTGGGGTGTTTTCAGTGGATTTGGTGGGAGGATTTGAGGTGGGTCCGATGCCGGACGAGGATCTCGTGGAGCTGAAATTCCGGCTCTACGACGGGACGGACATCGGTCCGATCGGATACTCCTCCGCCTCCACTGTTGCCATGCTCAAAGAGAGGATCATCTCAGGTGGCCCCGTGGATTTAGATCCTCATCTTCCTTATGTTTTGTGTAATTGCTACTCTATTTGATTCCATGTTCTCGTCTTTTATTTTTGATTTCAAAATTTATGGTATTTTTACGAGTTTATTTGAATTGGTTCTAGTTGATCGTTCATAACTGACTTCCTGTTTCCCATTCTGCAACTTCAAATCCGTCAACAGTTGATGAGAATTGATGAATTTCCTAATTCTTGGAGTATATGTAGATGATATTGAAGTTATTTTCCATTGTATTTGCATATTTACTAATTGAATTTAGTGAAGGAATGGTATCATCTTCAAACTCTTTGTCATAACTTGACGGACATTTGTTGCAACCTTGAATATCTTTTCAACATCCTCTATGAAGCCCGTTTGTTTGTGAATCTCGAGAACTGATCATTGGTATATTAGTCGCGGTTCTACTTGCTCAGTTTTGTGGTTTCAAAGCTAAATGACCAAGGTTTTATTCTTCTGTTAAATTGGAATAGTCTGTTTTACTTGAATATTTTGTCGTTTTTAAGTTTGGCTTCTATTCCTCAGTTCTCAAATGATATTTTTTTCTGTTAAGTTTATTGAATTCCATCAACTAGATAAAAGAAAATTTTGGTGCCGAGGTTTGAATGTATGTTTTACTCATTAGATAGGCTAAGCTCCAGCCAAGCAAAAATCGAGCTGGCTAGCATAAGATACAAGAGTTGAACTAGAGGTTCCAACATTATTTATATCCTTTCTATTTATCTTAGCCTACTGCGTTGGTCATCACAAGTTACATTACTAATCATTCTAGTATTTCTATTACTTGAAGAACTTCCCATAAGAAGGTAGAATCAGAAAATGGATGTGGTTATAATATTTTATGTTCAATTTCTTGTTGGTCATGGGGAATGATGTTATCAGGGAATTGGTATCTGATGCCTTGATGACTTGTGTTTGGATTGCATCAATTATTTTCTCTTTTTCTTCCTCCCTTGTTCCTTTATTTAGTCTCTGAATTTAATTCAAAATTGCATCAACCATCTTGTAGTCATAAATAAATATCAAAATTTTCTTTTGTGGAAAGAGAAGTGTCTTACTAAGTTGGCTGCTCCACAGAGTTCAGTAACAAGTGTAATGTATTTATTAATGTTGTTTGACAAGAATTAATCCATTCTGTAGCCTAGAACACTACCAAAGAATGTGTCATAAATGATAAGCCTGATATGGTTTATGTCAGAGTCTGATCTTTTGTATGAAAATCTCCATGTTTTGTCTATAGACTTTATGATTCATTGTTATTGTACATATAATAGATAATGCTTCTTTTTTCACACTTTTATCTATTGTTCTGTGTACTTGTTCTAGCTCTTAATTCTCATCAATCAAATTATCTTCACTATCTATTGTTTTAGTGCTATCAATAGTTTCCTAGCTTTATATAGTGGCATGCAATTTGACTGGTTGGTGTTCTTCTGTACCAGACAAAAAGATTGTCCCAAAGGTGGCTAATGATGTTAAACTGATAAGTGGTGGGAAAATTTTGGAAAACACGAAAACAGTTGCCCAGTGTAGACCTCCTTTTGATGAGCTTCCGGGAGGGATTATTACCATGCATGTTGTTGTGCAACCATCATTAGCTAAGGCCAAATCTGGTAAGCTCCTATCTTATTTTTCCTTTATGCAGAGTTATGAGTTTTTGAAGAACGAATTTCTTTTTTATACTTGGTGGCTGTTTTGCCTGACTATTTATGAAACCATCTCTCTCCACTGCTCCTTTGCTAACTACTCTATGGTCTTTGGCAAGTCTCTTGACCGTAAGTAATTATTTACTCCAGATGCTTTGTCATTCCCCGTTTTTTTTCGTTCTTGTGGATATTCAAAGAAATCCCTTCATAGATTGATTGTTACTGATTCTAAGATTGATTTAGATCACAAAGTTGGTACCTGCTTCTGGTTTATTTGTCAATTTAGATGTTGGCTTTTTTTTTAAATTTTTTTATTTTATTATTTATTTATTTTTATCATTGAGCATTATTGTAGGAGCGTTTTTCTTTTGTCATCATCATCAAATCTCATTGTGGTGAATTAAAAATTAAATGTCAAGTTAGTTCATAAAATCTAAATTCTCTACCTATTGTTGTCATTACCCAGAAAAGAAGATTGATGATGAAACACCAAAGAAGACATGCTGCTCTTGCTCCATTATGTAGATGAGAGTGCCTCTGAATTTTTACAACTTTACAAGGCTGCAGTGCAGCTCTTTTCATGGGTAGTGTTGCTCCTTTATTTCTGCAAAGGTTGATGTTACAGAAGATTTATACCAATGAACTATAGGGCCCAAAATATATTACTGATTGTCAATCTTCCTCTCAGGCAAAGTATCAAAATTATTATTATTATTATTATTATTATTTGTTTTTTCCTTTCCAAAGTACCATTCCATGATCCATCTTTCTAATGATAATAGAATGCATTATGGTGCTGGAGTTCAGAAAGTGAATTTCTTTACAACATTAATAAAAAAGAACAAGAATTGAGGTGTGTCATTGATGTTTTGTTGCCACTGCTGGCAAATGTTTGTTGGTTGATATCCTGAGTATGTTGGGAATCAAATGAAGAGAAGCGAATCTGTGTTCAGAGGAACCTCTCGTGGATACCTCTATCATTTCTTTTTAATGATTTTTTTTTTTTTTTATAATTGCGTATAACTCTTATTCTCCTCATGTGTTAAATTATGACATGAACGATGAGGTTTTAATTTTTTAAAATTATTTCAATCACAAAATTTCATACCTTTTGTTGTATCAGATCTATAATTAATTTTTCAATGAAGAGAAAAGATTGGTCGGATGAAAATACTAAAATGCCCCCTGGTTAAATTGAAGAATCTAAAAAGTAACTAACAAAATTAGCGTGACAATAAAATGAGGCCAATTTTTTTTAATTTTATTTATTTATTTATTTATTTATTTTGTTTACAACTATAACTAACTAAAATAAAACCTAAGCCATGTCCAAAACCTACACCAATCACTCAAATTTATAAGTTCGTTAATTATTATTTTTAATAATATATTGGTTACAAAATAAGAGGAAAAAGGAGTTTGGTTGTTTGGTTGTGTGATGTTAGTGATGGGCATTTTAGTAATTTTTAAATTATGCTAAATTCATAAGCTCATTAATTAGTTTTTGTGATGTGTATTAGCGATAACAACAACAACCGCTTACCAAGCTTTTCCTTATTAGGTAGGGTTGGCTATATAAATTTTTGTCTCTATATGCCTTTGCTCAAGCAATATGTGACTTAATATCTAATATACATAGGTCCTTAAACACTATCTCTCTTACCATAATCCTAGTTAGGTCTACCTCTACCCTTTGTACCTTTTATTACTAAACTATCACATTTTTTAACCGAGGCACCTGAGGGTCTACGACGCACGTATTCAAACCATCTTAAATGCCCTTATCTTATTTTATTTTCAATTAGTGCAACTACACCTTCTATTGGATGTGTTCATTTATAATCTTTTCTACTCTTGTATGACTACTCATCTACCTTAACATTCTCATTTTACAGCATTCATCTATCTATGAATATGTTTGAACTTTAGTTGCCTAACACTCAGCTCTCCCATATAACATGTTTAGTTTAACCGCAGATTCTATAGAACTTTCGTAGCCTTCATTTTATTATTGGGCATCATGCTTATCACATAACATGCTGTCCCCGTGACACTTCTCTATTTTACCATCTTATTTGGATTACATGAGTTACATCTTCATCTATCATCCCATCATTTTGAAAAAATGGACATATGTACTTAAAATAGTTTACACTTTGGTACTACCACTCTACTTAGTTTCATTTTCCCTTCATCTCTCTTACCCATTGAGTAAAAGTTACAAAGATATATATGTTCTAGTCTTATTTCTTACCAGCCTAATTAAGCATTGCTCTTACTTTTAAAGAAAGTATTTTATCCACAGCTTCTAATTTACAATTAATTCCATCAATTTCGGTCTCATTACCAACTAGTAGAGCCCAAATATCAGTCTACTTGAACAACATATACTTTATTATGGCAGGAAAAATCACACTATACAATGTGGAAAAGCATGATCCCAGTAAAACTCTAAAGCCAAAGTATATGCGTGCATCATCAACAACCCTACCGTAACTCACAGTAAAGGAAGTTAACAAAGCTTTTTGAGGAATGGGCATTTGAAGGGTTCCAAGCAACCACAATCCAAGGCGCCTTTGAGAAATAAGGCCCTCCACCGATCGACCGCACTAGTGTTGGCCACTTACTTGGCCATAGCCAAGCACGCCTACCCGGCATCCAAGTCATTTCTAAACCATGTAGCTGACCAATTACTCGAGGAAGGTATAAAAAGCAGTGTTGAAGAGAGAGAAAGCAGAGAGGTGGGGAGAGCACCTTCCTCTCCAATCTAGTAAACCTCTACCACAAGTGGGAACTCCCTTATCCCTCTTTCTCTATCTCTCCCCTCCCAATCTTTGATCTAGTTTTCTTCTCACAGAATTCCTTTAGGAAGAGATTGAAGAATCTCTCCTCATCCTCTCCCTTGGGCCTCCATTTAGCCTTTACTTGATCACAGGAGAGTTTGAGGGACAGACCCGGAGCACTTTCCCTTCGCAGACAATTCTTGTCATCGAACTTTGGTTATCCGAAGGAGTTCATCTCTACTTCCAAAGCTTATCACGTCTTCGGCTGGTGCATCATCCTTCCCGCTTCCCACCAAGAAGCTATCATCTCCCTCACCCACACCTCACTAACGGGCTTGATCTGGATAAACTCCAATCACGAGTTAGAAGCTGAATTCCACGCATCAACACTTGGCTGCCTCGGTGGGAGATTTCGATCACAGAAGATGTATCAGCCGCATCACGTAGAATGGGTGAAAGATAGGGAAGCAATCCCAGACCCCCTAACCCCCTGCTAACACCGACATCAAGGGAAGAAATCACCGGGATGAGATACGATCCTCGACATATCTGAAGTCACTCCTCGAGAATAGGTGAAGGTCTGGAGGAGGGGATCCACGAGATCTTTTGATTTTTGATGCTCCGTAAGAAATCTCAGAGGTGCTTTACAAAAGTTCTTACGTGAAGGCAAGAACAACAAAGTTTCTCAACAACGAGGAATTTTTTGTAAGCGGAGCTGTCGCAAGACTAGGGAAATAATATCATACTGCTTTTGAGAATGCAAAATGACAAGTGTTAAGAAGGGTGGGAGGAGAATTCCCCCTCGACCACGTCCAGTATGGTAAGGTCAACATGACCCCCAAGCTTTAATCTGAGGAGCATCTTCCACCCTGGAAGCTTCATTATAAGAGTTCGCTTCGCTGAAAGTCTCTATCTCAAGGCAGAAGTGCCGAAAAGCTCACAAAAAGCAAAGT
Source organism: Dioscorea zingiberensis (assembly GCA_026586065.1). NCBI lineage: Eukaryota > Viridiplantae > Streptophyta > Magnoliopsida > Dioscoreales > Dioscoreaceae > Dioscorea > Dioscorea zingiberensis. The sequence continues at coordinate 4,540 of JAGGNH010000022.1, read as the reverse complement.
ACAGGTCATGACTCTTACCAAGCTTCCCCATTTATTCTCTCTCACATTCTTGGAAGCATCTCCTTCGGCCTGGTACGGTTTAAGATACCCTCAAATGGAGACATATTGTATTTGGTATATCGGACCTAGTAGATCATCTAGAATTTTTCTAAGCTTCATGACTTCCTTCCTCCCATCACTGGAGCCCCTTAAATGACTGGATCAAATGCCGAGGCCTCTTCCGTACCACCTTGAGAGGCGCTGAGCATACGTACATGGTTTCTCTTTCTAACATAAAGAAGGAATTTGTTTCCCATTCTTCTTCTGAGAGTTAACCCACTCTTTAAGCTCTCAAACCGCTATTTTATGAGAGCAGTTAGAAGAAGTAGAGGAAGACCTCTACTACGCTAATCAGATCAGCTGTCACTTAATGAGGGTAAGTAGACCCATCCATAGCTATATTCTCAAATTCTAACACTTAGAGACCCTAGAAGTACCTCTCCCTAACGAGAGCTTTTTGCGTGAGTCGCAACACTCATTGTTGGGTTTTTGCACAAGTGCTTTACATTCAAATTTTTTTTGGTTCTAAAAGCTTGGTATTCTAAAGATTTTTGGTTGGTCTACTCACACTAGGGAAAAAAATTACATTAATAATGAGGGAAATACAAGCTACTAAGTGTGCCAGACTAGCGAGAGTCCGGTACCGGAGAAGTCTAAGAAAGGAGTCAAAGCCTCGGGTGTAGGGCTGCGAAAACAGGTTTTAAGAAGCAAAAGTTCTCAACTTGGGAACGGTTAAAGCCCTTAAGCCCGCAAAGTACTGTGGTTCCAAGATACATTTACATGCTCCCCCTCAGATACAAAGTTACAGGCCAAGATCCTCATGAACATAGAGGATTATTAAAAATGCACTCAAGTGGCCTAAGAAAATGAAGTTATCATTGACCAAGGTGAGTAAAGATAACAAAATAGCACATCAGTAGGTTCGCATCGGTGACTTTCCATTAACATGACCTATTACTGATTCCGATGCGTATCCAACCTGGGCGACCAAGCTCCAGTAAGTTGGCGGTGATAAGCATATAACCATGCTTGAAAGGGCCTACCAGTGGATAGCGCCGCTAGAGCATCTCATCTCTAAGAGATAAAACATGGATATCGCCCCTCTCGATCCAGGATTAGCGCTTTCGGAGAAATGCAGCCGCTTTTCAGCCAAGCCCCCACTACACTTTTTAACACGATGGCACAGAATGTAACTGCATACCCTCAATGAAATTAACCCAAGTACATTAACTGGTCACTATCACTTTTGTTAAATCCATAAGGCCGTGGAGAAGGTGCTAATAAATAGGGGAGCTTAGATAAATGTCATTTTATGGGGCACTTATGTAAAAGCTAGGACTCGGGTTAGAGGTTGTTGTATTTGGAAATAAGTCTCTTTTCCTAGTTAGGTTTACTAGAGGCTGGAGTCGAGAAGCTCTAGGTACTGTGGGTGTCGATTAGCCTTGCAAACGCTCACAGGCAGGGACTCCACCTCCGCTAGTCCTGATCACTAGGAACTTTCAGGTGGTGAGGTGAAAGGTCCCTTCTAGCTACAATGTTATAATTGGGAAGGCCGACTTGTGAACCCACGTTAAGGGTGAAGGTGTTGGGCCAACTTACAACTTGTAAATTAAGTGCTCTAGCCATGGAGCAATGGAGGCCGCTTAAAACTTCGGGGAAATGAGCTGGATGTCCTCTCTCACCAAGCTTCATGTAAACCTTCTCAAAGAGAAAATGTTTGAACCAACGAAGCTAAGACATAGAGATAATCAAGAGTAGACAAGTAGCTCCCCTAGTTAGGAAAGCAAAACTCTACTCCAAATAAAGTGATGCAATGCATATGTCTCTACTGTGACATCTTTACCTAACTTGAGAGATTATTTTATAGATGATACCAGATATCACCAAAAGACATTACAACTCCTCTCAAATTAATCATATACCATAATGCTTTCTACAATGCCTCTTTGTTATAGCTCTTTATTAAAGTCCTTTTAAGGGCCAAGCAGCCTCAAGGTCTAATGTCGATAACTCATATTGTGAAAAGTCCCTTTCTCTCAAGGGCAAAGTAGCTCCATGATCTCACTTCTGTACCATGCTCCCTCAGACGAAGTCCCTCTCAAGGGGCCTGAGTACTCCGTTCCCTACCAGTACCTCATATCAAAGAGTCCCTTCAAGTGCTTGGGAAGTAGGCTCCGGCTCTACTGCGTACTTCATGTCAAAAAGCCCTCTTCCAAGGGTCGAGTAGCTTTTATTATTTTACTCATGCTCTGTATGTGAAAGTCCTTCAAAGTGGGCCCATGACTATGGCTCCATTCTACTTCCCTACTTGTATTGAAAGTCCCTTCAAAGGAGAGTAGGCTCCATTGCACTTCCATTTCCTAGTAGCTAAATTATCAAAAGCCCCTTCAAGCGACCTACGTAGCTTTGTTATTTTCCTACTCTCAGACTACACTTATCAAAAAGAAAGTCCCTTCAAAGAGCCGAAAAGCTCATCTTACCTTGTAGACTTACTTTAGAGTCAAAGTCCCAAAGGCTTGGAATAGATACTCTATGAACTTCACTCATTTGTACTGAAAAGTCTCTCATAAAGTAGCGAGGGTGGGGGTATCACTACATGGCTAGGGAGCCCCATATGGGCATGGGCCTCTCGCTTCCCAAAGAAATCTCTGCCAGCGTTTAAAGGATGAGTTTCAAATCGCTGCTTCACCGCTTTTTATGGATGACCTGCAAGCATTTATCTTTTAAGGGATGAGTACAAGCTTCCTCATGACACCTTTTAAGGACAAGTCAATCAGCCAAGTCATCATCCTTTCTTGCTGATGATTTCACCACCTGCAACACCGGAGGCTGAACATAAGCTCTATCACCTTTTTAAAGAAGCCGTGTCTATAAGGTCATCTGTTCCTTAGCAGGATAACCTTATCACCTCTTCGAGGGCCGAATATAGGCTTTATCATCTTCGAGGGGACAAGCTTCGATCATGCATAATGCTGTCTCACCAGAGAGACCTATAAGAGCTTCCCGGGTGTGAGTGTGCCACTTATCATCACTAAGCAAAGATCGCCTAACCCGACTGTTGTCCGGATCATCACTCCGACAAGAGTAGAAACAACTACCCAAAAACTTGTGGACATGGAGGACTAACACCGATCCGGGTCCCATTGGATCACTGTCATTCCCGATAAGAGTAGAAATGATGATCGCCAAGCTTCCCGGTGAATATCATGTGCCAACCTACTTCAAGCGGGGCTTAACTATAATCCATTGGCGGGAGTAGGAAATGCATGATCTGTAATTAAAACCGGGATATCACCCATCCTAGTTGGATGCAGCCACTCTTGAATTGAGGAGTAGAAATGATGATCGGTAAGAAACCAATGGGCATCCAATCAAATCTGCCCTCTCTCTTTGCCCTCAGGCAAAGGTGAAATCTTTTAGGAGAGGAGGTATTCCTTATTTGGTTACCTTAAAATTTATTGTCTCCTCCGACTTTCATGAGTCATCTCTCTCGCATGACATAATAACAACTTATTGGAATCCATAGGAAATATTTGTAGAGTTTATCAGGTAGGCAACACCTTTTTAAGGAATTGGAGCCTGTTTAGGGACGGGTAATTTTAGGACCAGATTTGAATCGCCCTTACTTGACCATTCTTAAAAGGACATTGCAGATCAGGACTTTTTGGGGGTAAGAGATTTCTGGGTCCTTATAGGTCTCTTTTCTTGCAAAGTTGATGTGTGTGCCCTTTTTATGCATGTGCGCCTCTTTGGTGTAGCCTCTTCACTGAGTGAGATCATCTTGGAAGCTTCCTCTATGCCTCTTCTGCCAAGGGGTTGTGCTCTCTCACAACCTAAGGACCTATTATATTTAGCAGTATGTTTGTTCTCAAAGGAGAACTATTTCGTAGAGCTCACATGCATGATTGAGAAACTAAATGTGGCAAAATAATGTTATATTTATAATGAATTTGTCTATTTGCATGCATTTGTTATTTAAAGTGCTATGCATACTCTTGCTTTAGTGAATTTATATATTGAAAGGATAAATTTATACAACTACAATGAAAAGTTGTTATTAGTATTAATAGATGGTGAGTGATGAGTGTATAATCATATATATTTTCTTACACTGTACTGCACTTCTATTCATCTTTCAGACGATTTCCCCATCTCTGAAGCTCTGCTGGGTATTTCCTTTGTTAGTGATTGTATTGTGTAAATAGGGTACTCTGGGAGAAAAGACATGAAAATTGGAACAATTGTGAGCACAAAGAGTACTTGGTAGTAATAATTTTGTAGAGAGTGATCATGTATTCTACACCCAGCGCGTCGCATTCAAAAACGCAAATAACCGGGACATAAATCTTGGTCCAATATTGCTCTAAATTTATTTCTGGACATAGTGATGTGTCGCCCGATACTAGTGTGTGGAGTCTGTAGGTACCGTGTATCTCTACAAGATGAGTAAAACTGTGTGAAGCCGATTGATTCTAGACAATATCCACGGATCTATAATGGC